>CAWZYM010000087.1:0-70000 GCA_963966185.1 Rhabditoides inermis | reverse complement strand
TCTCTCTCTCTCTCCCTCTCCCTCTCTCTCTATTTCCCCTCTTTCAGATACATCTACGGTGAGCCGCACGTGGTCACATTCGACGGCATCAAGTACACGTTCCCCGGAAAGGTGAGTCGATCGATAAATCGATAATAGATCAATATATTCAATCAGGGCTACTACGTTCTGGCGATGAGCGAAGACCCGAAGCACCGACTGATGATTCAAGTGAGAATGGAGCAGCCGGATGACACTCTCTGTGAGTGGAGAGAGAGAGAGGGAGAGAGACAGGAAGAGAGGGAGGGAGGGAGAGAGAGAGGGAGAGAGAGGGAGAGAGAGGAAGAGGGAGAAAGAGAGGGAGAAAGAGAGGGAGAAAGAGAGGGAGAAAAAGAGGGAGAGAGAGAAAGGAGAGAGAAAAGGGGATGGAAGGAGAAAGGAGGGAAGGAGGGGAGAAGGGGGCGGGAGGAGAAAGGGATGAAAAAAGGGAGAGAAATAGGGAGAGGGAGAGAGGGAGAGAGAGAGGAAGAGAGCAAGAAAGAAAGAGAGAGAGGCGTCTTCAGGGCACGCGCACGTCAACGCTACAGTCATCACGGGCATCGCCGTACAGGAGAACGACAGCAGCATCGTGCAGGTAGGCATATGAAATGACGAAAGAACGAAGATGTTCTGAGTACTGAGCTACGTTTTCCTGGAAACTTATGTTGGTAAATACATACAAAGAGAGCCAACTAGCGTCAAAACTGCTCGCAAAACGAACAGACTGAATAAGTCCGGGGGAATAAGGATCGATCGGGTATTGATGGATTGAATTGAATCAATGCTGTTTCACGTGATACAATACTGTTTATTCGATCGAGGTTTAATCTTCGCGACTTATCTTTTAAAAATGTGGAAAAATTCGGCGTGACCAGTGAACCAATCGCAAGGAATTCTTTCGGTATCTGGTGCTTGTATAGTACTAAGTACTAAACAAACCAACCGGCGCTCTTGCGCCTGTCGTAATGCCAATTCATCTCAGGTATTCGCCCGCAAGCCGATGCGACGCTGGCGCTACAGGACCGACGTGGTCGTCGACGGAACCAGGAGGTACGGGAAACGTATCATACTTTGAAACGTACCACATTTTAAACGTATCACACTCTAAAAACGCGTTTCACCCCTGACACGTAGCACACTTGAAACGTATCACTCCGACAGATTCTTCGACAAGCCGCACTGGAAGTTCCAGCAGTTCAACGGAGTGAACATCAGAAACCCGCTGCAGAACATGAACCAGAGTGAGCTCGTGATCATGCTCAGGAGCGGATTGGGAATCAGGTGAGAGGAGAACTCTCTCTCTCTCTCTCCCTCACTCTTTCTCTTCCTCCCTTTCCCCCCCCCCTCTCTCTTCTATCCTTTCCTTCCAGGGTTCACGAATCGTTCGGAATGCTGGACGTCATGGTGACTCTACCGCCGAGCTACAACACCACGTGCAGGGTTCGTGAAAATGTTCAAAATACAAAATTGCTGACCGGACACTCGACTTTAGCTGGCAAAACACTCACATCAGATGGATTCAGCGCGAAAAGTTGTGTATGGAGTATAGGGGCATAATGGCATGAGAATCACCCACAAAGGGTCCGTCATGCACACAACTGTTGGATGTGATCGGTTGATTTAGATTTGATCCAATTCTTGCAGACTGGCCAGACCTTATCGACGTCGATCAATACACAAGATCCGAAGCAGAAGTGTTTCATGACACTCGGACTGCTGGGCACGTACAACAACGATCCCAACGACGACCTCATGACCATAAACGGACAAGTGACACGAACGCAGGTGCGCACCTTGATTATTCCTCTCTCTCTCCTTTTCTTTGATCTATCGGTTTATCGATCGATTGATTGAGTGACGTCACTTTTGCAGGGCGACACGCACACTGCGTCCACTACGCAGATGATCTACGAGCAGTTTGGACGGACTTGTGAGTGGGAAAGAGAGAGAGAGGGAGACGGAGAGGAGAGAGAGAGAGAGAGAGAGAGAGGAGAGAGAGAGAGAGGAGAGAGAGAGAGGAGAGAGAGGAGAGAGAGGGAGGGAGGGGGGAGAAGGAGAGAGAGAGGAGAGAGAGAGAGAGAGAGATCGATGTTTCGTTCAGGGCTGGTCGACGGCAAGAACGACCGCATCGGCGGAGTCTTATTCCAGGAGAAGTTCAAGGTAAACCTCATTACTTGTTTTCTTTTGAGGAACCAGCAGTAACGGATCATTCTGTCAATACACTCTCGCCACAAACACACGTAGTTGTCTTAAGTTTGTTGTGATGTTTAAAGCTTCTATCGCTTTTTATCTCGAATCAAGTAGCACATCGGTAAAGACGTACATTGAGGTTACGGTAAAATCGTTTTTAATACATCGTTCACAGCCCATCTACAACCCGCTCCTCTTCGCCGAGACCGGGTACATGCCGATCTACTGGCCAAACATGCAGTTCCTTGACATGAATGCTAGCAGGGTCTACTCCATCGAGCAGGTCGGCAGCGATCTCTCTCTCCCCCCCCCCCTCCCTCTCTCCCCCCCTCTCTCTCTCCCTCTCCCCCCCCCCCTCCCTCTCTCCCCCTCTCTCTCTCTCTCCCTCTCCCCTCTCTCTCTCCCTCTCCCCCTCTCTCTCTCACTCTCCCTCTCTCTCTCTCTCACTCTCCCTCCCTCTCTCTCTCTCCCTCTCTCTCTCTCTCTCTCTCTCTCTCTCTCTCTCTCTCTCTCTTTCTCTCTCTCTCCCTCTCCCCCCCCTCTCTCTTTCTCTCTCTCTCTCTCTCTCTCTCTCTCTCTCTCTCTAACATTCTCTGTCCAGGTGGTCTCCACCTGCCAGGGCATCCCGCAGTGCGAGTACGACTACATGCTGACGGGAAGGAGGGAGGTTGGTGTTTTTTTAAATAATCATATTCAATACTTCAATGAAATGAAATCTTTGATCCGAATGAAAGTATGTGGTCATTCCTCAGACATTCATTCTCATAACACCATAGTAGTATCGTTCCGAAAAAACGACATTGTTTCGTTACCACTGTGTAATACAATCAAATCTTTTTTTTTCGAATGATTTGGATCTAGTGCATACATCTTTTGACCTAGTAAGCACGAGAGCCGGAATCGTGCCAGTCACAATCAGGTGTGGTTCTTTCAGGTTGGACTCACCACGCTCGCCAAGCAGAAGCAGTTCCTCGGACTGGTCAAGCGAGGCAGCAGACAGTGTGAGTGTGACACCTACGTGGAAACTTGGTATCATCGGAATCCAAGGCAATTGCAGATGGTTGAAAGTGGTCGATGAAAGGCGATATGGAAGGGCAATTATAGTTTTGAACGAGTAGTTAGGTCTTCGTAACAGTCTGCAGAGAGAAAGAAAGATATAGTTTTGAGGAAAAGACTGTAAGCCACTTGTTTATGTGTTTTGTGTTAAATGACGTAATCTTGCAGTGGTGAGCTGCGGTCCGTTGCTCAAGAAGGAGGGTGTGATCAAAACACCGCCCAGTGCCAACTATCTCGATGTGAGTGTGTAAACAAGTAAACAAACTAGTAAACAAACATGTAAACAAGTCAACAAACAAGTAAACACACATATCGCAGGGAGACACAGTGGTGTTCTCGTGCAAGCCCAAGTACTTTATTCACGGAGACATCGAGAGGACGTGTAGGAACGGAACATGGTCGCCCGGGTGGTGGGCGTGGTGCAGAGGTGAGAGAAAGAGAGGAAGAGAGGGCGGGGGGGGAGAAGGAGGGAGAGAGGGAGAGAGGGAGAGGGAGAGAGAGAGGGGGAGGGAGGGAGAGAGAGAGGAAGAGAGAGGGAGAGAATGGGAGAGAATGGGAGAGAGAGGGTGAGAGAGGGAGAGGGAGAGGGAGAGAGAGGGGGAGAAGGGCAGAGAGAGGGAAAGAGAGAGGGAGAGAGGAGAGAGAAGGAAAGAAAGGAAAAGAGAGAGAAAGAGAGGGAGAGGGAGAGAGAGGGGGAGTGAGAAAGAGAGGGGAGAGGGGGGAGAGAGGGAGAGAGGGAGATGGTCCGCTTCCAGACCGCAACCTGGAGTACGCCCTCAAGTGGATGACAGCTCTTCTGTCCATCTTCGGAATCGTCCTCCTCTTCACCATCTTCTTCTGCTGTCTGTGGGGCGCGAGAAGGTGAGAGCAGGCAAGAACGCTATGTAAATGATATGGTCAGTTTCTTCCACACCTCCATCTTCGAAACACACTGTTTGAAGCCAGTTGCAAAAGCAGTTTTGAAGAGACTGACCGCCATTGAGAAGAAATCAGTCATTAGACACATCATGTCGATGGAAACTATGTACATCAGTTACAGTACAGATACTGACAGTACAGATCGCAACAGAACCCTAGTAATGTCACCATTCCCTTTGCAGGAGAAAGCAGCGTGAGGCGAGTGAGCGAAAGGCGGCTGGCGGAGAGGGCAACAACAAGCTGCCATACAAGGAGAGGAACGGACGGGCAAGCGCCGGCGCGCTGTGAGTGTTCGGGAGGGGGAGGGATACTCAAAACGGCTTCGAAACAAATTTGACACAGTAGATGTGTGAAGGTGTTGCCAATCTCTGTCTCTGGCCCTTTTTGAAGTCAGTTGTGAAGGGAGTTTCGAAATGGCTGACCGTTACTTTATTCTTCGAAACACACGAACTGTGTCTCGAAGGCGATTCGAAGATGTGTTTTTTGCAGTCCGGAGAAGGTGCCGCTGCGCGAGCCACTGCTACTAGACGACCGGCCATCCTACATGAGAGATATCATGGATGATTTCTCCACACCCAGTCCACCTAGGGCTGGAGGAGGAGGGGGAGGTGAGAGAGAGAGAGAGGGAGGTGAGAGAGAGAGGGGAGAGAGATCAATGACGTCATTCAGGATTCTCGAGCAGTTTCACCACCTATCCCGTTGCCCCCGGCGGCGGAAGCAGATTTGAGTCGAGTGGAGTCTAGTTCCCACTAGTATCGACTGACTACATAGCTCAAGATCGCCTCATCTGTTATTGATTGTCCATACGTCGTGTAATATGTGTTGTTGTATCATTGATTGATTTATTGACTGATTAATCTCCCATTTTCACTGCTCTCCGCTTTATTACATGTGATGAAGATTTTTATTGATAAAAAAAATCATAGTCACAGAGTGGGGTTTTGTGGAAACAGGAAGAGGATTATGCAAATGTGCTAGGTGAACAGTTTTCGTTTCAGTCGCCCGCGACGCGCGCTAGAGATGCGATTAGTCACGTTTCCCATTTTACTAGTTTTCGCTGTGTTGTCAGTTCAAGTTGGAGGTAAGATCGCCACTTTTTTCCGTCTATGGCATTTCTCTTCCAAACGCTTACTAAACACAGCGTTTGAACGCTTTTTCTAACACATCATGGCTTTATGGTTTTCGTATGAATTCGCCAAGATGACTTTTTCAAACCATTTTCAAAACACCGCCACTTTACCAAAAAGTGATTCATCTTTTCGCAGGCTGGCCTCGCTTCCCCCTTTTCCGAAGAGGCAGGATCGGCATTTCCGACTTCGCCCGACCCGACTATGCCACTTTCCAAGTGGCAAGGCATCTCAACGTCACCGAGGATGATATCGAGTTTCTACGGGTAAGCGACGACATAAACATGAACTCGCAATCAGAAAGCGCCTCTCTCTCTTCCCGCGTCACCTGTCCACCATCCGCGTGCGGCGGCTGCTTGACGCACAGCCAAGGGCTACAGTCCAGGGAATATTTAGTTCCGCCACCACTCCGCTCGGCCGTCGTGCATTTGAAAATTGCGCGCGCGCGAAAGTTTGAATGTGAATTTATTCGCGTGCTCTCGCATGTCTATCGATTTTTGCCGCTTCGCACTCTGCGCTCTCTGCGCTCTCTACTGGCGGCTGACTGATTTGCCCATCCACTGTAACTCGCTGAACTATAACGTCGATCACCTTAGACAAAATTACACATATACCTTACACAAGTGTAATGTTATAATGTTATGTACTAGTATACTCATGTTCATCGTACAGGTGTTATTGGAAGACTGGGACTACGACACGATAGTCTCTTGGATAACGGAAAGGGCGCTAGGATCGGGCCTGGACTACTATCTCTATGAGCCCTACATCGCGCCCGTAGAGTTTGTCGACGCTGTCACTGCGATCACCGTTCCGCAGGTGCGTTGTTTGTTTGTTTGTTGTTTGTTTACTTGTGTTTGTTTGTTTGTTTGTTTACGCCTCGTTCCAGAAGGCGCACATCCAGGAGCTGCTGTGGACGCGTCGCACGCGCGAGTTCCGCGCACTCGTCCACGGCCTGATTTTGAGGTGAGACAAAAATCAAAATATCAAGTGGCACATTTTGTTTCAATAGCACAATTTTTGGGTGTCGCATGGATGAGTATTGGCGATGTTTGTCATCCCCTGCTTGCGGCTTCTGAGAGAAAACAAACAAACAAGTATATTTTTGTTCCAGAAATCTCTCTCTTGTTTTACTACACTATTCCAGTCTTCCCGACGCCACGCAGGGCAACTCGCAGCGATTCGTCCAATTGATCCTCGCCCTCTGCCCGATCCGATATTGATTTATTGATTACCGAGATTGCGAAATTGAGTTTGATAAACAGCTGGAAATCGATATGGAGACGTCGCTTCTTTCTGACATTGAAGCTTGTGGTAATGGTAATGAACAAAACTTTCTGACATTGAAGTTTGTGGTAATGGTAATGAACAAAACTTTGTCTCACCACTAGACTGCGTGCAATTATGTGTTGTGATGGGCATGGGTGTCTTTCCTTCTTCTTCTTCTTCCTCCTCCTTCTCCTCCTCTTTATCTCTTCAACTCTCTCTTTCTCTCTCCATCTTCCTTCATCTCTCTTTCCCTCTCCCTCCCCTTTCTTGGTATATGGCTGCGAAGCACGCTCTCTGTTATCGGATTGGCGCGGAGGGTGCAGAGAGCGAGAGACGCTAGAGAGCATGCGTTGCGACGAGGGCGCAGACAGTCGAGCGGCGGCGAGAGAACAGAGCGCGCATCGCCCGTATAATTGGCAGAAAAGGCGAGGACCGGCGGAGAAAGAATCAAATTCACCCTGACGAGCGAGCCTTCACTCTACACTCTATAATCTACTACGAAAGTCGAGACAACTCGAACAAATGTCAATACCGACCACGTCACGACATACTACAAACTGCTTCCTTCTTTTTTTGTCGTCTAGTTCTTTGGTACAGCCACGTTTGCGTGGTATCGCTAGGGACAATCGAGCGTCGCTAGAGAGAAACGTCTTCTCCACGTCTCCGTTGCCCTTCTCTCTCTCTCTCTCTCTCTCTCTCTCTCTTTCTCTCTCTCTCTCTCTCTCTCTCTCTCTCTCTCTTTCTCTCTCCCTCCCTCCTTCCCTCTCCCTCGGGACTCTCTGTGGCCAGCGTGAGACAGCCCGCATCGCACCAGTATCCGCATACATTTTCACGCTTCCGGATGTTTTGCGAGAGAGAGAGAGAGAGGGAGAGAGAGAGAGAGAGAGAGAGAGAGAGAGAGAGAGAGGGCGGGAGAGAGAGAGGGGGGAAGAGAGAAAAGGGAAGAGAGAGAGAGAGAGAGAGAGAGAGAAAGGGAGAGAGAGGGAGGATTCGCACGCACCTTGCGCCACTCATTCTATTCGACTCGCGGTCGCCATGCCTCCTCTCTGCCATGCACTCTCTGAATTCCTGATGGAGGTGGAAGAAGAAGGTGTACTCACGCCAACTCTAGTTGTCTTGATGTGTATTGAGTTCGTCTCTCTCTCTCTCTCTCTCTCTCTCTCTCTCTCTCTCTCTCTCTCTCTCTCTCCCTCCCTCTCACCTCCTCGTCTATGCAAATTTCACACGGTGTTCGATTTCGCCCTCGTTCTCATGAGGGGCTGCTAACATGCTAACATTCCTCTTGGATTATGGTGCTTGGTATCCATTAGTTCTTCTTGGTTCCTACTTGGTACCCACTGGTTCATCTTGGTGCTCGGCGCTTGGCGCTGGTTCTGTGTTCTGTGGTGTCCACCTACTTAGTTTCACTATTTCGGCCAAACCGCCGCCCGGGTCCGCCTCTATCGAGTTAGTGTTGTCCGTTTCGTCAGCTTCCGCCGAAATTTGTAGGCCTCGCCATTTCTTCGCATCTCTCTCTCTCTCTCTCTCTCTCTCTCTCTCTCTCTCTCTTTTCATTCCCTCCCCTTCTCTCTCTTTCGTTTCGTCCAGGCGTCTTCTTTTCTCTATCTCTCTTCTTTTGTTTTCAAATCACATGGTGGACTACATCCGAAGATGTTTTTTTTCTTCGAACTATTGATTACTTTCACTTTCACTCGTCATGTTGGCAAAGTGTCTTCGTTTCTGCAAACGGTTTCCTAAAGCCTAAAGCCGCTGCCCGTCAAGTGCAACAATTGCCTCAATCAGTCGCGCCGACTGCTTCCTATTATTTCTGTTCATTCTATTAGTCCACTGCGCTACAATGTTTTTTGCTCACGTTATCATGTTAAATAAATACACTATACAATTTCAGGATGCAACAGTGCAACAAGAGATAAACTATGATTATCTTGTTTCTATCCTTCCTTCTCTTTCCTGGAGGCAGTTCGTTCGAGGAGCCTCATTACAGGGACGATTTCGACTGGTAAACAAACACGTGTCCTGCGAAAACGATATTTCTCACTGCAATTTTCAAAACATTGCTTGAACGTTTTCTGTTCGTAAAAGTCTTTCATGCGGTAATCATAGTAAGTACAATACATACGCACACAGTTTAGAATAGTCGAAAAGTATTGATTTATCGATTAATCGATTGTTCAGCTCGGACGCCTCATGCATGCCGCCCTTTCATCTATCCACGCTGCACAATCGAACGGGTGGGTGAGGGTGAGAAGTTCCACCTAGTAGTAGTAGTAATAATAATAATAATAATAATAATAATAATAATAATAATAATAATAATAATAATAATAATAATAATAATAATAATAATAATAATAATAATAATAATAATAATAATAATAATAATAATAATAATAATAATAATAATAATAATAATAATAATAATAATAATAATAATAATAATAATAATAATAATAATAATAATAATAATAATAATAATAATAATAATAATAATAATAATAATAATAATAATAATAATAATAATAATAATAATAATAATAATAATAATAATAATAATAATAATAATAATAATAATAATAATAATAATAATAATAATAATAATAATAATAATAATAATAATAATAATAATAATAATAATAATAATAGTTTACCCATAAAAACAGTCAAGCACTGAATGAGGAAAAGTGGAGATGGTTTGGTCGGTTGATGTGTCGAGCAATCCATGCACTGCAAGGCGAGACTGCAGCGCGTCACTTCAATGATTGTGAAATTGTATTATTAATTACCCTAATATCATCATACTGTTGTGTATTATCGTGTAGTAAATGATTATCTGTATTTTATTTATTCAATAAAGTGTGCTGATTTTGCCACTCTTTTTCAGACCGCTCTCCGCAAGCGCGCGAGTGCACAGGCGACGATGCTGTACGTTCATTTTCTTCACGTTTTTTTTTCGAAAATACATTTCACACTTCACATACACATACTTTGTGTTGACACGCCTGCCCACAGTTTACCGCCTCGCGTGAAATCGTGGAAAACCTGAAAATATCATTTTCACTATACAAAAAATATCATTTTCACTATATGTACTTTTGATATCATTTTCACTATACAATGACAATGATAATTAAAAGCAAGTGGTCAGCTTAGGGTTAGCCTTGTTTATCCACATGTTTTTCATGCTTGTCTTTCATCGTTATCAAGTACTTATTCTTTGCTGTGGAAATAAACACTTCGAAAAAGTTCAAAAACAAGTTTTCAATTTCCAGATAATTGAAGCGGTGCTCTCCGGCTACGACAAGATGCAGCTGCCGGGCAACGGACACGTGCACGTATCCGTCGAGGTGGGGTTATACATATGTTTGTTTACTTGTTTGTTTACTTGTTTGTTAACGGAACAGTGGCGACTTAACTCTGCAACTAGCTCTCTTGAACGCGCATAACCACTCATGCAAAACATTTGCCGTAGACAGGACTCGAACCGGCGCGCAGTTAAAGGAACAGAGGCGTATATCAGAACCGTGTGGTAATGAAATTTTCAAATTCGCACGAAATCACCACGCGCCGAGGTGCATGTATGTTTCAGGCAAAGTTGCAAACCGGAATCGAACCCGTGGCAGCGAGAGTGATAACCCAAAGTATTTTCCGCTGCGCCATGGTGCTCACACGCAAATAGCGCTGCCCTGCCCGAGAACTGATTTCTGTGCGAAAGCATTCATTATATCGATCGGCCTCGCGAAAATGGGGCTTCCCGCCAAAACACACATTTGAACGCCTATTTTCGTGTGGTAACGGGACGGTCTGTGGTAATTGGTGTGGTAACGCGGTAACAGCTTTGAATCGTTATTTTTTCGTTTGTTTTGCATTACAATGGGTCAAGTTATGATCCAAAGTCGAAAATAATGCGCCACTGTTCCTTTAAGCGCAATAACGGCGCACACACGCATTGAGCCACACAGTGATTGAACGGGCTTCTTTCGCTGGAATTATGTGTTCTCTCGCCATTTGTGCAGTATTGATAAGTTCAACGGAATGGAAGTCGTGGCGGGACCAATTTTGAGTATGAAATAAAATGTTGCGACTGTCAGTCGCAACAATTGAAAGCAACCGATAATCGTTGTTCTTTGTCACAAATCGATAAAGATTTGGGTTAATATGATTCTTTCAAACGTTTCGAGTCAAAAACAAGTCGCCAGTGTACCTTTAAATACTGTTGTTTGTTAATACTGTTGTTGATTTGGTTTTGGGACACGGTTGCGGTTGCTCGCGAGAAAAGTAAAAAACAAAAAAAAACAAAAAAACATTTCAAAACTGAGAGACTGTTTTACGGAGAGGCTGTTTGAAGAGGCCAAGCTGTCTGAAGAGGCCAAGATGTCATTTGGTTTTGTGTTTACTTTTTACTATTTTTACAGATCTGGGTGCAGGAAGTCTCGAAGATCATCGAGATCACCTCCGAATTTGAGCTCGACATCTACGTCACGGAGAGGTACCGTTTTTTTCTTCAAAATTGAGTTTTCAACATACATAATTATCGATTTATTGATTACTATCAGTTACCTCGTTTCAGGTGGGTCGACCCGGCGCTCGCCTACGATCACCTCAACCCGTGCAAGAGGTGCGTATCGATTGGTATTGATTGATAGCATTTTTATTGACATAGCTTTTAATATTGCTGACTACTCACAGAGCGATGTTCCAGTAACCTGTTAGTTTACTGCCCCAACACGTTATCAATCCTCCTTTTTAATAAGAATTATTATGTAGGTTTTCCAGTAACGTGTCAGGACATCTTGAATAAATTTACTTATTACAGTAATAATCTGCGTCACACATCAATAATAAGCATTTCTAATGCAAAAAAAAACCTTCATAGTACATCGATGAATGTTGAGTAACATGTCGGTGGACGGCTCGGAGATCCTCGGCAAGATCTGGAACCCGCACGCGTGCTTCGTGAACTCCAAGCTCGCCTCCATCCACACATCGCCATTCAAGAACATCTTCCTGCAGATGTACAGCAACGGGAGTATATGGTACAACTACAGGTATGGGAACTTCTCTTTATTAGTGAGCATTTTATACACACATTGTTGAAGAGGTGCCAGTCCCCAGTAGTGAACTATTCATTAGATGGTTAGTGTCTCGGCATGTGAAAGGTGAAGACTGAAGACATAAGTCATTCTGCTCTTTCTCTCACCCTAACGCGCGCAATGTACTGTACTGTACACTACAAACATCGTGAATCAATTGCCAAGCTACATGCTCATACCAGAAAGTTTCTGTCAAGCGCTGTCTGTGACAATATCAAACTGACCGGGTCGTGCGTGTAGTGTCAAACGATCACAAACATTCAACAAAAACTACTACAAACTTTTTTTTCGGTTACAAACAACAGTTTTTTAGAATCAAGCTGACCGGGCCGTGTGTGTCGACGCTGCGTACGTTCCCGATCGACCAGCAGAAGTGCATGCTGTTCTACGAGAGCTTCACGCACAACCATGAACAGGTGGGGGGGGGGGGAGAGAGAAAGAAAGAGAGAGAGGGAGAGAGGCAGAGAGGGAGGGAGAGAGAGAGGGAGAGGGGGAGGGAGGGAGGGAGATTACAGGTAGAATTGGACTGGATCGACTCTGTCCCAGCGATCACCATTCTCAAAGGCAACATCACCCTGCCCGACTATGTTCTCGTCGATTTTCAAGCCAGCAGCGAGCTGAGGGTGAGTGACGTCATCGTCATTGTGACGTCACGTCATCGTCATTGTGACGTCATCCTTGACAGTTGTACCCGCCGGGCGTGTTCAACGAGCTGATAGCGACGTTCACTTTCCAGCGACTCTACGGGTTCTACATTCTACAGGTGCAATCGATCGATAATCGATTGATAATCTATCAATAATTAATCGCTAGGTCTACGTGCCGGCGTACATCTCTGTCTTCATCTCGTGGGTGTCGTTCTATTTGGGGGCAGAGCAGATTCCTTCACGGACGACGGTCGGAGTCAACTCACTACTCGCACTCACGTACGTTTCTATGAAATATATATATATATATATATATATATATTCGAACAACTGTCCGGAAAGGCGTATAATATTATTCAGGGAGATAGTTCGCCAGATTACGGTAGAAAATCGATCTACCCTCCAGTCGCATTCGATCTACCTTCTAGTCGTGAGGAGACCCAAGCGCGCGCATTCAAACGCTAATATCGATCAAAGAAGCCGACACGCAAATCAAAGAGGCCGCGGCACACTCGAGCCTTCCCCGCGCTGTCTGACCTCTCTCGCTCGCGACTGAGTTTCGCCAAGTGACCCCGGCTGGCAATAACAGAAACTATCCTCCAGACGGCGACTATAATAATAACGAGAACACGCTTCATGTGCATTGCTCAGTGTTCACATCTATAAAGTTCCGGTTATGCTGCTCTCGGCTCTTTTCAATAGTCAACAAATCTGTTTCGTCCAACCTCATCTTTTCTTGACATGTCATAGTGTTCCCCTGTGCTGGCTTCTATGTGCCTTTACACAATGCATTGAAAATCATCTTATGCTTGCAGCTTCCAATTCGGCTCGGTCGTGTCGAACCTGCCGAAGACGTCGGATGTGAAGGCGATCGACGTGTGGATACTCTCGTCCATGGCGTTCATCTTCGCGTCCCTGATTGAACTGGCCGTCGTGGGGTGAGTCAAGGCTTCCAGTCCATCGCACGTCCACGGTTCGGATAGTTGCACAGTGGACAGTGGCGCTCGCACTGACCGCTTCGCTAGCACGCGACGCGCCAGCTCCACTGCGAATTACCAGCAAGCGCTAGAGCGCGATAATTTTTTTCACTGAAATCGCTATGCGCCCATTCACTCGCGGCGCGGTCTCTGCGCGCGCCGCTCTCTCTCTCTCGCGTTGTGCAACTATCCGGGCCGCGACGTCCGTCGTTGTTGCCAAGCCTCTGTGGGCACTAGGCCCCACAGAGAGAAGCCCGATAGAGTGAGGTGGAGACTAGTGATCTCGTTATTCTTTTTGGAGATATTCACATCACATGCACATCACACGTGTCCAGTCAGCATGTAGAGTGAGTCACGTGGAATTCGTAATCGATTCCATTTCAAGACTTGGTCACACTTATCCACAACTGGCTGTTGTTGGATGAGAACGTGAGAAAGGGAGATCAGTGATGATTCATTGCTTAAAAACGAGATCGATTCGAGCTATGTTGAACACCATAATTTTTCCAGCTGGCTTTCGCGCAACGGCGGCAAGCATTCCATCAAATGTGGCTGTTTCTGGATGTGCATCAAGTGTCCCGAGTGGACGCCGTTGAGAATAGACAAGGTGAACATTTCATTCTGAAAACTTTGGCCTATAGCCTACGCCAGAGCGACAGTTTTTTTTTATTTATTTCGCATACAGCTTGGCATACAGTGCACAAATCATCTGTCTCTCTTGTTTTTATGCTCTGATCTACCTGCGCTCGAAAAGCGAAATTTCGCGAGATTAGATGTCTTCGCTCAATAAACGTTCTGATGTCAATTCCCCAGGCGTCGATGGTGCTGTTCCCTACCTTCTTCGCCCTCTTCAACATCTGGTACTGGTTCATCTTCCTCGGGTGAGTATCATGCGTTCACCACGTTCCTCATTTGCATAACTACTTATGCAAATGAGAAATGCGTGTTATGTGGTTTGATGTCGCACCCCTCTTCTACCTGTTTGCATTCTTTCGCGCGTCGTTTGCGTACAGTCGTGTTCAGATTCGGTCCCTTTCGGGATCCGTCGTTTGATTGACGTCACAACCGACTGTTGTCCGTGTGTCAACTCACCGCGTCCTGTCACCCTGTCACCTCACCGTCCTGTCATTGTCACCCTGTCACCCTGTCATATGTCACTGCATGTCCGATAACCGCATGTTTCTAGTCCGATGTTCAATAGCTAGCCAGGCTCACAGTCACTTCTCTCTCTGTCTGCATGGTAAGGGCGCACGTGTTAATCCGTGCACCCCATATTTGTTAACCCGTGCACCCCGCTCCCTAATCACACGCTTCTCCGTTTCAGAAACTTGCTATTCGCATGGCGCTGATCACTCCCTGACCTAATCCCCTCTCTGCTTATCTCTCTCTCGCACTCTTCTAACGCAGTGCCACTGGTGAATTTGCTTTTGCACTTTTCCCCCTTCTCGTTAAACCCATTGTTTGGAACTGTCGTGTTTCAGAAAGGTCACCAGACTGCGGCGATAGACCGTCTCCCATTGTTGTGATTACCCCATGCAAATAAGTTATGTATGTATTTGTTCGTTACAGAACTATAAACGTTTTTGATTACGGTGCGGCGTAGATTGTGGGCGGCGCAGACTTTCTGTGGTTGGAGAGCCGAGATATAGAGTGGGTGGCGGTGAAGAGTTTGGAAGATGCAGAGACCTGAAGGGACATGTGAGCCTAGTCTTTTTGATAGATGCAAGCAGTCTAGACCCTAGATCTATTTATGTTTGTGTTCTACGTTGACTTTGATCTATGTAGCTGTGTTCATAGATCTAGTCTAGTGATCGACTTCTCGAACTCTCATTACCCAATTGAGATTTGATATCACAGCCGGAAACCACGAAAAAGTATCACCTTTTTATCCAACGTTTCGGCACTGAGCCTTCATCAGGGATGGACAGAACACACCTCAAACTTGGGTAATTAAAAGGTTTAATTACCCAAGTTTTAGGTGTGTTCTGTCCATCCCTGATGAAGGCTCAGTGCCGAAACGTTGGATAAAAAGGTGATACTTTTTCGTGGTTTCCGGCTGTGATATCAAATCTCAATTGAATATCTCATTACCCATTTATCGTTTTTTTTGTTTCGTCTTACAACCTTAGCAACCTAGATCTACTTTTTTGTATAAGTGATCTACTCTAATAAAGCTTAGTGATTGTGGTCATAGATAAGGGGACCTATGGCCCGCTCATCGCCTGTTTTGCGCGCTATTGCCGAGAGCTGAATCTGATCTACCCCACCGCGGCCAACTTATTGCGGAAATTGAATTATACACTGACCGTATTCCTCCTTCCCAGCAGACGCATCGCCAGACCGCGGAAGTGTTTGCGGTACGATTCCGACACTGAAATATGTACATTTATGAAATGTTTCCATTTTGTTTCAATACCTGCAATCATCATCACAGTGTTCGATATAGAGTGCACGGAAATCGACGGGCAAAACAGGAGGCCGGTGACTGGAATAGTAAAATTGAAACCTCAGATTACAAATATTCAACACTTCATCAATGGCTAACCAAAATCTGTTGTTTCCTTGTACCCAAACCCATACATAACATTTTCAAGAATTACCGTAAATAAGTGAGTACTCACAATTCAAAAATTCCCACTTCCAAATAAACGACATTGCAATGAGAAAGTAGACGGTGCCGACTGTGCCAACGGGAAACAGAACCTGAATACTTTTTGATGTTGAAAATGTGTTATGCAATATTTCAGTATTTCACCTGCAGAAACAGCCGAATCAAGAGCTTTTTCTGCAGTTGTATCGTCCTTTCGCTTAGACCGAACCTCTTTCCTAAAATATATAGCACGGCAATACAAATCCGATGAAACACGTCAACACATTACCGAACCTATTCATAACTTTATGCTTTATGCTTTAATTTAAACACCGTATAGATCCTACTTCAACTATGAGCGAAAGTATCGACAGAGAGAGAACAAACAGTTTCGCTACTCTGACCTCTGAGTATGCAGTGGCAGGCGACCACCAGCGCGGACACTGTGGTGGTGAACCAGAGCAGCTGGTGCATGAGCATGGCATAGAAGGGCCACGAGACGCCGCCACACGGGCCCGCCCACGAGAAGGCGCCGACGAGGTGCGAGAGAGACGGCGACGACTGGAAGGGTGGAATGGTCGAATTATTCGTATACAGTAATCCGTAGGCAGCTCATCAGGATTTGTTGTTCTCCTACAGTAACACTTATTTTTGTGTTTTTTTGTCAACAGTGTGTGTTTTTTTGTTTGTGTTATTTTTTGTCAAAAAGGTCGAATGATTGGCCTACAGTAAGCCTTGTTGCCGCAATCGAGTAAAATGGCTGACTTTGTCTTTGTCTCACGCACTTTTCGAAATCCCAGCACGTCTCGCTCGTTCGGTTTGTAGATGAGAAACACCGCCCAAACCACTGGAACTGTGGGCAGATAGGGCAGGACGAGAAAAAGGTGACGGTGGCGACTGGAAAACGTTTGTGTACGTGTTTTTATATTCAAAAAATTGTAGATTATAGGCGTTCTTCTGTGGAACTCTACCAATTTCGAAGTACTGACTGCTGTTTGTAGTGTATAATTATGAATGAGAAGAGGGGAGGAGAGAGGGAGAGAGAGAAAGAGAGATAGAAAGAGAGAGGGAGAGGGAGGGAGAGAAATTCGCCTTCCTAACCGTATAATCATCTTGTAATGATGTGGCAAAATACAGTATAGTCTATAGCCCACAGCAGATGTGATGGTCGATCCCGAATAGCACACCATCGAGAAGTACGCAAGCTGGAAACATGGACGTGTACTCAGTGTCCTAGACGCAATTGAAGTGACTGAGAAAAAACGCATTTCACCACAACTATCATGGATGGGCTGTCCAAAACACAGTTGTAAATTAGCAAAAAAGCTCTAGTTTTCATGTTTATCGGATGTTATTTGATGTTTCCATTAACTTTTCGTCAGTAAGATACCATGTTTTCGTGAAAGTGTCACTTCAAGAAGTAGTTTGTGTCCGGAATGGTCGACTCTAACTCACAAACAGCAGCCAGGCAGTGTCGTGGTTCTCGGGTACAGGGAGATTGAAGTGGTTCTTGAATACGATAACTGTGTGTGGAGTCATCACGCGGACTGGAAAGACCACCGAGAGAGCGTCTTTGAAGACGGACGGAGTCTGGAATGCAGTCTCTCTCTCTCTCTCTCTCTCTCTCTCTCTCTCTCTCTCTCTCTCTCTCTTCAACTTACCACAACGTTAAGTAGAAACCATGTGTATGGTTTGGCTTGCAGAGGGTCCACGAATACTAATAGATAAATGGCTAGAAGGGAGCAAAAGTCGCCTACTGTAGACAGAGGAAAGGACACCGAGGCGAAATCGAAGAGATTTTTGGTGTTGGTCGCATTCATCTGATGGAGAAAACGTTACAGTGTTTCACTGGTGCATGATTATTTATTAGTATATGATATTTTTGGGTAGTTTTAAACTAAGTACATGTAATGTGCTTAGCGAAATCAACACAAACAAACAAGCGATTAATTGACATCAACAAACATACAAAAAAGCGATACAAACCATATAAACGAGTTGATCGAACATTTTATAAAAATACTTATGTCAAATGTGTTAAGCAAAGGTGAAGACAACGAAAGTTAACCTGTCATGACTCACTAACAATGTGAAAATTGTCACGGCTAATACTAGCCCACAGATAACTGTTCGCTAAAATCGAGAAATCGTAAGTATCACCTTCGTTGCGAATGAGAATGAGATATAAAAAGTAAAGCAATTATAGTTTATTGTATTCGAACAAGAATCGGACATCGGACAAAGGAGTTTAACTCAGAAACTCTAGTGTATAATTATCTTTTAACAAAAGTCGTTTAAAGAGATTCTCTTTCTCTCAACCCAACGCAGCGAAATATAAAACATATCAAAAAGCAAATGAAATGTTTATTCGGAATCGCAAACATGATCATGACTCGCACAAAACGAAATCATTCATACAAACCGATTTCACTAATTGGGCTCTTACAATCCCATTCACCATTCCTTCATCCATAGATGGCTTGCGATACCATTGAACTTTCATACCATTGTACCAACATTGACGTAGATGTTGATACTCGATCGATATTACTGAAAGGATCGATAAATATACAAATATTGCTGAAACGTTGTGCGTCGTGTCTTTCCATCCATCCCTGGTCAGCTCTCGCAAGTCAAAGCTGAGTGAGCTTATCTCACAGATCCAGGTTCTACTACATGGGACAATCTATTGTGACTCCCCCAGTGCTCTGAGCTGTTCTCAGCTATGGCGTGCGCAGCATAGAGAGGTGGCTATACAGGCATCGCGATATAAGCACTGAGAGCACGGTCTCTCTGACTCTACCCGCTTCCGTTTGCTAATACACGCGCTGAGCCCATGGAATTCGTGTAGCAAACAGAAGCCGCACCCACTTCACTGGCTGTCCTCTGCTGACGCTTACTCGTTCGAGGCGTCTGGTCTGAGTATTCTCGTCGTGTTGGCTTTGATTGATTTGATTCTGGTGTCAGGTCTCTTCTGACTCGCCCATAAGGCTCATCGTCTTCCGAGGTTCCCGCTCCCCATCGCATCGGCCGGCTGGGGCAACCTGGGCAAACATTTTTCGAGACAAATATAGAAATCTGGAAGTCAATTGACCAGAGAGATTATTCGGCAAGGTTCATCTATCATCTATAAGTGATCTTCTATAAACGTGTTCTCACACACGAAAACCCGTTAAAAAATGTGTGTGAGATTGAGATGAGAGTTTTTTGTTGAATTATTGTCATATGAAAATATGAATGTTTTTTTTTTGAAAACTCGTAATACAACAATAAGTAACATTGGAATTCTACAGTACATACAATACTAATTACAGTACATACAATACTAATTAGTGGTACTCTACAGTACCACTATCCTATCCTAAGATCACAGTGCGATAGCTGCCTCCTTGGCGCTGAACACACTGTTCTCCTCGCGAGCCAAGCCATCGTGCTGGAATCGGGAACCTCTTTCTTTCTCTCTCTCCCTCTCTCTCTCTCTCTCTCTCTCTCTCTCTCTCTCTCTCTCTCTTCTCTCTCTCTCTCTCCCTCTCTCTTTCTCTCCTCTCTCTCTCTCTCTCTCTCTCTCTCTCTCTCTCTCTCTCCCCCCTCTCTCTCTCTCTCTCTCTCTCTCTCTCTCTCTCTCTCTGTCCCTCTCACCTGTTCTTTTTTCTCTACCTCACTGGCCGAATGGCTCACTGCTTCGTTGCTCTTCTCTTTCTCTCCAATACATCTGTTCACAAGACAATTGAGAAGGAGTAGAAGGAAGAAGTAGACGATGTATGCACAACCCTGAAAGTGTATTCAGATGATGTCATACTCGGAAGTCTTGTCAGATGACGTCACCCCAGATGACGTCACTGACTCACAGCGACAGCCCATGTGTATGGCGCAAGCATTGCGGCACGGCCGTTAGACCAGCAGAGGAAATGAAAAATGATGTTATGTCCTATGTTCTGAACCAGGGGGAAAATGATGTCCTAAATCCTAATTTAAGGGGAAATCATTTTCTGAGAGAGGAGGGAGAGGAAAGAGAGGGGAGAGAGATAGAGAGAACACTGGCAATATGGAGTTCACACCATCACACCACCACACCACCAAACCATCACACCACCACACCACCACAACTTAACACAACCACACTGTTCTCTACGACTGATTATGGGCGAATAGGAAATCACACCATCACACCACCACACCATTACATACATCATCATACCACTCACACAACCCACACCTCCACTCCTGTACATCATCACACCACCCACACCACTTATAGGAAATCACACCACCACACCATCACACCATCACACCACCACACCACTCACACAACCCACACCACTGTACTACCACACCATCAACATTTAATCAGTCGTAGAGAATAGTGTGGTTGTGTTAAGTTGCGGTGGTGTGGTTGTGTGTGGTGGTGTGGTTGCGTGTGGTGGTGTGGTGGTGTGGTTGTCTGGTTGTGTATGGTGGTGTGGTGGTGTGATTTCCTATATGTGGTGTGGGTGGTGTGGTGGTGTACAGGAGTGGATGTGTGGGTTGTGTGAGTGGTATTATGGAGTGATGGTGTGGTGGTGTGATGGTGTGATTTCCTATTCGCCGAGAACACTGGTGTTGACGATATTTCTTACTCGCGCCAGGGTACTCGCACTCGCCTCACCGTCTCACCGACCGATTATCGATTGATTGTCGGTTTGATCTTCGATCGATTGCCCAGTGCTGGATAGGATGTTAGGATGTATGAAGTATTATTGTAACTTCACAACTATCGTTGTCAGTCTCACCGAGGCAATATTTGCTGCTATGTCTTGTTTTCCAGCTGTTTTTCAGCTGTTGGGCTGCATAATATACTTGTTTGTAACTTTACTTGTAACATGTTCACGTGTTTACGTTTCATCGATCTTGGATTTTCTAAAAGAAAAGGGAACAGGGCAGAGTCAAAAAAGTGCAATATACGCGTGAACGCAACCCTTGACTCAAGGTTCAAGGTACGCGAATCAGAAATCAGACATTCGACGATATAATGTCTACGCTGTGCTACGTTCCATACAAGTTAAGCAGACTGAGCAAGAAACTACCTCGTCAAACACATCTTCATTCATATATAATGTTTATATAATGATGCAACGATTAAAATTAAATATGTATCGTGATGTGGTGTCGTGGTTTCTGGTGTCTGGTGTCTGATTTTTTTTTACTAATTGCCGAAAATTTCTTGGCATTTCGAGAACTGGCGCATAAAAAATTATAATCATATCAACAACTAGATGAATTTTACCGCGTTGTTTTCTCGAAGAAAAGTGCACGTGAATATATGAACATATTCTCCGTTTTCATTTATAATTCATTTGTTGAAACCGCTCATTTCCGATTCGACAGTGCTACTGTAAGAGTGTGAATAACTATTTACGCAATAATCGTAAACTCTCTATACAATGACAATGGCCATTTCTATCACCTGCTGTGCATTTATGTGACAAATATCAACGAATTACGATATTAACACCTATAAAACTATAATCAATTATTCTTTTCAAACATACGACTACGTGTACGCTTTTTCTCTGATAACTCGAGCTTTCTTATTGTTACTGAGAATAATAGACGCATTTGGCTCACTTGCGGTCTATGCAAATGGTGTACGTGGACTATTCTCCTGAGAAGCTGGCGCATATTCGAACGCTTCACATGTGGACATGGCAGAGGATACTTTTC
Source organism: Rhabditoides inermis (assembly GCA_963966185.1). Taxonomy (NCBI): domain Eukaryota; kingdom Metazoa; phylum Nematoda; class Chromadorea; order Rhabditida; family Rhabditidae; genus Rhabditoides; species Rhabditoides inermis. The sequence goes on along the minus strand of CAWZYM010000087.1, from coordinate 48,418 downwards.
GGGACGATTGGACTAATATTTTCCCTTCCTATGCTAATAGCCCACGTTCTGTGGGTAAAGGTTTGTAGGAATAAAATTACGTTTTTTTGTATTTGTTACAGGCGATTTGCACTCGCGATCGTTTGAAACATGTCAGCTTCATTATTCTGTTCGCAATTTCGATTGTCGACATTATACAACTGTGTTTCCATATTTATTCGTCCATTTTTGTAATGATTCATGCAACTGTCGACCATTCGCCGGTGGTGAGAGAGAGAGGATAGAGGAGAGAGACAGAGAGAAAGAGAGAGGGGAATAGAGAGAAAGAGAGAGAGAGAAAGAGAGAGAGAGAGAGAGAGAGAGAGAGAGAGAGAGAGAGAGAGAAGGTGTTTCAGTTCGCCAAGTCACTGTTCGGCACCTGTTGGGTTTGTATGGTTCTTCTAACTCTGCATCTCACTATTCATCAATGCTTTGTTACTCTTTTCGCAAGATCACCCGGAATTTGCAGGAGGATAGAATTGGTTTCGAAGGTATGAAAATGAGAAAACAAAACAGCACATCATTTTCAGATAATCTTATTTTTAATCACCATTTGCATGTTATGCCACTACGTTGTGTCTGTGATTTTCGACTGCGGGGTAACAAGAAATTTCAAAAACATTGGTTGAATGATATCGGTTAGGTTGGAATGATCGATAACGTCGATTACTTTGCGTATTCTATTGTTCCTGCAAAAGAGAAGAGAAATGTCGAAGTAACACAAGTCTACCACTGGCTCCATATTTACATGATGTACATAATACAAAACACATATGTTCACGAATCTAAAAAAAATTTCAGATATGTTGGAGGACTTGCCTGTATTCCATTCAGTATTATCACAATCATATTCCTAATTTTTTCGGTGAGGAAAAACATAAGATCTAAAAAAATAGTTTTCAGAAATATCTTCCAAAGAAAAACGAGAGGAACGTTATCGCACAAATAAGTACGTTGAAGTAGACAATCTGTTCCATACTATGATTTCTTTTTTTCAGTTATTTCAAATACCGTAATGTTTCTAATATGTCTCGTTTTTTATTTCGAAGATTATGTTTTCCATGAGGACGATAAATTCGGTTAGTTTTTTTTTATAATTTTTTTTATCGTCCTCGCATATATATATGTATATATATATATATATATATATATATATATATATATATATATATATATATATATACTTACTTACTTACTTGAATACTTGAATGCTCCTTCAGCTTGCAAGCGCGGAGCCCATCTTTCGCCACAGTGAACGGTCTCGAGCCGCAGTTGCCCACTGCTTGTAGTCGTTCCTGCGCCCATAGAACAGTTTTGTATTATTGCGGACAGAATCTGCCCAGCGGGTTGGCGGCCGTCCGGGTTCTCGAGTGACGTTGCGCGGCCTCCAATCGGTAGTCGCCCGTGTCCATCGCCCGTCCGTCCTCCTTTGTATGTGTCCGGCCCATCTATGATTGCTGCGCGCCATGTAGGAGGTTGGGTTGGTCAACGCGGATCTTGCCCGCATGTCCTCGCTGCTCAGTCCCTCGTCTCGCTGCCGATAGAGTGAGTATCCCAGCATCTGTCGCTCCATTGCGCGGTGTGCGGTCTGGATGCGACCGAGCGTGGTGGTAGTGTAGGCCCACGTCTCCGAGCCGTAACACAGTGCGGGGAGTACGCACGTGTTGAAGAGGTTCGCTTTGAGGTGTTTGTCGTTCAGCGTGCCCAGTGTCTCCTTGATGTTGCCAAATGCCGCCCATCCTGCTCTCGTTCTCCTTGCCAGCTCCGAAATGAGGGTGTTCTTTGCGTTTATGGCCCGTCCGAGGTAGATGTACACCTCAACCTCTTCGATTGCCTGTCCGGAAAGATGGATAGTCCCAGCGGCAGCCTGCTCGTTTTGGATGAACTGCGTCTTGCCGATGTTGATGCGCAGCCCGGCCTTCTCGCTCTCCGTGTTCAGCTCGTTCAGCATCCGTTCAGCATCTGCCGTGGTCTCGGTGATCAGCACAATGTCGTCAGTGAAGCGCAGATGGTTCAGCTTCTCTCCATCCACTCGAAGGCCGTAGTCACTCCAGTCATATATATATATATATATATATATATATATATATATATATATATATATATATATATATATATATATATATATATATATATATATATATATATATTCCGTTTGCGCGCAGCTCAACATTTCTCGTCAAAAACATTATGTTGTCCAATAGTTTTACAGTACCCTAAACTGTTGGGCAGTGGACATTTCTTCTCACGTTCACAGTTCCTATTCGCAAAGCTGTCACCACACCTAGCTAGCGTAAAGGTAACGCTCTCGCTTGGCAATATTGAGTTCGCGGGTTCAATTCCCATCGGTCACGCGAAGTTTTGTCAGTTTGAAAACCTCATTGAAAGGGCTCTGATCTTTCTCTAATCACCCTATTGTCTCTCATGAAAAGAGTGAAACTCATTTGCGAGCCTACTATATATATATATATATATATATATATATATATATATATATATATATATATATATATATATATATATATATATGTGTGTGTGTGTGTGTGTGTGTGTGTGTTTTATGAAAAGCCGTTTTCGATCCGCACTTCAATCAGTCAACCTCGACTTGAACTTTATTTTTTTGAATTTAGCGTTCGCGATGACCAAACTACTTTATCCGCTATGGAACGGTGTCCAGGCTGCGTGCTATTTCTTCTTCAGGTAAGAAAAAATCGCTTCGATCATAACACAACATTTTCAAAGTCACCTAATACATAAACCCGACAAAACCTATACTGAAACTTAGAAAGAACCTATTTATGAATTACAGATTTAAACGACACTTTCAAAAAACACTCAATGTCCTGTTTCAGAAGAGATTCCACTCGCAAGCTGAAACCGACGATCATCAGTGTAAGCAAATAAACGACCAAGAGGAGCCGAAAAACTAAACAGTGTTGTTGAAATGGGATAAATAATTTTATTTATTATTCACATTTAAGCCCCCCCCCGTTCACGGCATATATGTTTCAATAAATATGTTACAGAAGGAAACTTCTAGTATGTATAGTAGACGAGATAGAGCGTAGAGTAGAGCAAAAAATGTATATAACTTTCTTCAAAAGAACATTCCGTAAAAAAGTGGGACTAGATCTCGTGACTGACAATTCACTAGACCACATCGACTCGGCAGATAAATAAGGACTCTGTGCGGAATCATTTTAAAAAAAAGTTTGTTTTTCATCAGATTTGAGTTATACAACCGTCGACCAAGCCAATAAGGGGAATGACCTAAGGCTCTCGAGTACAAGTCAAGAGCTGCTTACAAGGGGTCCATCGATGAATGCAATGAGTTTTGAATCAGATGACGTCAGAGACTTCTGACTTTGTAGCACGCTGTGTCTGTAGTCTGGTAGCGCGCAGCTATGTAATCTGCGCGACAAACTCAAATCAATAAAATGTGTTTTAAACTAACAAAAAAGAAACAAAGCAAATTAAATACAGATCAATTTAACGTTGCTTATTGTTTATTCAGCTGGCATACAGATGAACAAACATTTCAACACTCCATGAATGTTCATTGTATTCAACATATATAGATATTCGATTCGTTTCTATAAATGAGTGGAGCAGTACAAGGTATGTGTTTCACATTTTCCCCGTAGAAAACTCACTCGATGATTGTATTTTCGTAGAGAGTGGTTCACCGATTCCACTTCTCTAACATTATTAATTATGGCAAACGTATGTAAAATAACATGTAGTCGAAGTATTTGTCGCATACAATTTCTACCGACCAAAGTTTCTATTCACTATGTGTAGCCTTTTTCCTTTTCCCCTCTCGTCGTACGGCAATATCGCTGAAGTTTTCCGATTGGAAATCGGTTCCAAACCAAGGTTTTTGGACTCTAATTGAAAAAATTCGAACGCGAAACTCAAAAATCGAACACTAGAGATCGATGAGCACTGTTGATACACATCACATATCAAAATTTTGTGAAGATTGCTTTATTCCGAAAGAAGTAATTAACTTTCAAGTCAAGTCAAGTCAAGTGTTTATCCGGAATCGTTATAGCTGAATATGACAATCACAATCACAATGATAGGATAGGAAGCATACAGTGGGCCAAGATCTTATGGGCTAACGCCGGGGAAAGACAGTTGAGCAGACGAGGTTAGTGGCGGAAGACGATTCTTGTTCGATAATTCTTCGATACTTGATCGATATTCTTTCCATAGACCATTAGAGTACCATTGTTGATGTGACAGCGCCGGAGACTCCTTTGCTTTGCACATAGTATCTCCTCGCGCCTGAACTGCTTCCGCCTGAACAGCTACCATTAACTTTACAAGATGGAGAATTCGGTCTCATTTGACTTGCAAATGACTCATTTTCTAGACCGCCAAGCACGCGAATCGCAGGGGCCGATAGCGGGCTATAGATGCCTCAAATGCTGTCTGGTAAACATTCGGTTAAATAATTACTGTACGATGAACGGGGGATGTCCTTTACATCGTTCTCAGAACGAAAATGAACGCGCAGCGCGAAGGGCGTGAGTCAAACATGAGCGAAACACATCATATTGTACCCTTTCATTTTCGAAAATGAGTTAGCATTCCTGATAGGCGATTCTACTCGTTCTTTCTCTTCACCTTCTATCCAACCCACTTTCCCAATGGACACGAAAATATGCCATAAATAATGCACTTTTTCATAGAAAAGTTTTGTGAGTTTATATAAGTAATCTGCTCGTTTAAAAGAATTATATTCGTTTCAGAGAAAAATGTACAGAAACGTGCAAAAACGTGCACGTTGGGTGATGGTTTCTCTCACTTTCCCTGCATTTGCGGAACATGGTCCGAATTATAAAAGTGCAACCTTTTTAATCTATTCTCACATTTCGGTAAATATCAAAAACCAGAGGGTACTTTCAAAAAGGTGGCGCGTTGGCATGAGTGCGTGCCTATAGTGGGCACGCAAATGAGTACCACTCTTATCACGAGAGACATTAGCGTGGTTCGACAAGGATCAGAACCCATTGAATGATTTTCAATTTGACAAAACTATTTTTTTGGCTCGGAAAATGCTGAGCTAGTTGCGCGCTTAATATGATGTGTGCAGGAAAAGGAAAAGAGGAAAAGTATCTCATACGGAAAAGATGTTTTTTTGATTTAAGGGTTTTTGCGGGGAAAAGCATTAGCGAGAGGGCGCGCATGAAGTCCTTTGAAAAATGATGCTAGCTGATGTAATACAAAACAGCATTTACGTTGCAGAAAACGCTGGCGCCAGCTCGCCCGGTGCATTTTTACTCCATTGTCCTCGTCGCTTCACTAGCACTCTTCATCTATCTTGACACATTGACGGCGTTCAACTTTGTACGTGATTACTTACGAGTTGTATAACACAAATTTGCATTATACTTCTCATCATATTGTCTAGATGCTGGCTCGAGTATGGCAGTTTATGGTTGGCTCAATCGCCTTCACATGCTCTAGCACACACAATGTCTACACCGCGTTGCTAACGGACGATTGCGAGAAACTGTTGCAAGGTTTCCTCATCCCTCTCTCTCTCTCTCTCTCTTTCTCTCTCTCTCTCTCTCTCTTTCTCTCTCTCTCTTTATCTCTCTCTCTCTATATATATATATATATATATATATATATGATGTTGACCATTCAGATTCCGAACACTCGAAACAGCCGCACAGTACTCCATCTGGTCGCATGGTTCTCTATTCGAATGTGATTCTCGCTGCAGTGGCGTTTTCACCGTGGACAGTCGAGCCGCTTCCGTTCAGGTCCGTCACATACCTTTGTCACTCCACAATCTATACAGGATCGGGTCTACATTTGTCGCCGGAGTGTTGATTGCCTACGGTAAAGATGCAAACTTTGTTCTTCTTGAAAATCGACTCATGGTGCTATACAGTATAACGTTCACTGTTATCATTGATGATTGGTTTAGGTATACATAGGAAACATATCATATGCGCTGTACTTGGTGCACTGGCCAATTGCAGTCTACGTGATATCATTTCACAAAACTTCTAACTACGGTATCACACCTCATTTACCTCATTTTTCCTCTTTTCAAAAAAAATATTTATCGTTTCAGATTCACTTTGTGGATTGTTGATATCTGTAGCAATGTCCGTAGTTGTACATCATTCGATCGAAAAACCGTACCTACAGGTATGTTACGTTACGAGAAGAGTGCAATCAAAATCATTGTAGCTGCAACATCGGTCTATCGCCGTGATCATCTCCCTTCTTATCATCTCCTCGTTCATTATCACTGATGAGAATGTGGCGCGGAGGTATTACTTGCGAAGAACACATGAAATACCATCGAGCACAAACAAGTTCAACATAGGTAGGTTTATATAAGTAGGATGTCGGCTCCCTTCTGCCGATTCTTTTTCTTCCCCAATACACAACAGTGTTGTGTACTCAACATTCATTTGTATTTCGTTTTCAGACGACGCGCTTTCTTTCAACATCGAGTGGGGCGTGCAGAAAATTAATCAACTCAAACACGACGACTGCATCTACTCGAAGCTCATCGACACAGACGGCTCCCGTCCCCCATTTGGGCTATGCACCATGCCTGTTAGTTGCTAATGATTCTACATTCTACAGTGTACAATCTCTGATTTGAATGGTAACATCAAAACTTTTCAGAACGGCACCGGTCATCTCAAAGTGCTAGCAGTCGGCAACAGCTACGCGGCAAATCACTGTTAGTATCCTACATTCCTACATACTTCATACTCTTGTGTTCTCGCAAATCAAATTATTCTGCATCTCCAGATCGTCTTGGTTGTTTCCAAATCGTAGACGTAAGAAAATAGGAGCTAATATACTTTAACACTTGAATGCTCCTTCAGCTTGCAAGCGCGGAGCCCATCTTTCGCCACAGTGAACGGTCTCGAGCTGCAGTTGCCCACTGTTTGTAGTCGTTTCTGCGCCCATAAAACAGTTTTGTATTATTGGGGACAGAATCTGCCCAGCGGGTTGGCGGCCGTCCCGGTTGACGTTGCGCGGCCTCCAATCGGTAGTCGCCCGTGTCCATCGCCCGTCCGTCCTCCTTTGTATGTGTCCGGTCCATATATGTTTGCTGCGCGCCATGTAGGAGGTTGGGTTGGTCAACGCGGATCTTGCCGCATGTCCTCGATGCTCAGTCCCTCGTCTCGCTGCCGATAGAGTGAGTATCCCAGCATCTGTCGCTCCATTGCGCGGTGTGCGGTCTGGATGCGACCGAGCGTGGTGGTAGTGTAGGCCCACGTCTCCGAGCCGTAACACAGTGTGGGGAGTACGCACGTGTTGAAAAGGTTCGCCTTGAGGTGTTTGTCGTTCAGCGTGCCCAGTGTCTCCTTGATGTTGCCAAATGCCGCCCATCCTGCTCTCGTTCTTCTTGCCAGCTCCGAAGTGAGGGTGTTCTTTGCGTTTATGGCCCGTCCGAGGTAGATGTACTCCTCCACCTCTTCGATTGCCTGGCCGGAAAGATGGATAGTCCCAGCGGCAGCCTGCTCGTTTCGGATGAACTGCGTCTTGCCGATGTTGATGCGCAGCCCGGCCTTCTCGCTCTCCGTGTTCAGCTCGTTCAGCATCCGTTCAGCATCTGCCGTGGTCTCGGTGATCAGCACGATGTCGTCAGCGAAGCGCAGATGATTCAGCTTCTCTCCGTCCACTCGAAGGCCGTAGTCGTTCCAGTCGAGTTGGCGGAAGACGACTTCCAGCGCAGCAGTGAAGAGCACTGGGGAGACAGTGTCTCCTTTTCACTCCGCATCGCAAAGGGATCTTCAGCTCGTTAGATCTCGAAGTCGACGAAGGTGAGCACTAGCGGGGTCTTGTGTTCGCGGGCTCTCTCCACGACCTGAGAGACAGTCTGGAGGTGATCGGCACAGCAGTAGCCGCTTTGGAATCCGGCTTGTTTTCGTGGTTGTTCGTCTTCCAGAGTCCGTTTCAGCCTGTTCAACAACACCTTGGAATAGGTTTTGTAGAGCAGGCTGAGTAGAGCGATTTGGCGCCAGTTGGAGAGCTTCTCACGGGGTCCTTTCTGCGAAAGTACTACGAGCCGCGCCTCTCTCAAGCTGTCGGGGATGGGGGTCCCTTCCAGGTGAGTCGAGAACAGGCGTGCGAGGGCGCGGTGGAAGTTAGTTCCCTCCGCCTTCAGCAGATCGTCCGTGATGTTGTCAGGTCCGGGGGCTCGTCCTTTCGGCATCTGGAAGAGGGCGTGTCGCACTTCAGATGGGAGTACGGGGAGCACGTTTCCAGGAGTGTAGACCTTCCTCGGGATGAGTAGTCGGTCAGCGTAGAGAGTACTGTAGAAGTCGACGGTGGCCTCCTCGATGGCGGGTCGCGCGGTGATCATCTGTTCGTTGATCAGCAGTGCCTCCAGCAGGGATCGCTCGGTGGCGAGTTCTCTCTTCGCGATTTTGATGCTCCGACGATGCGTAGCAGTGTCGCGGAGTATCTCCTCGCGGTACTCCGTCAGATCGTGTTTGAAGGCGGCGCGACACTGGCGGGAGATGATGACAAGTTCTAGCAGCCGACTCGGGTCTAGCGCGAGCTCCGCCCTTGTCTTCAGCAGGTCCCTCGTTCTCTCCGACAGCCTTCTTTTTATGTGGTTCGGCCCCCGGTTTTTGCGACGGCGGCGGCCTCCTTGAGTGTGTTGAGCAGCTCCTCGTACGTCGGGTTTAGGCCAACGTGGTGTTCAATGTAGGCGTGCGCTGCATCAGGGACAAATAGGGTTGCCGAGTGCCGGATGCTGTGACGTAGAGGTCGTCGTGGGTTACGTAGCGGAGCTCGAAGAAGTCTGTGGTCGCCTCCTATAGAGAAGGGGGCGACCACGTCGACATCGGCGAGTAGCAGGCGGTTGCTCGTCAGGAAGTGCTCGATCTCGTTGAGCGCTCGTGCGTTGGGCGATCTCCACGTCCACTTCCTCCGGCTCGGCTTTGAGAAAAAAACTGTCGCCGTGGAAGAGACGGATCTCCTTAATGAAGTCAGTGAGTCGATCGCCCTTCTCGTTCCGCTCTCCGTATCCGTTCGGCCCCACTCTGAACTCGCCATGCTTGCGAGTTCCGAGCTTGGCGTTGAAGTCGCCGCAGACGATCATGTAGCGGGCCTTCTTCTTCTTGTATAGCTTCCGCAGGTCGCAGTAGAACTGCTTCTTCTCGTCTTCCGTCGCAGTGCTGGTCGGCGCGTAGCAGTTGAAGATTGCGACGCGCACATCACTTAACATTAGTGAAAGATGGGCCAGCCGACTCGATATTACTCTCATCAACTGGATTGCGGACGTAGTTTTACCTGACATCGCAAACCCAACTCCTCCACTGCCGTTGCGGCAACGTGCTCCCATCACAACTTCCGTCCCGTCCCGTCTTCTCGTCCGCTTTTCTGTCGCCTTCTTCGTCTCCTGAAGGCATAGGACGTCCCACTTGATCTTCACCAGAGTTTCGAATAACATCTCCTCCTTGGTAGCCTGGGACAGTCCTTGGCAGTTAAGTGTGCAAACATTGAAGTTCCTTTCCGGTTTTGTTGACCTCAGCTCCGGTGATTTTTTGCGCCCTGCCCTACCCGCTGGATCCCTCGTCGACGAAAGGGAGAGGTTGGGCGCCGGGAACTTGGGCGCATTGTGATTGCGACTGTCCATAGGGTACATCGAAAGATGTCTTTAGCCATGGATATGACTGGTGGGTGGCTGGCCCTGCCAGAAAGGAGTCCGGCCTAGAGTCCGTCCTGTTTCCCGTGTTAAGTTCAGCCATCCGCGGAATGCGGACGGCCTATCCAGCGGCACCAGCGTGGAGGCAAGGGAGACGACCATGCGGAAGTCGCCCAACGGGATTCGCCGCCAAGTTGCATTGGTATCGGCTCATAGTAAACATGGAATATGGTTTTATACGATTTATGGTAGTAGCGCGGTTCCACTGGCACGTAGGTCTGTTCTTGTCGTATAGTCCTGCCCCTGTTGTTTTGGGTACGCAAGACTGGCCGTCCTTCTGTATATAAAAGGGAGTGACGCAGTTCAAATTATTTCCGTATCGTAATGAGCGTTACTTAGACACACAGGCGCACAGTGCGTTTTATGTTAGTATTAGTATTGTGGGAAACAATTTTAGTGGCTTTGATTCGCGATGCTTTCCGGGATCTCGCCAGCGAAATTCACCTCTACAGCAATCCCGGTGAGTGACATACGAAGTGAGTGAATGCGTGTATCCCACACAGCCGGCAGTGTCATCCACGACCACAACATTCCCCTTTGGAGAGCGGCCGTCGAGCGATTCAAGCCCGATATTCTATTCGTCACGTGTAGGTAACGATCTTGATTCTTCTCAACTCTAGCCCAACAATTTTGTAGTCGAAATGTGGCGTGTGTCAAGCACAGCGATCCCATTACTTGCCACATTTTTTTCCAAATAACAATTCAGAGCATATTCCATGAAGACGGTGCTGGATGAGAAAATTCCGTTTGGATTCGACGATAAAGTGAAGAAGTATGCAGAAGAGGTATGAAAAAATACAAACGAACGGCTACTAAGCCCTGAACGCATACTTTGCATGTGTGTGGCACAGTGTGAACTGTACAGAGAAAAAATGGCAAAAACGACCTCTCGCCGCGAGAAACAGAGGCGGTATGATAACATGAAAAAATTGTGTTTCCTGTTCTCAAAGTAGATCACGCGGCTGCAGTTCTTCATTTCAGCGTACTCGTTGATGACGGTCAGCGTCTATAGATGTCCTATACCGGTAACCACGGTTCGGCTTGTTTCTGAAAGAGGGGGGGGGGGGGGAGGAGAGAGAAAATATAGGGAGCTCGATGGTGAACTCGTGTGGTCGCTGTCACTTTTCTACCTAGAACTTCCAACGAGGGAGAGATCAGTCAGTGTCTGTCGGGAAGTGAGAATAAAAGCAAAAGTGTATACATGAGTCGCCGTAACGTCATTCCTCGCTCGCCCTCACTTCTGCGCGGCCGAGGCGAGTTCATCTCTGTTTGCCAAACGTGCCGCTCTTGCAGTATGGCGGCGGCGGCCAAACCACCTGCTCCTGCTCCTCCGAACACTGCTCCAAAGACAACTCCACCACCTACCCCTCCTCCTCCTCCTCCTCCTCCTCCTCCTCCTCCTCCTCCTCCTTTTGCTCCTTCTCCATCCAAGCCTGGCAAGCCCAAGTCGGAGAAGTCACACGGGTCAGCGGAGTCGGGCGGCGCGTTCGAGAAAAGCGATGGTGGACTCGCCAGAAAGCTGTTCATTGGGAAACTCGTGGCTGGGTGAGTCCTCCCTCTCTATCTCTCTCTCTCTCTCTCTCTCTCTCTCTCTCTCTCTCTCTCTCTCTCTTCCTCGCGTTCGAGTGTGCCACGCCCGCACTATGGCATTTCGCTACATATAACAGCGCAAACCCTATAATGCCTACACCAGTGCGGATGTGCTATTTAATTCGAGATAAATATTCTGATTCTGATTCTGAATGCGGAGGTATCCTCCGTCGGGCTTTGGTTTTCCGTTTCTATGTAGTATATGCCCTCTATTTTTGTCTCACCCGACACTCTTGGTTACACTTCGTTTTTAATTCTTCTGAAACTACTTGATCAAAACTAGCCACCATCTTCATCTCTGATGATGACTCCGGGTTGGTGGTGGCTCAAACGGTCTTATGACAGAAGTCGAAAGCGTTCGATCCAAACGCACACAGTCTTTGATCTCTCTCTCTCGAACGCGTTATTGATTTGACATTTTTATGGCATAAGCGACGAGGAATCTCTCTCTCTCTCTCTCTCTCTCTCTCTCTCTCCCTCTCCCTCTCCCTCTCTCTCTCCCTCTCCCTCTCTCTCTCTACCCTCTCTCAGTATCCTCTGCTCTCCGATCTGCTTTGCTCTCGTCGTCTACCTCTCTGTTGTCTTCGTGGTTCTTACGTTCCGAGGAATCTCCCTCGATATGATACTGGGCGCGCACAGTGAGTGTACGGTACTCTACAGTAACCCATAGTACTCTACCGTAACCTCAGTACCTACCGTATACCTTACAGAATCGATTCGATATGGCGGCTACGCAAACGAGGAGCACGTCTATGAAGGGGTCACCTACCGAGGCCACTCGATCTACTACGACAACAACCACCAATCGATAGTCGGCTTGTGGTGCTGGGGCGGAATGCGTTACCGTAACCCGCCCTGATTCAGGCACGTGCCTCCGAAATCGATACAGGATACCGTATCTGACACTAGCAAGTTCTACGCGTCCCTCAAAGCTGCCGATCAGAAAATCGTGTTCTACATTCATGGAGTCTGGTCGCAGAGGTAGGCTTTCTCTCTCTCCCCCTCTCTCCCCCTCTCTCCCCCTCTCTCCCCTTCTCCCTCTACCCCTCTTTCCTCTATTTCTCTCTCCCCCACCCTCTCATTCTGCCGCTCTCTTTCATAATGGCGGCGCATTTTGGACATGCGGATCGAAATCTGGAAAGTTGGAACATTATATTCTTCAGAATCATCCACAGCCAGGAAGTTCATCGCTATGGTTTCTACGCGGAGAAGGGATACCATGTGATAGCCATTGATGTCAGAGGTCCGACTATCTCTCTCTCCCGTGTCTATCATTCTCACGCAACTTCTAACCGCTCTCTTTTTACGAAAAGTACGAAAAGTACGAAAGTACGAAAGTACAAAAAGTACGAAACGTACCTCATCTTCAGGCTACGGCGACTCGCTGGGTGCAGCGAGCTTCCCGGGAATGGTGGACGATGCGTACGAGACGTACGTGTACCTGCAGAGACAGTACGGACACAACTCGACAGTCTTCGTACACGCTCACTCGTTCGGCACGCAGTGAGTGTGTCTCAGTAGAATCCAGCTGTGTGCTTCGGAGTTTTGATTCATTTGGATTCTCCACAAACATTACCAAATCTATCCAGCTGTTTGCTTCGGAGTTTTGATTCATTTGGATTCTCCAGAAACATTACCATATTTAAAGATTATGCCTAATAACACTATGCTAACATCTTAAATCACTCTAAATTACTGTAACATACTCACAGAACTGCTAATAAGAACTAAGACAACTAGCATACGTTGTGTCCACCTCAACATAAGTGACTATGCAGAGTGACGGCTGCCCTGCTCAAGCGTTTGTCTCGGAGTGGGGTGAAGCCACGCGCGGTGCTGATCGAGGCAGGATTCGCAGAGTTTCAGTGCCCCATCAGACATTCACTCTTCAAACATGTACTCTCTCTCTCCCTCTCTCTCTCTCTCTCTCTCTCTCTCTCTCTCTCTCTCTCTCTTTCTCTCTCTCTCTCTCTCCCTCCCTCTCTCTCTCTCTCTCTCTCTCCTATTCCCTCTTTCCATCTGTTCGGCTGGTGGCTGTCGTATTTCGAGAACCTCGTACTCGATAGAATTCTGGGCGTTAACGAGCTCAAGTACGATATTGCGGACGCATTCAGTAAGGTATGTATGCTTTCTCTCCCCCCTCTCTCTCTCCCGTCCTCTCTCTCTCCCATCTCTCCCGTTCTCTCTCTCTCTCTCTCTCTCTGTCTCTCCTCTCTCTCTCTCTCCTCTCTCTCTCTACTTCTTTTCCCAGCAATCCGACGTCCCCATGCTCATTGTGCACGCGAAAGACGACGATATCGTACCTGTTGAGTGCGCGGAGACACTCAGAGACAGACTGTTGACGAGGCGAGAGGGAGAGAAGGAGAGAGGGAGAGAGAGACTTCTTTCAGACCGCACACCTACTACCACGAAATACCATCCGGTCAGTCGGGAATCAGACCTCACAATCTGGCACTCACTGCCACCGGCGCATTCGACAGAGTGCAGTGAGTATCGATCGATTATTGATTGATGTTATTGATGTTGTTTTCAGCAAATTTTTCCGAAACCCGACTCAGCCGTGAACGCATTCCTTAATGAAGTTTCAAAAATTGAGATATCTCGCAGACATAGCAATAATTAGAGTTTGAATGTGACACTTGATTTGAATAAAGTTCATAAACGTGTTGCGCTTCTTGAGATCAAGACAACCAAAACCTTTCATTCGGACTTTATACGTAAATACATGTGGGTGTGCAAATCAGTTGCCGACACTCAAGAAGCACAAAGGCCAAACAAGAGTGGCTCTGACTGAGTGAGAATAATTTGACCTGCATCGTCTCTTTAGAATTACGGTAGAAGAATAATTTGACCTGCATCGTCTCTTTAGAATTACGGTAGAAGAATAATTTGACCTGCATCGTCCCCTTAGAAATACGGTAGGAGAATAATTTGGCATGCATCGTCTTCTTGGAATTAAGATAGCGGAATAATTTGACCAACATCGTCCCCTTAGAACTACGGTAGGAGAACAATTTGACCTGCATCGTCCCCTTAGAATTACGGTAGGCGAATAACTTGACCTGCATCATTACCTTAGAATTACGGTAGGAGAATAATTTGACCGGCATCGTCCACTTTGGAATAAACCGTCTCCCATTAAGTACGATCCTAATATAACTCATCGTGGATAACTTATCGTATACATATTCGTCTTCATTTGCGGGGCCGCACTCCTAGTCTACGCCGCCATTGCCCACTCCCTTCGCTAATATGGATGCAAGGCTGGACATGCTATTAGCCACGCAAGAAGGGAATAGCCCCACCTATGCTTCGCCCCATCGAGACCAGATAGCAGCACTCTTCACATGTAGCGGCACGGAGAACAGTCGCTTTTCTCCCAGTCTCTTCCTATCTGATAAATGTAAAAGTGAGTGTGATTACGTGACTACGTGAGAGTCTTTGGGGTGAAATGGACTGGAACGGGGGTTTCTGGCTGTGCGGTATCTAGACCACTGAACCACCTAATAAAAAATGAAAATAATTTCTGAGAAATGAGGACCAGAATAATGAAGATCATTTCTGAAAAATGAAGACCAAAATGTTGTGTGCTTTTTGTTTTCAAAACTAAAAGTTTGTTTCATAACATTTTATGAACAGTTACATCTACTTAACTCATTCCGAGCTCTACTTTTACGCGAGTCTCTCTTTGATAATTAAAGTATTTGTTCATGATGTGCTGTTAAAATGTTTTACCTGAACACGAATAACCAACAAAGCTGTAGCCGAAACTACTCTTCAGGGGATAAATTGTACAAATGTTTCATGCATATTCGCACGATCAAAACACTTGTGATCTGAAACGGCGAGTTCATTCGATCACATAGAGTATAGAGTGCCAGTTACGCGCAAGTCACGCCGGGTTTACGTGACTCCTCTGCGTGTATGACATGTATTTCCTCTTTCTGTAGAGACCTAGCGGACCGAACGCAACAATCGCCAACATCTGTTCCTCACATTTCTTTTATTGTGTTTTTTTGAGATGTTTACTTGTTTCAGAATGCCTGAGGCTGAATGCCAGAATGCCAGAATGCCTGACTTGGTGGAGGTCTCTGTCGAGAAGCTCGCCGACTCTGTCGAGAAGCCGACCAACAACGGGGCAACGGAGAACGGCGTCTTCTTCAACCAACAGGCCTTCGACCGTCGTATAGCCCTGTGAGTTGTCGTTGTGATGTTTTGGAGAGTGAGAGTGATTCTCGAGTTCCTGCCTGCTGCGCGATGAAAGTGTGCGACAGAAGCGTTGTGAATCGAAAGTGAGGGAACAGTTTTGGGTAGACGGACGCTGTTTCATTGAGAGTACTGTAGCCGCACGAACTATGGAGTACGGTACACAAAAAAGTTTGAAGTAAGGGGAAGAGAGAGAGAGGAGAGAAACGGGTAGAATGGAGAAGAAGAGAGGATACTAAGTGTTAGACGTGCGCGGTGCTTTGATTAGTACTGAAGCCACGCAAACTGGGGTCGGTGCACCCCGCGACGACGGGATCCCGTCGTCAAAAGGCACCTTTTACTAACTAAAATCGCTTTTCACTTCACATACGATGGCACGAACAAGTTTGTGATCTTCAAATTCAATACTGATACTCAAAATGATGAAACAAGACGTGGATAGGGAGACTCGGATTGCCGAGAGGAATCGATAGAGCTATTGGTTGCCCCGATCGGTTGACGAGGAAGAGAGAGGGGTGAGAGGGAAAGAGAGGATACGGAGAAACGGGAAGAAAGGGAGAGGGAGAGAGGGAGAAGCGGAGAGAGAGAGAGAAGAGAGAGAGGAGACATCGATAATCAACTAATCACAAATCAATACACGTAACACGAAACTATTAAAACTGACAGTGATAACATACAAAGACGTGAAACGTAAACAACATGGAAAAAGATGACAAACCAAAAGATGGCGTGAAGGAAAACACGCAGGAAATCAACTTACTCAATCAATCTTCGAGTCAATTTTGTTTGATTTAGTCTCTTTGAATTGATTCTTTGATTGATTTTTTGTTTTTTTTTTGGTTTTGTTATTTGGTTTGATTATTTGGTTTGATTATGTGGTTTGGTTATTTGGTTAGATTATTTGGTTAGAAAATTTGGTAGGATTATTTGGTTTAATTATTTGATTTGATTTGGTTTGATTAATTGGTTAGATTTTTGGTTTGATTCATTGGTTGAATTTTGGTTTGATTTATTTGTTTGATTTTTAGTTTGATTAATTGGTTTCATTTTTGGTTTGATTATTTTATTTTATTTTGTTTTATTTATTTTTTAGTTGGATATTTGGTTTGATTATTTGGTTTGATTACTTGGTTTGATTTTCGGTTTGATTTTTGGTTTGAGCATTTGATTTGAATTTGGTTGTATTATTTGATTTGATTTTGGTTTTTTTTGGTTTGCTTTGATTAATTGGTTATACTTTTGGTTTGATTAATTGGTTGAATTTTGGTTTGATTTTTGGTTTAATTGGTTTGATTTTTGGTTTGATTAATTGGTTTGATTTTTAGTTTGATTAATTGGTTGAATTTTTGGTTTGATTTTTTTCGGTTTATTTATTTTTGGTTTGGATATTTGGTTTGATTTATTTAATTTATTTGGTTTGATTATTTAATTTGGTTATTTGGTTTGATTTTTGATTTTTGATTTGATTAATTGGTTTGATTTTTGGTTTGAGTATTTGATTCGATTTTTTTAGGTTGGTTATTTGGTTTGATTGATTGGTTTGATTAATTGGTTAGATTTTTGGTTTGATTATTAGATTTTCATAATTCGATTTGATTTTTTTTGGTTTGGTTGTTTGGTTTCATTATTTGATTTTATTTGATTTCTATATTTACTTTGAATTTTGGTTTTGATTATTTGAAGACAGACAAACACACACAGATACACATACTGACACACATACATACATACACACATACACACATACACACATACACACATACTGACATACTGACATACAGACACACAGACACACACAGACATTTAGACACATAGACACACACACAGACATACAGACACAAAGATAGATACACAGACACACACAAACAGACACACTAATAATTACACAAACACACAGACAGACAGACACAAAGATAGATACACAAACAGACACATAGACGGACATATACATATACATACATACATAAATACAGAGGGGGTGAGAGGGGGAGAGGGAGGAAGAGAGAGGGGGTGAGAGGGGGAGAGTGGGGGAGAGGGAAGAAGAGAGAGGGGGTGAGAGGGGGAGAGTGGGGGAGAGGGAGGAAGAAAGGGGAGAGAGGAGGAGAGGGAGGGGGAGAGGAGGGAGAGAGAGAGAGAGAAGGGAGAAAGAGGGAGAGAGGGGGAGAAAGGGGGTAGAGAGCGACAGAGAAGGAGAGAGGGGACAGGGGAGAGAGATGAGAGAGAGAGGGGGGAGAGAGAGATGGATAGAGAGACAAAGAGAGAGATGGAGAAAGAGATAGAGAGAGGGGGAGAGAGGGGGTGAGAGGGGGTGAGAGGGGGGAGAGGGGGAGAGAGGGGGAGAGGGGGAGAGAGGGGGAGAGAGGGGGAGAGAGGGGGAGAGAGGGGGAGAGAGGGGAGAGGGGGGAAGAGAGGGGAGAGAGGGGAAGAGATGGAGAGAGAGGAGAGAGAGAAGGAGAGAGAGAAGGAGAGAGAGAAGGAGAGAGAGAAGGAGCGAGAGATGGAGAGAGAGGGATGGAGAGAGGGATGGAGAGAGGGATGGAGAGAGAGATGGAGAGAGAGATGGAGAGAAGAGGGAGAGAGGGGAAGAGGGGGGAGAAAGGGACAGAGGGAGAGAAAAGGAGAGGGAGGGAAGGGGAGAGAAGAGAAGAGAGGGGAGAGAGGGGAAGGGGGAGGTAAAGGGGGTGGAGAGTGTGAGCGAGAGGGGGGGAGAGATACGCGGAGAGAGGGAAAGGAGACATCGATATTCAATCAATCAATCACAAATCAGTACAAAAGATCGACATACCTTGAGGACCTCGTCTTCGCGCTCGCAAAAAAATTGATAATCATTTGATAAATGTATGCAATCAATCCAAAGAAAAATTATTAAAACGGACAGTGGTTACATTTACATACAAACCTAGAAGTACGCGAAAGGTTTAAAAAATGGAAACAAGGTGAGAAACGAAAATAAAAAAAGGAGAAACCCAGGCGCGCGGAATGGTGGGAAAAAAGATGGCGTGGGAAAACACGCGGAAATCAAAATCAAACCAAATAAGAATAAAATAGAACTACTCAATCGATTTATCTCTAACTAGAGAAGCGGCTAAAATCCAAAGACCAGGTTTTGAATAATCTCCGTCACTTGTGATGTGAAACGGCGAGTTCATTCGATCACATAGAGTATAGAGTGCCAGTTACGCGCAAGTCACGCCGGGTTTACGTGACTCCTCTGCGTGTATGACATGTATTTCCTCTTTCTGTAGAGACCTAGCGGACCGAACGCAACAATCGCCAACATCTGTTCCTCACATTTCTTTTATTGTGTTTTTTTGAGATGTTTACTTGTTTCAGAATGCCTGAGGCTGAATGCCAGAATGCCAGAATGCCTGACTTGGTGGAGGTCTCTGTCGAGAAGCTCGCCGACTCTGTCGAGAAGCCGACCAACAACGGGGCAACGGAGAACGGCGTCTTCTTCAACCAACAGGCCTTCGACCGTCGTATAGCCCTGTGAGTTGTCGTTGTGATGTTTTGGAGAGTGAGAGTGATTCTCGAGTTCCTGCCTGCTGCGCGATGAAAGTGTGCGACAGAAGCGTTGTGAATCGAAAGTGAGGGAACAGTTTTGGGTAGACGGACGCTGTTTCATTGAGAGTACTGTAGCCGCACGAACTATGGAGTACGGTACACAAAAAAGTTCGAAGTAAGGGGAAGAGAGAGAGAGGAGAGAAACGGGTAGAATGGAGAAGAAGAGAGGATACTAAGTGTTAGACGTGCGCGGTGCTTTGATTAGTACTGAAGCCACGCAAACTGGGGTCGGTGCACCCCGCGACGACGGGTCAGACGACGGCTGGCGAGGAGAAATTTAGAATTTAAAGACCCCAAGAAATGTTCTCTGGCACTGCGAATTCGATCCCGTCGTCAAAAGGCACCTTTTACTAACTAAAATCGCTTTTCACTTCACATACGATGGCACGAACAAGTTTGTGATCTTCAAATTCAATACTGATACTCAAAATGATGAAACAAGACGTGGATAGGGAGACTCGGATTGCCGAGAGGAATCGATAGAGCTATTGGTTGCCCCGATCGGTTGACGAGGAAGAGAGAGGGGTGAGAGGGAAAGAGAGGATACGGAGAAACGGGAAGAAAGGGAGAGGGAGAGAGGGAGAAGCGGAGAGAGAGAGAGAAGAGAGAGAGGAGACATCGATAATCAACTAATCACAAATCAATACACGTAACACGAAACTATTAAAACTGACAGTGATAACATACAAAGACGTGAAACGTAAACAACATGGAAAAAGATGACAAACCAAAAGATGGCGTGAAGGAAAACACGCAGGAAATCAACTTACTCAATCAATCTTCGAGTCAATTTTGTTTGATTTAGTCTCTTTGAATTGATTCTTTGATTGATTTTTTGTTTTTTTTGGTTTTGTTATTTGGTTTGATTATTTGGTTTGATTATGTGGTTTGGTTATTTGGTTAGATTATTTGGTTAGAAAATTTGGTAGGATTATTTGGTTTAATTATTTGATTTGATTTGGTTTGATTAATTGGTTAGATTTTTGGTTTGATTCATTGGTTGAATTTTGGTTTGATTTATTTGTTTGATTTTTAGTTTGATTAATTGGTTTCATTTTTGGTTTGATTATTTTATTTTATTTTGTTTTATTTATTTTTTAGTTGGATATTTGGTTTGATTATTTGGTTTGATTACTTGGTTTGATTTTCGGTTTGATTTTTGGTTTGAGCATTTGATTTGAATTTGGTTGTATTATTTGATTTGATTTTGGTTTTTTTTGGTTTGCTTTGATTAATTGGTTATACTTTTGGTTTGATTAATTGGTTGAAGTTTGGTTTGATTTTTGGTTTAATTGGTTTGATTTTTGGTTTGATTAATTGGTTTGATTTTTAGTTTGATTAATTGGTTGAATTTTTGGTTTGATTTTTTTCGGTTTATTTATTTTTGGTTTGGATATTTGGTTTGATTTATTCAATTTATTTGGTTTGATTATTTAATTTGGTTATTTGGTTTGATTTTTGATTTTTGATTTGATTAATTGGTTTGATTTTTGGTTTGAGTATTTGATTCGATTTTTTTAGGTTGGTTATTTGGTTTGATTGATTGGTTTGATTAATTGGTTAGATTTTTGGTTTGATTATTAGATTTTCATAATTCGATTTGATTTTTTTTGGTTTGGTTGTTTGGTTTCATTATTTGATTTTATTTGATTTCTATATTTACTTTGAATTTTGGTTTTGATTATTTGAAGACAGACAAACACACACAGATACACATACTGACACACATACATACATACACACATACACACATACACACATACACACATACACACATACTGACATACAGACACACAGACACACACAGACATTTAGACACATAGACACACACACAGACATACAGACACAAAGATAGATACACAGACACACACAAACAGACACACTAATAATTACACAAACACACAGACAGACAGACACAAAGATAGATACACAAACAGACACATAGACGGACATATACATATACATACATACATAAATACAGAGGGGGTGAGAGGGGGAGAGGGAGGAAGAGAGAGGGGGTGAGAGGGGGAGAGTGGGGGAGAGGGAAGAAGAGAGAGGGGGTGAGAGGGGGAGAGTGGGGGAGAGGGAGGAAGAAAGGGGAGAGAGGAGGAGAGGGAGGGGGAGAGGAGGGAGAGAGAGAGAGAAGGGAGAAAGAGGGAGAGAGGGGGAGAAAGGGGGTAGAGAGCGACAGAGAAGGAGAGAGGGGACAGGGGAGAGAGAGGAGAGAGAGAGGGGGGAGAGAGAGATGGATAGAGAGACAAAGAGAGAGATGGAGAAAGAGATAGAGAGAGGGGGAGAGAGGGGGTGAGAGGGGGTGAGAGGGGGGGAGAGGGGGAGAGAGGGGGAGAGGGGGAGAGAGGGGGAGAGAGGGGGAGAGAGGGGGAGAGAGGGGAGAGGGGGGAAGAGAGGGGAGAGAGGGGAAGAGATGGAGAGAGAGAAGGAGAGAGAGAAGGAGAGAGAGAAGGAGAGAGAGAAGGAGAGAGAGAAGGAGAGAGAGAAGAAGAGAGAAGGAGCGAGAGATGGAGAGAGAGGGATGGAGAGAGGGATGGAGAGAGGGATGGAGAGAGAGATGGAGAGAGAGATGGAGAGAAGAGGGAGAGAGGGGAAGAGGGGGGGAGAAAGGGACAGAGGGAGAGAAAAGGAGAGGGAGGGAAGGGGAGAGAAGAGAAGAGAGGGGAGAGAGGGGAAGGGGGAGGTAAAGGGGGTGGAGAGTGTGAGCGAGAGGGGGGGAGAGATACGCGGAGAGAGGGAAAGGAGAAATCGATATTCAATCAATCAATCACAAATCAGTACAAAAGATCGACATACCTTGAGGACCTCGTCTTCGCGCTCGCAAAAAAATTGATAATCATTTGATAAATGTATGCAATCAATCCAAAGAAAAATTATTAAAACGGACAGTGGTTACATTTACATACAAACCTAGAAGTACGCGAAAGGTTTAAAAAATGGAAACAAGGTGAGAAACGAAAATAAAAAAAGGAGAAACCCAGGCGCGCGGAATGGTGGGAAAAAAAGATGGCGTGGGAAAACACGCGGAAATCAAAATCAAACCAAATAAGAATAAAATAGAACTACTCAATCGATTTATCTCTAACTAGAGAAGCGGCTAAAATCCAAAGACCAGGTTTTGAATAATCTCCGTCTTTGACTAACTAACGACTAACGAGAGAGAGAGAGAGAGAAAGAGAGAGAGAGAGATAGAGATAGAGATAGAGATAGAGAGAGAGAGAGAGAGAGAGGAGAGAGAGAAGGGGAGGGGGAGAGAGAGAGGTCGAGAGAGAGGAGTGGGATTAGGAGAAAGGGGGGCGGGGGAGAGAGGGGGGAGCAAGCGGGAGAGCGGAGGAGAGAGCGGGGGAGAGAGGGGTGAGAGGAAGAGAGAGGGGTGAGAGGGAAAGAGAGGAAACGGAGAAACGGGAAGAAAAGGAGAGGGAGAGAGGGAGAAGCGGAGAGGGGAAGGAGAGATAGAGAGAGTGAGATAGAGAGAGAAGAGAGAGAGGAGACATCGATAATCAACTAATCACAAATCAATACACGTAACACGAAACTATTAAAACTGACAGTGATAACATACAAAGACGTGAAACGTAAACAACATGGAAAAAGATGACAAACCAAAAGATGGCGTGAAGGAAAACACGCAGGAAATCAACTTACTCAATCAATCTTCGAGCCAATTTTGTTTGTTTTAGTTTCTTTGAATTGATTCTTTGATTGGTTTTTTTTTGTTTTTTTTGTTTTTGGTTTTGTTATTTGGTTTGATTATTTGGTTTGATTATGTGGTTTGGTTATTTGGTTAGATTATTTGGTTAGAATATTTGGTAGGATTATTTGGTTTAATATTTGATTTGATTTGATTTGATTAATTGGTAAGATTTTTGGTTTGATTCATTGGTTGAATTTCGGTTTGATTAATTTGTTTGATTTTTAGTTTGATTAATTGGTTTCATTTTTGGTTTGATTATTTGTTTTATTTATTTTTGGTTTGATTATTTGGTTTGATTATTTGGTTTGATTATTTGGTTTGATTACGTGGTTTGACTTTCGGTTTGATTTTTGGTTTGAGCATTTGATTTGAATTTGGTTGTATTATTTGATTTGATTTTGGTTTTTTTTGGTTTGCTTTGATTAATTGGTTATACTTTTGGTTTGATTAATTGGTTGAATTTTGGTTTGATTTTTGGTTTAATTGGTTTGATTTTTGGTTTGATTAATTGGTTTGATTTTTAGTTTGATTAATTAGTTTAAATTTTGGTTTGATTTTTTTTGGTTTATTTATTTTTGGTTTGGATATTTGATTTATTTATTTTATTTGGTTTGATTATTTGGTTTGGTTATTTGGTTTGATTTTTGATTTGATTAATTGGTTTGATTTTTGGTTTGAGTATTTGATTTGATTTTTTTAGGTTGGTTATTTGGTTTGATTGATTGGTTTGATTAATTGGTTAGATTTTTGGTTTGATTATTTGATTTTCATTATTCGATTTGATTTTTTTGGTTTGGTTATTTGGTTTCATTATTTGATTTTATTTGGTTTCTATATTTACTTTGAATTTTGGTTCTGACTATTTGAAGACAGACAAACACACACAGGTACACATACTGACACACATACACACTGACTCACATACACACATACTGACATACAGACACACAGACACACACACAGACATACAGACACAAAGAGAGATACACAAACACACACACTAATAATTACACAAACACACAGACAGACAGATACAAAGATAGATACACATACAGACACACAGACAGACACACAGACAGACACAAAGATAGATACACAAACAGACACATAGACAGACATATACATATACATATACATACATACATACATACAGAGAAGGTGAGAGGGGGAGAGAGGGGGAGAGGGAGGAAGAGAGAGGGGGTGAGAGGGGGAGAGTGGTGGAGAGGGAGGAAGAAAGGGGAGAGAGGAGGAGAGGGAGGGGGAGAGGAGGGAGAGAGAGAGAAGGGAGAAAGAGGGAGGGAGGGGGAGAGAGGGGGTAGAGAGCGACAGAGAAGGAGAGAGGGGACAGGGGAGAGAGAGGAGAGAGAGAGGGGGGGGAGAGAGATGAATAGAGAGACAAAGAGAGAGATGGAGAAAGAGATGGAGAGAGAGGGGGGAGAGGGGGTGAGAGGGGGAGAGGGAGGAAGAGAGGGGAGAGAGGAGGAGAGGGAGGGTGAGAGAGGGGAGAGAGGGGGGGAGAGAGGGAGGAAGAGGGGAAGAGAGGGGAGAGAGGGGAGAGAGGGGAGAGAGGGGGAGAGAGGGAGAGAGAGAGAGGGAGAGAGGGAGAGGGGGAGAGAGGGAGAGAGGGAGAGATGGAGAGAGAGATGGAGAGAGAAGACCAGGTTTTGAATAATCTCCGTCTTTGACTAACTAACGACTAACGAGAGAGAGAGAGAGAGAGAAAGAGAGAGAGATAGAGATAGAGAGAGAGAGAGAGAGAGAGAGAAGGGGAGGGGGAGAGAGAGAGGTCGAGAGAGAGGAGTGGGATTAGGAGAAAGGGGGGCGGGGGAGAGAGGGGGGAGCAAGCGGGAGAGCGGAGGAGAGAGCGGGGGAGAGAGGGGTGAGAGGAAGAGAGAGGGGTGAGAGGGAAAGAGAGGAAACGGAGAAACGGGAAGAAAAGGAGAGGGAGAGAGGGAGAAGCGGAGAGGGGAAGGAGAGATAGAGAGAGTGAGATAGAGAGAGAAGAGAGAGAGGAGACATCGATAATCAACTAATCACAAATCAATACACGTAACACGAAACTATTAAAACTGACAGTGATAACATACAAAGACGTGAAACGTAAACAACATGGAAAAAGATGACAAACCAAAAGATGGCGTGAAGGAAAACACGCAGGAAATCAACTTACTCAATCAATCTTCGAGCCAATTTTGTTTGTTTTAGTTTCTTTGAATTGATTCTTTGATTGGTTTTTTTTGTTTTTTTTTTGTTTTTGGTTTTGTTATTTGGTTTGATTATTTGGTTTGATTATGTGGTTTGGTTATTTGGTTAGATTATTTGGTTAGAATATTTGGTAGGATTATTTGGTTTAATATTTGATTTGATTTGATTTGATTAATTGGTAAGATTTTTGGTTTGATTCATTGGTTGAATTTCGGTTTGATTAATTTGTTTGATTTTTAGTTTGATTAATTGGTTTCATTTTTGGTTTGATTATTTGTTTTATTTATTTTTGGTTTGATTATTTGGTTTGATTATTTGGTTTGATTATTTGGTTTGATTACGTGGTTTGACTTTCGGTTTGATTTTTGGTTTGAGCATTTGATTTGAATTTGGTTGTATTATTTGATTTGATTTTGGTTTTTTTTGGTTTGCTTTGATTAATTGGTTATACTTTTGGTTTGATTAATTGGTTGAATTTTGGTTTGATTTTTGGTTTAATTGGTTTGATTTTTGGTTTGATTAATTGGTTTGATTTTTAGTTTGATTAATTGGTTTAAATTTTGGTTTGATTTTTTTTGGTTTATTTATTTTTGGTTTGGATATTTGATTTATTTATTTTATTTGGTTTGATTATTTGGTTTGATTTTTGGTTTGAGTATTTGATTTGATTTTTTTAGGTTGGTTATTTGGTTTGATTGATTGGTTTGATTAATTGGTTAGATTTTTGGTTTGATTATTTGATTTTCATTATTCGATTTGATTTTTTTGGTTTGGTTATTTGGTTTCATTATTTGATTTTATTTGGTTTCTATATTTACTTTGAATTTTGGTTCTGACTATTTGAAGACAACAAACACACACAGGTACACATACTGACACACATACACACTGACTCACATACACACATACTGACATACAGACACACAGACACACACACAAACATACAGACACAAAGAGAGATACACAAACACACACACTAATAATTACACAAACACACAGACAGACAGATACAAAGATAGATACACATACAGACACACAGACAGACACAAAGATAGATACACAAACAGACACATAGACAGACATATACATATACATATACATACATACATACATACAGAGAAGGTGAGAGGGGGAGAGAGGGGGAGAGGGAGGAAGAGAGAGGGGGTGAGAGGGGGAGAGTGGTGGAGAGGGAGGAAGAAAGGGGAGAGAGGAGGAGAGGGAGGGGGAGAGGAGGGAGAGAGAGAGAAGGGAGAAAGAGGGAGGGAGGGGGAGAGAGGGGGTAGAGAGCGACAGAGAAGGAGAGAGGGGACAGGGGAGAGAGAGGAGAGAGAGAGGGGGGGGGGAGAGAGATGAATAGAGAGACAAAGAGAGAGATGGAGAAAGAGATGGAGAGAGAGGGGGGAGAGGGGGTGAGAGGGGGAGAGGGAGGAAGAGAGGGGAGAGAGGAGGAGAGGGAGGGTGAGAGAGGGGAGAGAGGGGGGGGGAGAGAGGGGGGAAGAGGGGAAGAGAGGGGAGAGAGGGGAGAGAGGGGAGAGAGGGGAGAGAGGGGGAGAGAGGGAGAGAGAGAGAGGGAGAGAGGGAGAGAGGGAGAGAGGGGGAGAGAGGGAGAGAGGGAGAGATGGAGAGAGAGATGGAGAGAGGGATGGAGAGAGGGATGGAGAGAGGGATGGAGAGAGGGATGGAGAGAGAGATGGAGAGAGGGATGGAGAGAGGGATGGAGAGAGGGATGGAGAGAGGGATGGAGAGAGGGATGGAGAGAGGGATGGAGAGAGAGATGGAGAGAGAGATGGAGAGAGATGGAGAGAAGAGGGAGAGAGGGGGAGAGGGGGGAGAGAGGGAGAGAAAAGGAGAGGGAGGGAGGGGGGAGAGAAGGGAAGAGAGGGGAGAGAGGGGAGGGGAGAGGTAGAGGGGGTGGAGAGTGTGAGCGAGAGAGGGGGGGGAGATACGCGGAGAGAGGGAGGAGAGGGAGGAGAGGGAGGAGAGGGAGGAGAGGGAGGAGAGGGAGGAGAGGGAGGAGAGGGAGGAGAGGGAGGAGAGGGAGGAGAGGGAGGAGAGGGAGGAGAGGGAGGAGAGGGAGGAGAGGGAGGAGAGGGAGGAGAGGGAGGAGAGGGAGGAGAGGGAGGAGAGGGAGGAGAGGGAGGAGAGGGAGGAGAAACTCACTGTGTGAAGGCGGTCCTGCCGGGTGCATCGCAGGCGACATCTCACCCATGAGTGTGTCTCACCGGATTGGAAAGTAGCACGTCTCCAATCCATCCTGGGGGTTAGGGTGTGACACACTGTGAGTGCTTGGCGGTAGTGCGTCGAGGGGTGCGACGGGCGGTGCACGTCCTTCCGAAGACAGACCCGCCAGGTGCGGGTTGTACGTCTCCTCTCCCAGAGCGTCCTGAAAACACACATACACATCACCCTCATCTCCTCGCTCTCCCCACCTGCAGACACATGACGAACATGGCAGAGAGGATGGTGCTGCGAGGGTGAGACTGAACGATGGGAGCAGACACTCCGATCTTGGTGATCATCTTCGGCAGCTTGTACTCGTCGTCCACGTCCTGCTTGAACCACACACGAGACCACGCGTCGCCGCGCACAATGCGGGGGTGGGCACTGCAATGGAGAGATGAAAGGGGATAAAGAGAGAGAGAAAGAGAGGGAGGGAGGGAGAGGGAGGGAGAGGGAGGGAGGGAGGGAGAGGGAGAGGGAGGGAGGGAGAGGGAGGGGACCCACGAGGCAGCAGGGTCCCTCTCGCGCAGGTCGAATCGGGTGGGGATGTAGGCGTTGTGCTGGGGCAGGTGGAGAGAGGCATGCTCGGTCGACATGGCAGACGAGAAGCGAGACAGCAGCGGCTCAACACCAACACTCCCATCCATCCCTTCCCATCTCACATGCCTCGTCAATCTTGCGCACGCGATGCTCCGTTCCGTAGATGGGCTCGTTCGAGTTGCCCTCCTGGCCGGCGGACTTCTTGCCCACAGTAGTCCATGTCATCCTCTCCGCAACCAGAGTGGCGAGGATATCCGTAATGCGGTCTACTTCATCACATGGAAATATCAAATTGAAACAAGAAAGAGGACGTACCGGGCTGGAAGTCGGAGATGAGATAGTGGGAGGAGAGGACGTGCTCGATCGGCACATCCTGCAGCTCACTCGCGAAGGCTGTAGCCAGCGAGGTGGGACGCTCCTTGTCCTCAACAACACTCACATATGACCCGTGACCCGTCTCCCATGTCCATCCTCCACCACGTCCTCCACCTACCTTCAACGTGAACTTGAGATTTCCGAGCTCCTTCTGCTCGTTCTGGATCCACTCTTGGGGACCGACCTTCTTCAGCATGCCACTGTAGGCAAACACCAGCTCCACAATCTCGTCCGTGTGCTCAATGCCCTCTGCAAAATTACAACACAATACATAACTAATCAGTATTGAATAAATGATCATAGCCTCCAGATGATACTCACCGGGACTGAGGTCGACGGTGACGGTGAAGTTTCCGAGTCCCCTAGCGACCTTGTAGTATCCGCTGCTAAGGGAGGTGACAGGTGACCTATCCACGCTCTTGAGCTCGGACAGAAGAGAGCCCTTGCCCTCGTGGCCCAGCAGGTGAGCTGCAACAACACACATCAACCACCAAAACGAGAACAACCAGGACTCACAGATGTGATGGGCGGGCTGCGTAGAGTACATTCACATATAATACATGGAAGAAGTGGCACGCCGACTCGTAGTCGATCCAGAACGCCGGACCAGAGCCCCTGTGGGAGAAGGATTGATTCAAATATTGAGAAACGTACATTTTCTTCAACATTACGAACATTACACAAATGAAGTCATAGAAATACATAATACATACAGTACATACAAATTCCCTATCACCTTTATCTTCTTCCTGTCGCTGTCTTTCTTCTTAACCATCTCTACCTGCCCTCTCCGACACCTGATCGTCACCTGCACATCGATAATCAATCAATCACAAATCAGTACACGAGGTCAACATACCTCGAGAACCTCGTCTTGAATGGGAGTGGTTCCGAGAGAGAGAAGCGCCCCCACCGGACAAGGCGACTGTAATATAATCGATAATCAAACAAGACTCAATCAATCAGCACAACAACTAATCTCATTCACATGATCTGCTGAGAATTGACGATGGAACTGACAGTGATTACTTACAAGTACGTGAAACGAAAACAACTAAAAGCGACAAACGAAAACAAAAAAGAGAGAAATCTAAGTGCACTGCTTGGCGGGAACAAATGGCACGCGAAAAGACGCGGGAAATCGAACCGATCTACCTCTACTCAATCGATCTACCTCTAACTAGAGTTGTGGAAAGAAGCCAATCTCAGACAAAATCATCGGGTGTCGCGCGCGGTAAAACGCCGTTCCCGGGACTCACGCGGGGCAAAACCGGGTGAAACGCGGGGCAATAGACAATCGCGACAATATCGGGAGTCGCGCAATTGTCGCGCGTGACAATTAGAACACAAGTTGGCGGGAAATAATTATTTGAACTTGGCGTTTCTTTTTCGCGCGTTCTTTTTGATGTTTTTTTAGTTACATCACTTCATTATTTTCCTTGTTTATTTCCTGTTTATTTCCTTCTTGTTGTTTTAGTTGTGTTATTATGTGTGAATAACTTTCCTTTTTAGAAGTTTACAAAACTTAATGTCGACAAATACATACATTCATCGATCATAATCATCACTTAATCTACAATCATCGATCACTCTATGAGAACTATAAACTATTAGTTCGGATATTCGAAGGAAACATGCATCGCCGTCACCGAGCTAATGGCATGTATATACGATTACCTTATGTTATGTTTCAGTTTCAGTGCCTGGTCGGCCTGCAGCTCCACCACAAGCTCGTCCAGCGGTTGCTCCCCCTCTACAACCTGCCCAACAAGTGGGACAACAACCTGGTAAATAACTGTTTTATCGGATTAGAAGAAATACATATTGGAAAATGTTTCAGTTCCTCCCGGCCAGCCAGTTCCACTAGTGGCTCTTCCCGTACCGGCTCCTGGACCACCAGCCCCGCCACCTCCACCTCCACCTGGACCAGGACAAGGAGCTGTTCGTCGAAGAGCTCGGCGGCCAAGTGAGTATTTTCACTATCATTTTCCGCGTAGGTATCTATTTTCCCTTACAGCGATTGATGATCGCGTGGTGTTCTTTTCCGCTAGAGTTTTCTTCTACGCTCTATCGAACAGACAGATAAAAGATATCCTCGATTGCGGTGAGCTGAATACAGGCGCCCCTTCTTTGGTACACTTCCGCGATGTGGAAAATTTTGTGCGGAGAATTTCAACTAAATACCAAATCGATCGATGGGTATATTGTTCGTCTTGCGGAGGAGAAGTTGGAAGCGATACAGCTTTGTGTTCTCATGCGAACTGTGATCTGAGAGGGTGCGTATTCAGTGCTCTCTTTAAGGGAATACAATGCCGTTCTATTCAGACTTCCTGTTCTTCGAGATTCCTCCAGGAGAAAGTCTATTGCCGTATGCAACGTGATTGAGCAGTTCAGTAGAATAGTTTCCGCCAATATGGTTGAAATCATCGACTTGCATACTAAAATTCACTCCGGACTTACTCCTTTTGCAGACTACAGGTGGTGTTTTGTTACCTTCATGAACGTATTCTTGGATGTTCTCTTTTCCAGATTTCACCCTGGTATGTTTGATTTCATGGAAACGGCAGCAGACTTCGCCAATCACACAATACAATTGCAATTAACGCTATCCTCTGACGGCTTCCTTCCCTCCCGCCTATCGAAGTTTGCATATATACAAAAAAAACTTGATGAAATCTACGTGTTCTCAGGAAACATTTCTGGCCGCTGTACATACGTATAGAGGATTTGCCCGATCGTTCACATCCATTCAACATCATTCTTTCGTCGCTTCTCACCACGTTTCAAGCAGCTGACCAGGTTACTCTTCATTCCAGTCATTGCGGATAACTGAATCGTTTCGAAGCTGGACTGCCAACGACTGATCTCTCGGTTGCGCCGAGAACTTGTTCAACTTTCCAATGGTTTGCCCTTTGTTCACAACGGGATCAGATACACCATCAAAGCGAGAGTTCAACACCTGTCCGTAGATTTAGACGTTAGTTTGAACCGATTGCTGATTACACTACAAACATTCTCCACAGGCTTTGAAACTGCTGTACGATGGGCTTAACTGGGGAAGCCAGTACGCATGCGCACTCTGCTACGAGCCAGGACTAGTGTTCCCCATGGGAACCCTCAGGATGGGACCCGGGCAGAGAAGGAACCGACGCTCTTTGCGAACATGGCCAGCTCGGCACGCTCCTCTCCGCACAGACGCGTCGTGTAGAATGGACGCTCAACTCGCGCAACAAGGGAGATATCTGGGGTTCCGAAGTGAGCATTTCTTCATTGTGTACGATCTATCGCCAAACGACAGTTCACGTTCAATCATTTAGGTGAATCTGTTTTTATGCAGCATGTTTGTACTCCTAACCGATACAGAGTGGAAGAGCTCCACAACATTCACGAAGGAATTTTCAAGAACAGGATTGAAGGTGCTTTCCACTTCTCAATACATTGCCAAATAATTTCTTATAGACATGCTTTCGTCCCGATCAAGGGTTCCGGGCTTGCACCTCAGCCGAGCGGCCATTGCTCGCATGAAAGCAGCCTTCTCCCACATATTATCTCCAACATACAGCAATGCTCAGATCAAATCGTTATCGGAATACTCTGGATGTACAGGTTCTGAGCTGAAGCAGGTGTTTCATATCTCATCGTACTCGAATTAAACATGTTCCGTCTTACAGATGCTGCTGTACGTTGTTCCACCAATGAGTTGTTCGTTCCAGTTCAATAACATCCGTTGCGGAGCAGTCATGTGTCTATTCAGCCACATAATTCGCATTCTCTCCATTCCGAAACATGACGCTGTTTCTGTGCGAATTCTTCCCAACATTATTCGATCTTGCGGTGCAGCATGGACGGAGTTTTTTGGAGAGCAGACACACACTCTAAAGTTCCATGTGAGTAGTGTGCATACAGATATGAAATGTCAGCATCGTTGTACTACAGTATTTCTTCGAACACGTTCCGCAACAATTGCCATGGCAAGGTTTTTGAATAATCTCCGTCCTTAGCTAAGTAACGAATAATTGAGAGAGAGAGAGAGAGAGAGAGAGAGAGAGAGAGAGAGAGAGATAAAGCGAGAGGGGGGAAGAGAGAGAGAGGAATATTAGAACGATCGGCCGAGATACAATCTCCTCCCCCGTACCTTGATATTCTTTGTCTTGTGGCGTGCTGAGAAGAGCTCGTCGCGCGATGTCCGAAGATGGAGTCATTCTGCCGCCCGGATCGAGGATCTGAAATACGATCCTTGCAAACAACAAACAAGAACCTTTGCTCCCTTGCACAAATGAAAACTTCAGAACTCATTTTTCCCTTGGTGTATTGGTTCGCGCTACAACTAGTGCCTTGACACTTTGGGCACTTTATTTTTTTAAGAATGTGCCATCTCCTCCCCGCACCTTTCTGTCACCCAGCCGTTTGCTACAGCTATTGAGTATACGGACAACTTTTCAAGACCATGCCTTATTCTCCCTCTCCCCTTCAACCATATCTCAGCGCACTTGTCGCGTACCTTCCGGAACAGACACGCAAGAGCGTCACATATCGATACCAAACACCGTACTGCTATTGTCTACTTAGCGACTATCTATATCAAGTACCCCCACCTTGTCGGGGTCGTAGGGAAAGGGCGTGTTGGTGGCGTGGATGACAGTCTGATCGAGATCCACCAGTAGCACGAGCTTCCGCGAAGCCAGCACGTTCTGCTGGTGATTGCGCCAGCTGAAACAAGGCAATGAAACAAGGCTTTCTCGCTCGTCTCCGCCTTCTTCATCTCCACATCGCCTCCTTCACCCTGCTTTCTCCTCAGCGTCCCAGCGAAAAACCTTGGCGCGCTCACCGTCCATCCCTCCTCTGCGCAGGCCCTGTCGTCCCTCTCCCTGTAGCGCTTCCTGTCCATGTCGAGTCTGTGCCTGGCTTCTCGGATGTCCCTCGGGGTGCGCACAGCAGATGGCAGGGGCGGGCGCGAGGCGCGCGGGTCTCGGTCCATCCGAAGGACCCATCATACCACCCTGCAAACAAACACAACATCAAGCCCTATCACCGCACTCCCTTCGTACCTGGTAGCTGGTAGTAGGTCCCTTCGTACCTGCTAGTACACAGATTGCGATTCTGCAACACGAACGAACGAACATTACATAACAAACTGCATTACGACACTCGATAGACATCATGAGGTGCTAGCAATCCTAACTAATCAATAAAATCAAACACATAAACTCCGTAATCTACAGACGATACAATCAGGTCAGGTTCCTATGCAAGGGTGCGTTTCGGCCATGAAACGTATACGCAACAAAACAATACATGGAGGTAGGCCTCGTCAGTACGTTCCTCCATGAGAATCTATCAAAACAGATCCAGAGTCTATTGGGCGTTGGACGACTTTCAATTTCAATACCTGCAGCGGAGTAGTAGTCATCAACATGCGGCATCACGAATCACGATAAAGCACAATTACAACGTGGATGGAGCCGTATCAGTAATCAACCGTATCAGTAGTCACAACAATGCTGGGTAATTGGTATATGGTAAATAGGTAAATCGACCGTATGCGGATTACATAAATCAATGAGAAATAGTATTATCAGAGAAAATGAAAGCAATCTCATTCTTACAAGAGGCATCAATCAATCAATCAATCAATCAATTAATCAATCAATCAATCAATCAATCAATCAATGAGGAATAGTATAAAAGGAAAGGAAAAGAACCCAATACGTAACCAAGACATAACTACATAGTGAGAGACACAGTTAAAGGTAGAAAGAGGGGTTTACCCTGTTTCGGCCCGTTACCCTGCAGACAGGATTCTATACACAAGTAACAAATCATTACAGTAGCTGAGCTACCATCTTAGTTAAGCACCGTGGTGGGCCCTAGGCTAATGCTCATCAGTACAGGTTCCACGGTGCGACACAGTAATAAACACAGTAACTGACTAAGCTGAAAAATTGTTAGATTATCAGGCAAGTGTAAGCAATTCTAGTTAACATTTTAACGAGAGACATTCACAGTTATAGACAGAAGTAATCAATCAATCAATCAATCAATCAATCAATCAATCAATCAATCAATCAATCAATGAGGAATAGTATAAAAGGAAAGGTAAAGTACACAATACGTAACCAAGACATAACTACATAGTGAGAGACACAGTTAATGGTAGAAAGAGGGATTTACCCTGTTTCGGCCCGTTACCCTGCAGACAGGATTTTATACACAAGTAACAAATCATTACAGTAGCTGAGCTACCATCTTAGTTAAGCACCGTGGTGGGCCCTAGGCTAATGCTCATCAGTACAGGTTCCACGGTGCGACACAGTAATAAACACAGTAACTGACTAAGCTGAAAAATTGTTAGATTATCAGGCAGAGTAAAAGCAATTCTAGTTAACATTCTAACAAGAGACATTCACAATTATAGACAGAAGTAATCAATCAATCGATCAATCAATCAATCAATCAATCAATCAATCAATCAATCAATCAATCAATCAATCAATCAATCAATCAATCAATCTATATAAATGAACTTTTATAAATGAACACATTCATTTCACGAGAATTATCTCTGTTGAATAGGTTGAGAGCTTTTTTAATGTGAACACAACTGCACGGCCCGGCGCGCGTTCACTGATTTGCGTGAATTTAAACGCACGCGACGCACACGCAACGCGTCTCCTATGTTACAGAAAATCAAGCACAGCGTCATAGTCGATTTCTGCGAGACCGCCGACATGATCATTTAGTTCAGTGGCTAGCGAGCGCGGCCAGTGATCTGTTCACCGCGGGTTCGATTCCCTTCGCGGGCACAAGTTTTGCTAAATTGCTCGAGCCAACCGCGACGCGGAACTGATGCGTAGCGTGCGTCTGAGTTCACCGGCCAGTGAACAAATGAGTGACGCTCTTCACCTCAGATGATTTGTAGCCCAAGCGACAGTATAAAACATACAATTCATTCAATTTCACAAACACAGTACTTTTCTTGGAGCTACAACGGACGATACGTACAATTTCAGATTTTAAAGAACCATGCACAGTTTTTCTACGAGTGGTACTTTCACTATTAATAAACCTATGTACCTTGAAACTATACGCATCCGTCTTATTATACAACATACATTCCCACTCTCCATTGTTATTAGTCACCGTTAGATCAAGGAAATCAACTTTGTTCGGAGAGCGGTTAGTCTGTTCCAATATTAGAGTACTAGAGTCATACCCAGAGAGAAACACCTTTAGTTGTTTGTCATACTTATAAAAAATCAGAATATCATCCATGTACCTGAATACCCGGAAGTAGTTCAGAGCACAAATATTTTTACATTTGCATGACTGTTCATATTCTAACACACTCAGAGTGAGAGAGGCGAGTAGAGGACTCGCGTTCCCTCCCTGAGGCACGCCCTTACTCTGTTTGAACACAAACCGACCATACTGCGCGTAACTAGTAGTAATCAACAGTTTCACAGCGTCCTTCAGTTGAGCTACTGACCATACTCGCTCGTTTGGACGAGGGTGATTTCTCACTACCTCATCCTTATTAGTGTACGTGACTTTACCATAGGGATCAAAACGAACAGCATCTTTGCATTTACCATTTTTGATCTTATTATTGACATTTTTGAAACACATATCAATCAGGAGATTAATTTTCTCAACAATCAAAGTATGGGGCAAATTAGTAAATAAACTACAGTCCAGGGAATATTAAGTTCCGCCATCACTCCGCTCGGCCGTCATGCATTTTAAAATTGCGTGCGCGCGAAAGTTTGAATGTGAATTTATTCGCGTGCTCTCGCATGTCTATCGATTTTGCCGCTTTGCACTCTTCGCTCTCGGCGCTCTCTACTGGCGGCTGACTGATTTGCCCACCCACTGTAGCAAAGTCTGCACAATACATCTTGACAGAAGGATCAGTGAGAGAACGAACATATTTCGATACTTCAAGACTACTATCAACACTAAACCACTGTCTAGAGCCATGACGTTGTGTTCCCACACTAAGCCAATTACGGAAATGTTGAAGCAAATGTTTGAGAACGAGCTGTATTTCGATAGACTGTCCTTTAGAGACTGCTTCACGAGCACCAGTGATAAATCTAAACTTAACAGGAGTTTTGTGGAGCTTAGGCATAGCATAGATTCTAGGAATAACAGGTTTATCGGGACCACAGATAGAAACATAACCTAATCGCTTCAATAGTCTATCCACATTGCCCGCATATGGTCGATACGTTTCATTACCAGTAGCACGCGGTACAGTCATGCCCATTTCGCGATCGCATACTTCAACATAAAAACGTTTGCAAATCACGACAAAGTTATTGGCAAACAAACGAAAAAAACATTTCTCATCAACATACTTTTCGAAAACATTTCTCATCAACATACTATGTGTTCATACATCAACATACACACTACGTCTGCCCACTAGTTTCCCGTCCAGCTCAGTGTGACAATAAATCGTGAAAAAAGACATCAAAATATATAAAAAACAAGTTTAAAACAAATTTTTAAATTCCAGATAATCGAAGCGGTGCTCTCCGGCTACGACAAGATGCAGCTGCCGGGAAACGGACACGTGCACGTATCCGTCGAGGTGGGGTTGTATGTTTGTTTACTTGTTTGTTTACTTGTTTGTTAAATACTGTTGTTTGTTAATACTGTTGTTGATTTGGTTTTGGGACACGGTTGCTCGCGAGAAAAGTTTAAAAACAAAACAAAAAAACATTTCAAAACTGAGAGACTGTTTTACGGAGAGGCTGTTTGGAGAGGCCAAGCTGCCTATGCTATTTGTTTTTGTGTTTACTGTTTACTGATTTTACAGATCTGGGTGCAGGAAGTGTCGAAGATCATCGAGATCACCTCCGAATTTGAGCTCGACATCTACGTCACGGAGAGGTAGCGTTTTTTCTTCAAAATTGAGTTTTGAACATATATATTTATCGATTTATTTTTTTTGATTACTATCAGTTACCTGATAGTAATCAGGTGGGTCGACCCGGCGCTCGCCTACGATCACCTCAACCCGTGCAAGAGGTGAGTATCGATTGATTTTGATTTATAGCAATTTTATTGCTGTTGCTTTTCATGTTGCTGACTACTCACAGAGAGAATTTCCATTAACGTGTTAGTTTCCTGTCCCACCACCTTATTAATATTCTTTCCTAAACAATTCATAGGTTTTCCAGTAACGTGTCAGGACATGTTGAATGAATTTATTACAGTAATAATATGCGTCACACATCAATAATCAACGTTTAAGCACACTCATGAAAGAACCAAATGTTCATTGTTCATTGATCTATTCTTCAGTAACATGTCGGTGGACGGCTCGGAGATCCTCGGCAAGATCTGGAACCCGCACGCGTGTTTCGTCAATTCCAAGCTCGCCTCCATCCACACCTCGCCCTTCAAGAACATCTTCTTGCAGATGTACAGCAATGGGAGTATATGGTACAATTACAGGTATGGTAGTTGTATTACTATGATTTCGTTTCACATTTTGAAGAGGTGCCACTAGTAAACTACTACTTATTAGACGGTTAGTGTTCACGGCGCATTTTTCGCGGCCTGAGTGAGAAGAAAGTCTGATCAGGAGCGCGCTTCGCGTCACTCAGCTCAACCCCACTTCGGTCTGATACCAACGAGCACATTGTGCAATAGTGAAATCTTAAATGTGGGCAAGGTGCGCGCGCCCCTGCCTTGACGTGAGAAACTCTGTTTCGAAATGACCGCCGCCGTTGTGCCTCGAGCGATGACTGTGACAGGATCTACATAGCTGGCCGGTCCGTGTGTGCAGTGTCAAACAATATTATACGATTACAAACAATATATCATTATAAATGTATTTAATCATAACAAAAATCTTCAGAATCAAACTGACCGGTCCGTGTGTGTCGACGCTGCGCACGTTCCCCATCGACCAGCAGAAGTGCATGCTGTTCTACGAGAGCTTCACGCACAACCATGAACAGGTGGGGGGGGGGGGAGGGGGAGAGAGAGAGAGGGAGAGAGGGAAAGAGGGAAAGAGGGAGAGAGAGAGGGAGAGAGAGGGAGAGAGGGAGGGAGAGAGGGAGAGAGAGAGGGAGAGAGATGGAGAGAGAGAGGGAGAGAGAGAGGGAGAGAGAGAGGGAGAGAGAGAGAGAGAGAGAGAGAGAGAGAGGAGAGAGAGGAGAGAAACAGAGGAGAGAGGAAGGGAGAGAGAGGGAGAGAGAGAGGGAGAGAGAGAGGGAGAGGGGGAGAGAGGGCGGGAGATTACAGGTAGAATTGGACTGGATCGACTCTGTCCCAGCGATCACCATTCTCAAAGGCAACATCACCCTGCCCGACTATGTTCTCGTCGATTTTCAAGCCAGCAGCGAGCTGAGGGTGAGTGACGTCATCGTCATTGTGACGTCACGTCATCGTCATTGTGACGTCATCCTTGACAGTTGTACCCGCCGGGCGTGTTCAACGAGCTGATAGCGACGTTCACTTTCCAGCGACTCTACGGGTTCTACATTCTACAGGTGCAATCGATCGATAATCGATTGATAATCTATCAATAATTAATCGCTAGGTCTACGTGCCGGCGTACATCTCTGTCTTCATCTCGTGGGTGTCGTTCTATTTGGGGGCAGAGCAGATTCCTTCACGGACGACGGTCGGAGTCAACTCACTACTCGCACTCACGTACGTTTCTATGAAACGTAAATATATATATATATATATATATATATATATATATATATATTCGAACAACTGTCCGGAAAGGCGTAATAATAACGAGAACACGCTTCATGTGCATTGCTCAGTGTTCACATCTATAAAGTTCCGGTTATGCTGCTCTCGGCTCTTTTCAATAGTCAACAAATCTGTTTCGTCCAACCTCATCTTTTCTTGACATGTCATAGTGTTCCCCTGTGCTGGCTTCTATGTGCCTTTACACAATGCATTGAAAATCATCTTATGCTTGCAGCTTCCAATTCGGCTCGGTCGTGTCGAACCTGCCGAAGACGTCGGATGTGAAGGCGATCGACGTGTGGATACTCTCGTCCATGGCGTTCATCTTCGCGTCTCTGATTGAACTGGCCGTCGTGGGGTGAGTCAAGGCTTCCAGTCCATCGCACGTCCACGGTTCGGATAGTTGCACAGTGGACAGTGGCGCTCGCACTGACCGCTTCGCTAGCACGCGACGCGCCAGCTCCACTGCGAATTACCAGCAAGCGGTAGAGCGCGATATTTTTTCACTGAAATCGCTATGCGCCCATTCACTCGCGGCGCGGTCTCTGCGCGCGCCGCTCTCTCTCGCGTTGTGCAACTATCCGGGCCGCGACGTCCGTCGTTGTTGCCAAGCCTCTGTGGGCACTAGGCCCCACAGAGAGAAGCCCGATAGAGTGAGGTGGAGACTAGTGATCTCGTTATTCTTTTTGGAGATATTCACATCACATGCACATCACACGTGTCCAGTCAGCATGTAGAGTGAGTCACGTGGAATTCGTAATCGATTCCATTTCAAGACTTGGTCACACTTATCCACAACTGGCTGTTGTTGGATGAGAACGTGAGAAAGGGAGATCAGTGATGATTCATTGCTTAAAAACGAGATCGATTCGAGCTATGTTGAACACCATAATTTTTCCAGCTGGCTTTCGCGCAACGGCGGCAAGCATTCCATCAAATGTGGCTGTTTCTGGATGTGCATCAAGTGTCCCGAGTGGACGCCGTTGAGAATAGACAAGGTGAACATTTCATTCTGAAAACTTTGGCCTATAGCCTACGCCAGAGCGACAGTTTTTTTTATTTATTTCGCATACAGCTTGGCATACAGTGCACAAATCATCTGTCTCTCTTGTTTTTATGCTCTGATCTACCTGCGCTCGAAAAGCGAAATTTCGCGAGATTAGATGTCTTCGCTCAATAAACGTTCTGATGTCAATTCCCCAGGCGTCGATGGTGCTGTTCCCTACCTTCTTCGCCCTCTTCAACATCTGGTACTGGTTCATCTTCCTCGGGTGAGTATCATGCGTTCACCACGTTCCTCATTTGCATAACTACTTATGCAAATGAGAAATGCGTGTTATGTGGTTTGATGTCGCACCCCTCTTCTACCTGTTTGCATTCTTTCGCGCGTCGTTTGCGTACAGTCGTGTTCAGATTCGGTCCCTTTCGGGATCCGTCGTTTGATTGACGTCACAACCGACTGTTGTCCGTGTGTCAACCTGTCACCCTGTCACCTCACCGTCCTGTCATTGTCACCCTGTCACCCTGTCATATGTCACTGCATGTCCGATAACCGCATGTTTCTAGTCCGATGTTCAATAGCTAGCCAGGCTCACAGTCACTTCTCTCTCTGTCTGCATGGTAAGGGCGCACGTGTTAACCCGTGCACCCCATATTTGTTAACCCGTGCACCCCGCTCTCTAATCACACGCTTCTCCGTTTCAGAAACTTGCTATTCGCATGGCGCTGATCACTCCTTGACCTAATCCCCTCTCTGCTTATCTCTCTCTCGCACTCTTCTAACGCAGTGCCACTGGTGAATTTGCTTTTGCACTTTCCCCCCTCCTCGTTCCTCCCATTGTTTGGAACTGTCGTGTTTCAGAAAGGTCACCAGACTGCGGCGATAGACCGTCTCCCATTGTTGTGATTACACCATGCAAATAAGTTATGTATGTATTTGTTCGTTACAGAACTATAAACGTTTTCGATTACGGTGCGGCGTAGATTGTGGGCGGCGCAGACTTTCTGTAGTTGGAAGGCCGAGATATAGAGTGGGTGGCGGTGAAGAGTTTGGAAGATGCAGAGACCTGAAGGGACATGTGAGCCTAGTCTTTTTGATAGGTGCAAGCAGTCTAGATCCTAGATCTGTTTGTGTTAGTGAATTCTCATTACTCATTTATCGTTTTTTTGTTTCGTCTTAGCAACCTAGATCTACTTATTTGTATTAGTGATCTACTCTAATAAAGCTTAGTGATTGTGTTCATAGATGAGGGGACCTATGGCCCGCTCATCGCCTCTCTCTCAACAACACAATAGATAAATATGATTTCCACTAATAGCCTGCACCAGAGCGATAGCTTTCGATCTACCTCGCGTGGAGTTCGAAACACGGTGCCATAACCGTCGGCCTCTCTTGTTCTGCGCGCTGTTGCCGAGAGCTGACTCTGATCTACCCCACCGCGTCCAACTTATTGCGGAAATTGAATTATACACTGACCGTATTCCTCCTTCCCAGCAGACGCATCGCCAGACCGCGGAAGTGTTTGCGGTACGATTCCGACACTGAAATATGTACATTTATGAAACGTTTCCATTTTGTTTCAATACCTGCAATCATCATCACAGTGTTCGATATAGAGTGCACGGAAATCGACGGGCAAAACAGGAGGCCGGTGACTGGAATAGTAAAATTGAAACCTCAGATTACAAATATTCAACACTTCATCAATGGCTAACCAAAATCTGTTGTTTCCTTGTACCCAAACCCATACATAACATTTTCAAGAATTACCGTAAATAAGTGAGTACTCACAATTCAAAAATTCCCACTTCCAAATAAACGACATTGCAATGAGAAAGTAGACGGTGCCGACTGTGCCAACGGGAAACAGAACCTGAATACTTTTTGATGTTGAAAATGTGTTATGCAATATTTCAGTATTTCACCTGCAGAAACAGCCGAATCAAGAGCTTTTTCTGCAGTTGTATCGTCCTTTCGCTTAGACCGAACCTCTTTCCTAAAATATATAGCACGGCAATACAAATCCGATGAAACACGTCAACACATTACCGAACCTATTCATAACTTTATGCTTTATGCTTTAATTTAAACACCGTATAGATCCTACTTCAACTATGAGCGAAAGTATCGACAGAGAGAGAACAAACAGTTTCGCTACTCTGACCTCTGAGTATGCAGTGGCAGGCGACCACCAGCGCGGACACTGTGGTGGTGAACCAGAGCAGCTGGTGCATGAGCATGGCATAGAAGGGCCACGAGACGCCGCCACACGGGCCCGCCCACGAGAAGGCGCCGACGAGGTGCGAGAGAGACGGCGACGACTGGAAGGGTGGAATGGTCGAATTATTCGTATACAGTAATCCGTAGGCAGCTCATCAGGATTTGTTGTTCTCCTACAGTAACACTTATTTTTGTGTTTTTTTGTCAACAGTGTGTGTTTTTTTGTTTGTGTTATTTTTTGTCAAAAAGGTCGAATGATTGGCCTACAGTAAGCCTTGTTGCCGCAATCGAGTAAAATGGCTGACTTTGTCTTTGTCTCACGCACTTTTCGAAATCCCAGCACGTCTCGCTCGTTCGGTTTGTAGATGAGAAACACCGCCCAAACCACTGGAACTGTGGGCAGATAGGGCAGGACGAGAAAAAGGTGACGGTGGCGACTGGAAAACGTTTGTGTACGTGTTTTTATATTCAAAAAATTGTAGATTATAGGCGTTCTTCTGTGGAACTCTACCAATTTCGAAGTACTGACTGCTGTTTGTAGTGTATAATTATGAATGAGAAGAGGGGAGGAGAGAGGGAGAGAGAGAAAGAGAGATAGAAAGAGAGAGGGAGAGGGAGGGAGAGAAATTCGCCTTCCTAACCGTATAATCATCTTGTAATGATGTGGCAAAATACAGTATAGTCTATAGCCCACAGCAGATGTGATGGTCGATCCCGAATAGCACACCATCGAGAAGTACGCAAGCTGGAAACATGGACGTGTACTCAGTGTCCTAGACGCAATTGAAGTGACTGAGAAAAAACGCATTTCACCACAACTATCATGGATGGGCTGTCCAAAACACAGTTGTAAATTAGCAAAAAAGCTCTAGTTTTCATGTTTATCGGATGTTATTTAATGTTTCCATTAACTTTTCGTCAGTAAGATACCATGTTTTCGTGAAATTATCACTTCAAGAAGAATTTTGTGTGCGGAGTGGTCGACTCTAACTCACAAACAGCAGCCACGCAGTGTCGTGGTTCTCGGATACAGGGAGATTGAAGTGGTTCTTGAATACGATGACTGTGTGCGGAGTCATCACGCGAACTGGAAAGACCACCGAGAGAGCGTCTTTGAAGACGGACGGAGTCTGGAATGCAGTCTCTCTCTCTCTCTCTCTCTCTCTCTCTCTCTTCAACTTACCACAACGTTGAGTAGGAACCATGTGTATGGTTTGGCTTGCGGAGGGTCCACGAATACCAATAGATAGATCGCGAGCAGGGAGCATGAGTCGCCTACTGTAGACAGAGGAAAGGACACCGAGGCGAAATCGAAGAGATCATTGGTGTTGGTCGCATTCATCTGATGGAGAAAACGTTACAGTGTTTCACTGCTGCATGATTATTTATTAGTATATGCTATTTTTGGGTAGTTTTAAACTAAGATCATGTATGTAAGCGAAATCCACACAAACAAACAAGTGATTAACTGGCATCAACAAACATACAAAAGCGATACAAACCGTATGAACAAGTTGATTGGAAATTATTTATAAAGGCACAGGGGCGTTTAGCGTTACCAAGGTTCATCGAAATTCACTTATGAGAACTTGGCAAAACTGTTTGCACATGGGGGGAATCGAACCGGCATAGTATGGTTCACAAAGCGTGAGCGTTACCACAACACTATAACGACTCTTTCTGACAACCTCATGTCGACGAGATGCGGACAGAGCTCAACTTTACGATAAGCAATTTGGCACGAAGTTCGAATTCGCCTTACCAAGCTTCGCACGTGCACATTTTGGTATGCGTGTAGGTAACGAGGAAACGCCGTTCTTTCGCGTTTTCTTTGATTATTTCGTGTTTCTATGGGTCAAGCCATGAACCAAAGTCAAAAACTAAGCGCCTCTGTTGCTTTAAAATACGTCAAATGTATTAAGCAAAGGTGGAGACAACGAAAGTTAATGGTTAATCTGTCACGACTGACGAACAATGTGAAAATTGTCAAGGCTAATACTAGCCACAGATAATTGTTTGCTAACATCGAGAAATCGTAAGTATCACCTTCGTTGCGAATGAGAATGAGATATAAAAAGTAA
The DNA here is from genome assembly GCA_963966185.1 of Rhabditoides inermis. Taxonomy (NCBI): domain Eukaryota; kingdom Metazoa; phylum Nematoda; class Chromadorea; order Rhabditida; family Rhabditidae; genus Rhabditoides; species Rhabditoides inermis. The sequence goes on along the minus strand of CAWZYM010000087.1, from coordinate 4,271 downwards.
TGCAATCATAGTTCTTAGTATTCAAACTAGAACCGGACATCGGATATTTGGACCCTGGACATCGATTTCTTGTGTTAGAAATTCCTATGCGCCATATACGTTTCCAGTACGAAAACGTACAGATCTGGTTTTTTTTGACTACCTTATTCCATTTCTGGCGGTCAAAGTCAAAGACCGAGCCGTTGTGGTCTAGTGGTTAGCGCGTCCGTCTGTCAGAACAGAGACTGGGGTTTTATTCCGCGCAGGTGTTTTTTTTGTTTTCCTGCACTTTATAAACTTTGCGTTTCTAGTTGATGAAGAAAACACAAATTACAAATTATCTTTTAAAAGGACTTCCGTAAGAGAAGAGTTTGTGTTACTCAACGTAATGCAACAAAAGCTCATGCATTTTATCAATCGAAATAGTAAACAAACCTGCTCTTTCTGCAATAAAAACTAATGCGAGCAAATGTTGTATGTCAGGAAAGTGATTTCGGTATCCGATCGATTATATATAACTTGTTGAACTATTGGAGCAGGTTTGTGTACTATTTCGATTGATAAAATGCATGAGCTTTTGTTGCATTACGTTGAGTAACACAAACTCTTCTCTTACGGAAGTCCTTTTAAAAGATAATGAATGTACTTTTTTTTGGATTTCATATAAATCTATCTACATTAACATGAACCACAAAACATTTTTTAAAAAGAAATCCAACAGTTCACTCACCTTGTTGAGTCCAAAATTGTATAAAATTTGCAAAAAAAAGAGTTTAGGTAATGTTGATGGGAAAATTTACAATTCCAATGTCATTTCTATGTAAAATCATATATTACAAAAGGTTTTCCAACCAGGCGGAACCGAACTCGAGCTATGTGTCTCAACGGGCGCAATCGCTAACCACAACACTACTGTGCGCACGGCAGAGCACTCGATCTAAACGATATCAGTGCAATCCACAGGCAGTTCGGATTGTGCACCTCCTGTCTGCTGGGGGCAGCCTGTGCGCGCCACCCCCCCCCCCCCTAGAAAACGATCCGTACACGGAGGATTGCCTGCCCCTCAGGGGCGCGCGCGCGTATCTCGCTTCCTACAACAGCTTGCGTTACCAAAATCGAAACTTAACCATTTTCTAACATCCTGATAACATCTATCAGCATCACATTGTTCTCGCAAAGATTCTAAGGAACCTTTCGTTCAGTCGCCTTTTGCCGATTCTAGCGCGCGACTAGGGTTAACACAAACCAACCAGCGCTGCCGCGCTGGTTGTAATGTTCACAAATTGTTATAACAGTTTTGAAACTGAACGTTTCAGCCAGAACAATATATTTAGTGTAAAGAAACATAGTATAGTTGAACGTTATTTGAAGCCAATAACAAAAAAAATGTTATGAAAACATGTGTGGTTACAAAAAAAATCAAAGCAATTCTCAACAAATTTTTCCAAGAAAGTGCCGGTCTGCCGGCAAAACAAAAATCACATGCGCTGAATCGAACTCCAGTATCTGGTCTGACAGACGGATGCGCTAATCACTAGGCCACAACGTCTTCGACCGCCAGAGATGGAATGAGGTAGTCAAACAACAGACCTGTACGTTTTCGTACTGTAAACGTATATGGCGCGTAGGAATTTCTAACACCAGAAATCGATGTACGGGTTCTAACTAAGGTATCCTATCGATTTGGTTCGGATCCGAGAAAGTGGCTCTAACAACACTCCTCGTCAGAAACTTTAAAGTCATCTCTAATCAGCCTGTCGCAAGGGGGACGAAACCACCGTATACGAAACTAATGTCAAATCAGGCACCACACAAGTTCTATTCATACAAGTTTATCTTAACAACACGCAATCCCAAGAAATAGTAGTGGCACGGAAAGATTCACGCTTTATTCGATTCTTTTTACTCGATTCTTGTTCTATTTGTTCGTTATTGTGAGGTTATATTTATTATGTTTCGAGTTCAATTTATGTGACATTCATTCAGGTGATGACTGCATTCAAGTGCACCCTACATCTAGCCGCTTTCCGTGCTAGGCTGAATTCTGCACGTTTTCAGGATAACACGGTAGCGAAAAGATATCGTTGCGAGACCAATGCATCATTCATTTCAATATTCAACATTAGTAATATGAAAGCAAATATTCGCGGAAATCGTTGCGCACAGTCCGCGACATTCGCCACTTTAGGCGTAATTCGGATTTACACATTTGCTTTGGTTCGAGAACGAACAGTTCGATTCAAGTTCAGGTAAGCATACAACACATAATCGGAAACAACCAAAGTACAGTAAAAAACAAAACAAGTAGGTTGGTAAAAATACGATAAATGTCAAATAACATGATCTTGAGAGGAGTTTGACTTCTTGTCTTCGTTGAGTGAGAGCCCGGGTTAGGAGAGGATCACGTAGAGGGTCACCATCATGCCATGTCTTGAATGAAAAAAGGGAGCGCGGGCGTCGGATCCGTCCGAACATTGTCATACACGTGCGCGCAGCGCCCTCGGATACGTCCGGGCATCGTGCTGCAGGAGAGGGGGAAGGGGTTCGTACACGGCGCAGGTCCTCTGCTATACCGGTGAGCTCCGTCCGAAACTACGACCTCTCCACTCCTACGACAGATCCTGTGAGTCTTATATTCATTGACAATCCAATTTCATTATAACATTCAATTGTATTCAATCAACAGTATTCGTCTTTTCTGTCTTATTTGTTTTCCATTAGTGAGCGTTTCACCACTAAATGATTATGTTCTCTGCTCGGAAAGATTTGCAACAATTTTCTTAATTGATTATTTTTCTCGCATTGATATGGTTCATTCAAATAGTTATATATATATATATATATATATATATATATATATATATATATATATATATATATATATATATATATATATATATATATATTACTTCAAACATTCGGTTAGAATATGATTCGTTTCTTCACTTCATTACGTTTCACAAGATACGTATTGTTCAGAATATTTACTATTTACGTTTCAAGATTTGGTTACAGATTCCATTTCAGGTGTCTAAGCGGCATGATATTCATAAACGGTTGATCTCATCTCCCAACTATTCCTTTCAACTATTTCATTTTCTATGGTTTGCATTTCGCTCACATTATTTCGATCTGAGAGATAAATGTCTATCACTCATCTCCCATTCAGTGGTTCAGTGGTAGAATGCTCGCCTGCCATGCGGGCGGCCCGGGTTCGATTCCCGGCCGATGCACCATGTCGCAAGGGGGGACGAAACCATTGTATACGAAACTAATGTCAGACACCACACAAGTTCTGTTCATACAAGTTTATCTCAACAACACGCAATCGCAAGAAATAGTAGCGGCACAGAAAGATTCACGCTTTATTCGATTCTATGCGCGTTGTGTCATTCAAGCAGTTATTCAGTTGTTGACCAAATTTTTTGGCGCTAAGTCGGCTCTGGCCAATGACGATCGAAAAGAGCATTCGAGAAGGTCAAATTTTTTGGTCACAAATTTTCAATGAATAACTGCTTAATTCGTTATTGTGAGGCTATATTTATTATGTTTTGAGTTCAATTTATGTGACATTCATTCAGGTGACGACTGCATTCAAGTGCACCCTACATCTAGCCGCTTTCCGTGCTAGGCTGAATTCTGCACGTTTTTAGGATATCACGGTAGCAAAAAGCTTGCGTTGCGGGACCAATTCATCATTCATTTGAATATTCGGCATTATGTAGTAATGTGAAGGCAAGTACAGCAAGTCGGAGGTGTAAACTCTGTCGGGATTAGGCGTGTCATGATATGGAATGGTTCGCCTGCGGAGCATACAAGTTTGTTTTGGCGAGGTGATTTGGGGCGAGTGAGACGAGCTTCACGCATTCTTCACATGCGTAGAGAAAGCTCGCAAGAAAATCAGCGTACTTAGGTGCGCCCTGCTTTTCTCTTCGTATGAGCGAGCATGGCTCTTTTTTCGAGTTCGCCGAAAATTGAGTTCGCCGAAAATCGAGTTCGAGTTCGTCGAAAATCGAGTTCGCCGAAAATCGAGTTCGTCGAAAATCGAGTTCGCCGAAAATCGAGTTCGCCAAAAATCGAGTTCGCCGAAAATTGAAAATTGAAAATCGAGTTCGCCGAAAATCGAGTTCGCCGAAAATTGAAAATTGAAAATCGAGTTCGCCGAAAATCGCGTTCGCCGAAAATCGAGTTCGCCGAAAATCGAGTTCGCCGAAAATTGAAAATTGAAAATCGAGTTCGCCGAAAATCGAGTTCGCCGAAAATTGAAAATTGAAAATCGAGTTCGCCGAAAA
>CAWZYM010000086.1:312500-365462 GCA_963966185.1 Rhabditoides inermis | reverse complement strand
AGAGTGGGGGAGGAGTGGCTTCCGCCATTACTCGCATGACGCCCGGTGAGCACTGGGAGAAGCTCACCTGAGACGCATACAAGGAACGGCAGAAGACAGGGAGGGGAGAGAGTGGGGGAGGAGTGGCTTCCGCCATTACTCGCATGACGCCCGGTGAGCACTGGGAGAAGCTCACCTGAGACGCATACAAGGAACGGCAGAAGACAGGGAGGAGAGAGAGTGGGGGAGGAGTGGCTTCCGCCATTACTCGCATGACGCCCAGTGAGCACTGGGAGAAGCTCACCTGAGACGCATACAAGGAACGGCAGAAGACAGGGAGGGGAGAGAGTGGGGGAGGAGTGGCTTCCGCCATTACTCGCATGACGCCCGGTGAGCACTGGGAGAAACTCACCTGAGACGCATACAAGGAACGGCAGAAGACAGGGAGGGGAGAGAGTGGGGGAGGAGTGGCTTCCGCCATTACTCGCATGACGCCCAGTGAGCACTGGGAGAAGCTCACCTGAGTCGCATACAAGGAACGGCAGAAGACAGGGAGGGGAGAGAGTGGGGGAGGAGTGGCTTCCGCCATTACTCGCATGACGACCGGTGAGCACTGGGAGAAGCTCACCTGAGACGCATACAAGGAACGACAAAAGACAGGGAGGGGAGAGAGTGGGGGAGAGTGGGGGAGGAGTGGCTTCCGCCATTACTCGCATGACGCCCGGTGAGCACTGGGAGAAGCTCACCTGAGTCGCATACAAGGAACGGCAGAAGACAGGGAGGGGAGAGAGTGGGGGAGGAGTGGCTTCCGCCATTACTCGCATGACGCCCAGTGAGCACTGGGAGAAGCTCACCTGAGTCGCATACAAGGAACGGCAGAAGACAGGGAGGGGAGAGAGTGGGGGAGGAGTGGCTTCCGCCATTACTCGCATGACGCCCGGTGAGCACTGGGAGAAGCTCACCTGAGTCGCATACAAGGAACGGCAGAAGACAGGGAGGGGAGAGAGTGGGGGAGGAGTGGCTTCCGCCATTACTCGCATGACGCCCAGTGAGCACTGGGAGAAGCTCACCTGAGTCGCATACAAGGAACGGCAGAAGACAGGGAGGGGAGAGAGTGGGGGAGGAGTGGCTTCCGCCATTACTCGCATGACGCCCGGTGAGCACTGGGAGAAGCTCACCTGAGTCGCATACAAGGAACGGCAGAAGACAGGGAGGGGAGAGAGTGGGGGAGGAGTGGCTTCCGCCATTACTCGCATGACGCCCAGTGAGCACTGGGAGAAGCTCACCTGAGTCGCATACAAGGAACGGCAGAAGACAGGGAGGGGAGAGAGTGGGGGAGGAGTGGCTTCCGCCATTATTCGCATGACGCCCGGTGAGCACTGGGAGAAGCTCACCTGAGTCGCATACAAGGAACGGCAGAAGACAGGGTGAGGAGAGAGTGGGGGAGGAGTGGCTTCCGCCATTACTCGCATGACGCCCGGTGAGCACTGGGAGAAGCTCACCTGAGTCGCATACAAGGAACGGCAGAAGACAGGGAGGGGAGAGAGTGGGGGGGGAGTGGCTTCCGCCATTACTCGCATGACGCCCGGTGAGCACTGGGAGAAGCTCACCTGAGTCGCATACAAGGAACGGCAGAAGACAGGGAGGGGAGAGAGTGGGGGAGGAGTGGGGGAAGAGTGGCTTCCGCCATTACTCGCATGACGCCCGGTGAGCACTGGGAGAAGCTCACCTGAGTCGCATACAAGGAACGGCAGAAGACAGGGAGGGGAGAGAGTGGGGGAGGAGTGGCTTCCGCCATTACTCGCATGACGCCCGGTGAGCACTGGGAGAAACTCACCTGAGACGCATACAAGGAACGGCAGAAGACAGGGAGGGGAGAGAGTGGGGGAGGAGTGGCTTCCGCCATTACTCGCATGACGCCCGGTGAGCACTGGGAGAAACTCACCTGAGACGCATACAAGGAACGGCAGAAGACAGGGAGGGGAGAGAGTGGGGGAGGAGTGGCTTCCGCCATTACTCGCATGACGGCCGGTGAGCACTGGGAGAAGCTCACCTGAGACGCATACAAGGAACGACAAAAGACAGGGAGGGGAGAGAGTGGGGGAGAGTGGGGGAGGAGTGGCTTCCGCCATTACTCGCATGACGCCCGGTGAGCACTGGGAGAGGCTCACCTGAGTCGCATACAAGGAACGGCAGAAGACAGGGAGGGGAGAGAGTGGGGGAGAGTGGGGGAGAGTGGGGGAGGAGTGGCTTCCGCCATTACTCGCATGACGCCCGGTGAGCACTGGGAGAAACTCACCTGAGACGCATACAAGGAACGGCAGAAGACAGGGAGGGGAGAGAGTGGGGGAGGAGTGGCTTCCGCCATTACTCGCATGACGCCCGGTGAGCACTGGGAGAAGCTCACCTGAGTCGCATACAAGGAACGGCAGAAGACAGGGAGGGGAGAGAGTGGGGGAGGAGTGGCTTCCGCCATTACTCGCATGACGCCCGGTGAGCACTGGGAGAAGCTCACCTGAGACGCATACAAGGAACGACAAAAGACAGGGAGGGGAGAGAGTGGGGGAGAGTGGGGGAGGAGTGGCTTCCGCCATTACTCGCATGACGCCCGGTGAGCACTGGGAGAAACTCACCTGAGACGCATACAAGGAACGGCAGAAGACAGGGAGGGGAGAGAGTGGGGGAGGAGTGGCTTCCGCCATTACTCGCATGACGCCCGGTGAGCACTGGGAGAAGCTCACCTGAGTCGCATACAAGGAACGGCAGAAGACAGGGAGGGGAGAGAGTGGGGGAGGAGTGGCTTCCGCCATTACTCGCATGACGCCCGGTGAGCACTGGGAGAAACTCACCTGAGACGCATACAAGGAACGGCAGAAGACAGGGAGGGGAGAGAGTGGGGGAGGAGTGGCTTCCGCCATTACTCGCATGACGGCCGGTGAGCACTGGGAGAAGCTCACCTGAGACGCATACAAGGAACGACAAAAGACAGGGAGGGGAGAGAGTGGGGGAGAGTGGGGGAGGAGTGGCTTCCGCCATTACTCGCATGACGCCCGGTGAGCACTGGGAGAGGCTCACCTGAGTCGCATACAAGGAACGGCAGAAGACAGGGAGGGGAGAGAGTGGGGGAGAGTGGGGGAGAGTGGGGGAGGAGTGGCTTCCGCCATTACTCGCATGACGCCCGGTGAGCACTGGGAGAAACTCACCTGAGACGCATACAAGGAACGGCAGAAGACAGGGAGGGGAGAGAGTGGGGGAGGAGTGGCTTCCGCCATTACTCGCATGACGCCCGGTGAGCACTGGGAGAAGCTCACCTGAGTCGCATACAAGGAACGGCAGAAGACAGGGAGGGGAGAGAGTGGGGGAGGAGTGGCTTCCGCCATTACTCGCATGACGCCCGGTGAGCACTGGGAGAAGCTCACCTGAGACGCATACAAGGAACGACAAAAGACAGGGAGGGGAGAGAGTGGGGGAGAGTGGGGGAGGAGTGGCTTCCGCCATTACTCGCATGACGCCCGGTGAGCACTGGGAGAAACTCACCTGAGACGCATACAAGGAACGGCAGAAGACAGGGAGGGGAGAGAGTGGGGGAGGAGTGGCTTCCGCCATTACTCGCATGACGCCCGGTGAGCACTGGGAGAAGCTCACCTGAGTCGCATACAAGGAACGGCAGAAGACAGGGAGGGGAGAGAGTGGGGGAGGAGTGGCTTCCGCCATTACTCGCATGACGCCCGGTGAGCACTGGGAGAAGCTCACCTGAGTCGCATACAAGGAACGGCAGAAGACAGGGAGGGGAGAGAGTGGGGGAGGAGTGGGGGAAGAGTGGCTTCCGCCATTACTCGCATGACGCCCGGTGAGCACTGGGAGAAGCTCACCTGAGTCGCATACAAGGAACGGCAGAAGACAGGGAGGGGAGAGAGTGGGGGAGGAGTGGCTTCCGCCATTACTCGCATGACGCCCGGTGAGCACTGGGAGAAACTCACCTGAGACGCATACAAGGAACGGCAGAAGACAGGGAGGGGAGAGAGTGGGGGAGGAGTGGCTTCCGCCATTACTCGCATGACGCCCGGTGAGCACTGGGAGAAGCTCACCTGAGTCGCATACAAGGAACGGCAGAAGACAGGGAGGGGAGAGAGTGGGGGAGGAGTGGCTTCCGCCATTACTCGCATGACGCCCGGTGAGCACTGGGAGAAGCTCACCTGAGACGCATACAAGGAACGACAAAAGACAGGGAGGGGAGAGAGTGGGGGAGAGTGGGGGAGGAGTGGCTTCCGCCATTACTCGCCCGGTGAGCACTGGGAGAGGCTCACCTGAGTCGCATACAAGGAACGGCAGAAGACAGGGAGGGGAGAGAGTGGGGGAGAGTGGGGGAGAGTGGGGGAGGAGTGGCTTCCGCCATTACTCGCATGACGCCCGGTGAGCACTGGGAGAAGCTCACCTGAGTCGCATACAAGGAACGGCAGAAGACAGGGAGGGGAGAGAGTGGGGGAGAGTGGGGGAGGAGTGGCTTCCGCCATTACTCGCATGACGCCCGGTGAGCACTGGGAGAAACTCACCTGAGACGCATACAAGGAACGGCAGAAGACAGGGAGGGGAGAGAGTGGGGGAGGAGTGGCTTCCGCCATTACTCGCATGACGCCCGGTGAGCACTGGGAGAAGCTCACCTGAGTCGCATACAAGGAACGGCAGAAGACAGGGAGGGGAGAGAGTGGGGGAGGAGTGGCTTCCGCCATTACTCGCATGACGCCCGGTGAGCACTGGGAGAAGCTCACCTGAGTCGCATACAAGGAACGGCAGAAGACAGGGAGGGGAGAGAGTGGGGGAGGAGTGGCTTCCGCCATTACTCGCATGACGCCCGGTGAGCACTGGGAGAAGCTCACCTGAGACGCATACAAGGAACGACAAAAGACAGGGAGGGGAGAGAGTGGGGGAGAGTGGGGGAGGAGTGGCTTCCGCCATTACTCGCATGACGCCCGGTGAGCACTGGGAGAAACTCACCTGAGACGCATACAAGGAACGGCAGAAGACAGGGAGGGGAGAGAGTGGGGGAGGAGTGGCTTCCGCCATTACTCGCATGACGCCCGGTGAGCACTGGGAGAAGCTCACCTGAGTCGCATACAAGGAACGGCAGAAGACAGGGAGGGGAGAGAGTGGGGGAGGAGTGGCTTCCGCCATTACTCGCATGACGCCCGGTGAGCACTGGGAGAAGCTCACCTGAGACGCATACAAGGAACGACAAAAGACAGGGAGGGGAGAGAGTGGGGGAGAGTGGGGGAGGAGTGGCTTCCGCCATTACTCGCATGACGCCCGGTGAGCACTGGGAGAAACTCACCTGAGACGCATACAAGGAACGGCAGAAGACAGGGAGGGGAGAGAGTGGGGGAGGAGTGGCTTCCGCCATTACTCGCATGACGCCCGGTGAGCACTGGGAGAAGCTCACCTGAGTCGCATACAAGGAACGGCAGAAGACAGGGAGGGGAGAGAGTGGGGGAGGAGTGGCTTCCGCCATTACTCGCATGACGCCCGGTGAGCACTGGGAGAAGCTCACCTGAGTCGCATACAAGGAACGGCAGAAGACAGGGAGGGGAGAGAGTGGGGGAGGAGTGGGGGAAGAGTGGCTTCCGCCATTACTCGCATGACGCCCGGTGAGCACTGGGAGAAGCTCACCTGAGTCGCATACAAGGAACGGCAGAAGACAGGGAGGGGAGAGAGTGGGGGAGGAGTGGCTTCCGCCATTACTCGCATGACGCCCGGTGAGCACTGGGAGAAACTCACCTGAGACGCATACAAGGAACGGCAGAAGACAGGGAGGGGAGAGAGTGGGGGAGGAGTGGCTTCCGCCATTACTCGCATGACGCCCGGTGAGCACTGGGAGAAGCTCACCTGAGTCGCATACAAGGAACGGCAGAAGACAGGGAGGGGAGAGAGTGGGGGAGGAGTGGCTTCCGCCATTACTCGCATGACGCCCGGTGAGCACTGGGAGAAGCTCACCTGAGACGCATACAAGGAACGACAAAAGACAGGGAGGGGAGAGAGTGGGGGAGAGTGGGGGAGGAGTGGCTTCCGCCATTACTCGCCCGGTGAGCACTGGGAGAGGCTCACCTGAGTCGCATACAAGGAACGGCAGAAGACAGGGAGGGGAGAGAGTGGGGGAGAGTGGGGGAGAGTGGGGGAGGAGTGGCTTCCGCCATTACTCGCATGACGCCCGGTGAGCACTGGGAGAAGCTCACCTGAGTCGCATACAAGGAACGGCAGAAGACAGGGAGGGGAGAGAGTGGGGGAGAGTGGGGGAGGAGTGGCTTCCGCCATTACTCGCATGACGCCCGGTGAGCACTGGGAGAAACTCACCTGAGACGCATACAAGGAACGGCAGAAGACAGGGAGGGGAGAGAGTGGGGGAGGAGTGGCTTCCGCCATTACTCGCATGACGCCCGGTGAGCACTGGGAGAAGCTCACCTGAGTCGCATACAAGGAACGGCAGAAGACAGGGAGGGGAGAGAGTGGGGGAGGAGTGGCTTCCGCCATTACTCGCATGACGCCCGGTGAGCACTGGGAGAAACTCACCTGAGACGCATACAAGGAACGGCAGAAGACAGGGAGGGGAGAGAGTGGGGGAGGAGTGGCTTCCGCCATTACTCGCATGACGCCCGGTGAGCACTGGGAGAAGCTCACCTGAGTCGCATACAAGGAACGGCAGAAGACAGGGAGGGGAGAGAGTGGGGGAGGAGTGGCTTCCGCCATTACTCGCATGACGCCCGGTGAGCACTGGGAGAAACTCACCTGAGACGCATACAAGGAACGGCAGAAGACAGGGAGGGGAGAGAGTGGGGGAGGAGTGGCTTCCGCCATTACTCGCATGACGCCCGGTGAGCACTGGGAGAAGCTCACCTGAGACGCATACAAGGAACGACAAAAGACAGGGAGGGGAGAGAGTGGGGGAGAGTGGGGGAGGAGTGGCTTCCGCCATTACTCGCATGACGCCCGGTGAGCACTGGGAGAGGCTCACCTGAGTCGCATACAAGGAACGGCAGAAGACAGGGAGGGGAGAGAGTGGGGGAGGAGTGGCTTCCGCCATTACTCGCATGACGCCCGGTGAGCACTGGGAGAAGCTCACCTGAGTCGCATACAAGGAACGGCAGAAGACAGGGAGGGGAGAGAGTGGGGGAGGAGTGGCTTCCGCCATTACTCGCATGACGCCCGGTGAGCACTGGGAGAAGCTCACCTGAGACGCATACAAGGAACGACAAAAGACAGGGAGGGGAGAGAGTGGGGGAGAGTGGGGGAGGAGTGGCTTCCGCCATTACTCGCATGACGCCCGGTGAGCACTGGGAGAAACTCACCTGAGACGCATACAAGGAACGGCAGAAGACAGGGAGGGGAGAGAGTGGGGGAGGAGTGGCTTCCGCCATTACTCGCATGACGCCCGGTGAGCACTGGGAGAAGCTCACCTGAGTCGCATACAAGGAACGGCAGAAGACAGGGAGGGGAGAGAGTGGGGGAGGAGTGGCTTCCGCCATTACTCGCATGACGCCCGGTGAGCACTGGGAGAAACTCACCTGAGACGCATACAAGGAACGGCAGAAGACAGGGAGGGGAGAGAGTGGGGGAGGAGTGGCTTCCGCCATTACTCGCATGACGGCCGGTGAGCACTGGGAGAAGCTCACCTGAGACGCATACAAGGAACGACAAAAGACAGGGAGGGGAGAGAGTGGGGGAGAGTGGGGGAGGAGTGGCTTCCGCCATTACTCGCATGACGCCCGGTGAGCACTGGGAGAGGCTCACCTGAGTCGCATACAAGGAACGGCAGAAGACAGGGAGGGGAGAGAGTGGGGGAGAGTGGGGGAGAGTGGGGGAGGAGTGGCTTCCGCCATTACTCGCATGACGCCCGGTGAGCACTGGGAGAAACTCACCTGAGACGCATACAAGGAACGGCAGAAGACAGGGAGGGGAGAGAGTGGGGGAGGAGTGGCTTCCGCCATTACTCGCATGACGCCCGGTGAGCACTGGGAGAAGCTCACCTGAGTCGCATACAAGGAACGGCAGAAGACAGGGAGGGGAGAGAGTGGGGGAGGAGTGGCTTCCGCCATTACTCGCATGACGCCCGGTGAGCACTGGGAGAAACTCACCTGAGACGCATACAAGGAACGGCAGAAGACAGGGAGGGGAGAGAGTGGGGGAGGAGTGGCTTCCGCCATTACTCGCATGACGGCCGGTGAGCACTGGGAGAAGCTCACCTGAGACGCATACAAGGAACGACAAAAGACAGGGAGGGGAGAGAGTGGGGGAGAGTGGGGGAGGAGTGGCTTCCGCCATTACTCGCATGACGCCCGGTGAGCACTGGGAGAGGCTCACCTGAGTCGCATACAAGGAACGGCAGAAGACAGGGAGGGGAGAGAGTGGGGGAGAGTGGGGGAGAGTGGGGGAGGAGTGGCTTCCGCCATTACTCGCATGACGCCCGGTGAGCACTGGGAGAAACTCACCTGAGACGCATACAAGGAACGGCAGAAGACAGGGAGGGGAGAGAGTGGGGGAGGAGTGGCTTCCGCCATTACTCGCATGACGCCCGGTGAGCACTGGGAGAAGCTCACCTGAGTCGCATACAAGGAACGGCAGAAGACAGGGAGGGGAGAGAGTGGGGGAGGAGTGGCTTCCGCCATTACTCGCATGACGCCCGGTGAGCACTGGGAGAAACTCACCTGAGACGCATACAAGGAACGGCAGAAGACAGGGAGGGGAGAGAGTGGGGGAGGAGTGGCTTCCGCCATTACTCGCATGACGCCCGGTGAGCACTGGGAGAAGCTCACCTGAGTCGCATACAAGGAACGGCAGAAGACAGGGAGGGGAGAGAGTGGGGGAGGAGTGGCTTCCGCCATTACTCGCATGACGCCCGGTGAGCACTGGGAGAAACTCACCTGAGACGCATACAAGGAACGGCAGAAGACAGGGAGGGGAGAGAGTGGGGGAGGAGTGGCTTCCGCCATTACTCGCATGACGGCCGGTGAGCACTGGGAGAAGCTCACCTGAGACGCATACAAGGAACGACAAAAGACAGGGAGGGGAGAGAGTGGGGGAGAGTGGGGGAGGAGTGGCTTCCGCCATTACTCGCATGACGCCCGGTGAGCACTGGGAGAGGCTCACCTGAGTCGCATACAAGGAACGGCAGAAGACAGGGAGGGGAGAGAGTGGGGGAGAGTGGGGGAGAGTGGGGGAGGAGTGGCTTCCGCCATTACTCGCATGACGCCCGGTGAGCACTGGGAGAAACTCACCTGAGACGCATACAAGGAACGGCAGAAGACAGGGAGGGGAGAGAGTGGGGGAGGAGTGGCTTCCGCCATTACTCGCATGACGCCCGGTGAGCACTGGGAGAAGCTCACCTGAGTCGCATACAAGGAACGGCAGAAGACAGGGAGGGGAGAGAGTGGGGGAGGAGTGGCTTCCGCCATTACTCGCATGACGCCCGGTGAGCACTGGGAGAAGCTCACCTGAGACGCATACAAGGAACGACAAAAGACAGGGAGGGGAGAGAGTGGGGGAGAGTGGGGGAGGAGTGGCTTCCGCCATTACTCGCATGACGCCCGGTGAGCACTGGGAGAAACTCACCTGAGACGCATACAAGGAACGGCAGAAGACAGGGAGGGGAGAGAGTGGGGGAGGAGTGGCTTCCGCCATTACTCGCATGACGCCCGGTGAGCACTGGGAGAAGCTCACCTGAGTCGCATACAAGGAACGGCAGAAGACAGGGAGGGGAGAGAGTGGGGGAGGAGTGGCTTCCGCCATTACTCGCATGACGCCCGGTGAGCACTGGGAGAAGCTCACCTGAGTCGCATACAAGGAACGGCAGAAGACAGGGAGGGGAGAGAGTGGGGGAGGAGTGGGGGAAGAGTGGCTTCCGCCATTACTCGCATGACGCCCGGTGAGCACTGGGAGAAGCTCACCTGAGTCGCATACAAGGAACGGCAGAAGACAGGGAGGGGAGAGAGTGGGGGAGGAGTGGCTTCCGCCATTACTCGCATGACGCCCGGTGAGCACTGGGAGAAACTCACCTGAGACGCATACAAGGAACGGCAGAAGACAGGGAGGGGAGAGAGTGGGGGAGGAGTGGCTTCCGCCATTACTCGCATGACGCCCGGTGAGCACTGGGAGAAGCTCACCTGAGTCGCATACAAGGAACGGCAGAAGACAGGGAGGGGAGAGAGTGGGGGAGGAGTGGCTTCCGCCATTACTCGCATGACGCCCGGTGAGCACTGGGAGAAGCTCACCTGAGACGCATACAAGGAACGACAAAAGACAGGGAGGGGAGAGAGTGGGGGAGAGTGGGGGAGGAGTGGCTTCCGCCATTACTCGCCCGGTGAGCACTGGGAGAGGCTCACCTGAGTCGCATACAAGGAACGGCAGAAGACAGGGAGGGGAGAGAGTGGGGGAGAGTGGGGGAGAGTGGGGGAGGAGTGGCTTCCGCCATTACTCGCATGACGCCCGGTGAGCACTGGGAGAAGCTCACCTGAGTCGCATACAAGGAACGGCAGAAGACAGGGAGGGGAGAGAGTGGGGGAGGAGGAGTGGCTTCCGCCATTACTCGCATGACGCCCGGTGAGCACTGGGAGAAACTCACCTGAGACGCATACAAGGAACGGCAGAAGACAGGGAGGGGAGAGAGTGGGGGAGGAGTGGCTTCCGCCATTACTCGCATGACGCCCGGTGAGCACTGGGAGAAGCTCACCTGAGTCGCATACAAGGAACGGCAGAAGACAGGGAGGGGAGAGAGTGGGGGAGGAGTGGCTTCCGCCATTACTCGCATGACGCCCGGTGAGCACTGGGAGAAACTCACCTGAGACGCATACAAGGAACGGCAGAAGACAGGGAGGGGAGAGAGTGGGGGAGGAGTGGCTTCCGCCATTACTCGCATGACGCCCGGTGAGCACTGGGAGAAGCTCACCTGAGTCGCATACAAGGAACGGCAGAAGACAGGGAGGGGAGAGAGTGGGGGAGGAGTGGCTTCCGCCATTACTCGCATGACGCCCGGTGAGCACTGGGAGAAACTCACCTGAGACGCATACAAGGAACGGCAGAAGACAGGGAGGGGAGAGAGTGGGGGAGAGAGTGGCTTCCGCCATTACTCGCATGACGCCCGGTGAGCACTGGGAGAAGCTCACCTGAGTCGCATACAAGGAACGGCAGAAGACAGGGAGGGGAGAGAGTGGGGGAGGAGTGGCTTCCGCCATTACTCGCATGACGCCCGGTGAGCACTGGGAGAAGCTCACCTGAGTCGCATACAAGGAACGGCAGAAGACAGGGAGGGGAGAGAGTGGGGGAGGAGTGGCTTCCGCCATTACTCGCATGACGCCCGGTGAGCACTGGGAGAAGCTCACCTGAGACGCATACAAGGAACGGCAGAAGACAGGGAGGGGAGAGAGTGGGGGAGGAGTGGCTTCCGCCATTACTCGCATGACGCCCGGTGAGCACTGGGAGAAGCTCACCTGAGACGCATACAAGGAACGACAGAAGACAGGGAGGGGAGAGAGTGGGGGAGAGTGGGGGAGGAGTGGCTTCCGCCATTACTCGCATGACGCCCGGTGAGCACTGGGAGAAGCTCACCTGAGACGCATACAAGGAACGGCAGAAGACAGGGAGGGGAGAGAGTGGGGGAGGAGTGGCTTCCGCCATTACTCGCATGACGCCCGGTGAGCACTGGGAGAAGCTCACCTGAGTCGCATACAAGGAACGGCAGAAGACAGGGAGGGGAGAGAGTGGGGGAGGAGTGGCTTCCGCCATTACTCGCATGACGGCCCGGTGAGCACTGGGAGAAGCTCACCTGAGACGCATACAAGGAACGACAAAAGACAGGGAGGGGAGAGAGTGGGGGAGAGTGGGGGAGGAGTGGCTTCCGCCATTACTCGCATGACGCCCGGTGAGCACTGGGAGAGGCTCACCTGAGTCGCATACAAGGAACGGCAGAAGACAGGGAGGGGAGAGAGTGGGGGAGAGTGGGGGAGTGGGGGAGGAGTGGCTTCCGCCATTACTCGCATGACGCCCGGTGAGCACTGGGAGAAACTCACCTGAGACGCATACAAGGAACGGCAGAAGACAGGGAGGGGAGAGAGTGGGGGAGGAGTGGCTTCCGCCATTACTCGCATGACGCCCGGTGAGCACTGGGAGAAGCTCACCTGAGTCGCATACAAGGAACGGCAGAAGACAGGGAGGGGAGAGAGTGGGGGAGGAGTGGCTTCCGCCATTACTCGCATGACGCCCGGTGAGCACTGGGAGAAGCTCACCTGAGACGCATACAAGGAACGACAAAAGACAGGGAGGGGAGAGAGTGGGGGAGAGTGGGGGAGGAGTGGCTTCCGCCATTACTCGCATGACGCCCGGTGAGCACTGGGAGAAACTCACCTGAGACGCATACAAGGAACGGCAGAAGACAGGGAGGGGAGAGAGTGGGGGAGGAGTGGCTTCCGCCATTACTCGCATGACGCCCGGTGAGCACTGGGAGAAGCTCACCTGAGTCGCATACAAGGAACGGCAGAAGACAGGGAGGGGAGAGAGTGGGGGAGGAGTGGCTTCCGCCATTACTCGCATGACGCCCGGTGAGCACTGGGAGAAGCTCACCTGAGTCGCATACAAGGAACGGCAGAAGACAGGGAGGGGAGAGAGTGGGGGAGGAGTGGGGGAAGAGTGGCTTCCGCCATTACTCGCATGACGCCCGGTGAGCACTGGGAGAAGCTCACCTGAGTCGCATACAAGGAACGGCAGAAGACAGGGAGGGGAGAGAGTGGGGGAGGAGTGGCTTCCGCCATTACTCGCATGACGCCCGGTGAGCACTGGGAGAAACTCACCTGAGACGCATACAAGGAACGGCAGAAGACAGGGAGGGGAGAGAGTGGGGGAGGAGTGGCTTCCGCCATTACTCGCATGACGCCCGGTGAGCACTGGGAGAAGCTCACCTGAGTCGCATACAAGGAACGGCAGAAGACAGGGAGGGGAGAGAGTGGGGGAGGAGTGGCTTCCGCCATTACTCGCATGACGCCCGGTGAGCACTGGGAGAAGCTCACCTGAGACGCATACAAGGAACGACAAAAGACAGGGAGGGGAGAGAGTGGGGGAGAGTGGGGGAGGAGTGGCTTCCGCCATTACTCGCATGACGCCCGGTGAGCACTGGGAGAGGCTCACCTGAGTCGCATACAAGGAACGGCAGAAGACAGGGAGGGGAGAGAGTGGGGGAGAGTGGGGGAGAGTGGGGGAGGAGTGGCTTCCGCCATTACTCGCATGACGCCCGGTGAGCACTGGGAGAAGCTCACCTGAGTCGCATACAAGGAACGGCAGAAGACAGGGAGGGGAGAGAGTGGGGGAGAGTGGGGGAGGAGTGGCTTCCGCCATTACTCGCATGACGCCCGGTGAGCACTGGGAGAAACTCACCTGAGACGCATACAAGGAACGGCAGAAGACAGGGAGGGGAGAGAGTGGGGGAGGAGTGGCTTCCGCCATTACTCGCATGACGCCCGGTGAGCACTGGGAGAAGCTCACCTGAGTCGCATACAAGGAACGGCAGAAGACAGGGAGGGGAGAGAGTGGGGGAGGAGTGGCTTCCGCCATTACTCGCATGACGCCCGGTGAGCACTGGGAGAAACTCACCTGAGACGCATACAAGGAACGGCAGAAGACAGGGAGGGGAGAGAGTGGGGGAGGAGTGGCTTCCGCCATTACTCGCATGACGCCCGGTGAGCACTGGGAGAAGCTCACCTGAGTCGCATACAAGGAACGGCAGAAGACAGGGAGGGGAGAGAGTGGGGGAGGAGTGGCTTCCGCCATTACTCGCATGACGCCCGGTGAGCACTGGGAGAAACTCACCTGAGACGCATACAAGGAACGGCAGAAGACAGGGAGGAGAGAGAGTGGGGGAGGAGTGGCTTCCGCCATTACTCGCATGACGCCCGGTGAGCACTGGGAGAAGCTCACCTGAGACGCATACAAGGAACGGCAAAAGACAGGGAGGGGAGAGAGTGGGGGAGAGTGGGGGAGGAGTGGCTTCCGCCATTACTCGCATGACGCCCGGTGAGCACTGGGAGAAGCTCACCTGAGACGCATACAAGGAACGGCAGAAGACAGGGAGGGGAGAGAGTGGGGGAGGAGTGGCTTCCGCCATTACTCGCATGACGCCCGGTGAGCACTGGGAGAAGCTCACCTGAGACGCATACAAGGAACGGCAAAAGACAGGGAGGGGAGAGAGTGGGGGAGAGTGGGGGAGGAGTGGCTTCCGCCATTACTCGCATGACGCCCGGTGAGCACTGGGAGAAGCTCACCTGAGACGCATACAAGGAACGGCAAAAGACAGGGAGGGGAGAGAGTGGGGGAGAGTGGGGGAGGAGTGGCTTCCGCCATTACTCGCATGACGCCCGGTGAGCACTGGGAGAAGCTCACCTGAGACGCATACAAGAAACGGCAGAAGACAGGGAGGGGAGAGAGTGGGGGAGGAGTGGCTTCCGCCATTACTCGCATGACGCCCGGTGAGCACTGGGAGAAGCTCACCTGAGTCGCATACAAGGAACGGCAGAAGATAGGGAGGGGAGAGAGTGGGGGAGGAGTGGGGGAAGAGTGGCTTCCGCCATTACTCGCATGACGCCCGGTGAGCACTGGGAGAAGCTCACCTGAGACGCACACAAGAAACGGCAAAAGACAGGGAGGGGAGAGAGTGGGGGAGAGTGGGGGAGGAGTGGCTTCCGCCATTACTCGCATGACGCCCGGTGAGCACTGGGAGAAGCTCACCTGAGACGCATACAAGGAACGTCAAAAGACAGGGAGGGGAGAGAGTGGGGGAGAGTGGGGGAGGAGTGGCTTCCGCCATTACTCGCATGACGCCCGGTGAGCACTGGGAGAAGCTCACCTGAGACGCATACAAGGAACGGCAGAAGACAGGGAGGGGAGAGAGTGGGGGAGGAGTGGCTTCCGCCATTATTCGCATGACGCCCGGTGAGCACTGGGAGAAGCTCACCTGAGTCGCATACAAGGAACGGCAGAAGACAGGGAGGGGAGAGAGTGGGGGAGGAGTGGCTTCCGCCATTACTCGCATGACGCCCGGTGAGCACTGGGAGAAGCTCACCTGAGACGCATACAAGGAACGGCAGAAGACAGGGAGGGGAGAGAGTGGGGGAGGAGTGGCTTCCGCCATTACTCGCATGACGCCCGGTGAGCACTGGGAGAAGCTCACCTGAGACGCATACAAGGAACGGCAGAAGACAGGGAGGGGAGAGAGTGGGGGAGGAGTGGCTTCCGCCATTACTCGCATGACGCCCGGTGAGCACTGGGAGAAACTCACCTGAGTCGCATACAAGGAACGGCAGAAGACAGGGAGGGGAGAGAGTGGGGGAGAGTGGGGGAGAGTGGGGGAGAGTGGGGGAGGAGTGGCTTCCGCCATTACTCGCATGACGCCCGGTGAGCACTGGGAGAAACTCACCTGAGACGCATACAAGGAACGGCAGAAGACAGGGAGGGGAGAGAGTGGGGGAGGAGTGGCTTCCGCCATTACTCGCATGACGCCCGGTGAGCACTGGGAGAAGCTCACCTGAGTCGCATACAAGGAACGGCAGAAGACAGGGAGGGGAGAGAGTGGGGAAGCGAATGGTTTTGTAATGACCCAGTTGCTTGTTTTATACGCACATCCTTTCGTATATTTGCCCATGGCTCGTTCTGACTTTCTGGTGCGGGCTTTTTGGTAGTGAGAGGTAATGTGAGTTTGAACAGAGAGGTACCTCGGGGCACATTCCCATACCGTATGTATCTGCTGCACATTTATTGTTTGTCCGCCGGTAACAAACAAATATGTTATGCATTTTGTTATTTGAATACGAATGAATGGTACAGAAAAAAAGTAAGAGAGCGTGAGAAACTGAGAGAGATTAGAGAAAATAAATGATCAACACTACGTTACACGGAAATAGTAAATAGCTTTGTATACACATGTGCTCTGTTGTGAATGAGACCTCATAACATTATCACGAAAGATTGCTGAACAATCTGCAATGCGAACACTTGGTACCTACACAGTAATATCACTGTAGCATTTTTTTTTGCTTGCTAAGTGGTTATTTCGGATTATTTATCACTTTCTTTCAATGCTATGGTTTACGTGGACTATTCGCCCACCAAGCTGGCTCACATTCAAACTCTCCACATGTGGACATGGCAACGGCTCATCTTTGGAGTCCTCGGAATCTTCATTTCTGTTCCGATGCTACTCGCGCATGGGCTGTGGGTGAAGGTGACTCTTGCCATGTACTATGTACCATTTAGGATTATAACCTTACTGCAGGAGTTAGCGTCAAAAACAGAATTTCGTTTTGTGTCCGTTTCGTTACTGTGTGTTACCCTGTCCATTTCGGAAACTCCTTTCTTATTTATTTACTTGTTTACAGTCGCTGTGTACTCGGGAGCGCATGAAACACGTGTGCTTCGTCATTTTACTCGCAATTTCGATGTTCAACATTGTTCAGTTGGTGTTCCACTTTTACGCCGCCGTTTTTGTGATGACACACGCGAGAGTCGATCATGCACCTGTGGTGAGAGAGGGAGAGAGAGACAAAGAGAGAAAGAGAGAGAGAGAGAGAGAGAGAGAGAGAGAGAGAGAGAGAGAGGGAAGAGAGAGGGGGGAAGAGAGAGAGACAGAGAGAGAGAGACAGAGAGAAAGAGAGAGAGACAGAGAGAGGAGAGGAGAGGGAGGAAGGGAGGGAGAGAGGGAAGAAGAGAGGGCAGAGAGAGACAGAGAGACAGAGAGAGAAATCTATTTCAGGTAGCCAAGTCGCTACTCGGCACTAGTTGGGTGGGCATGATTGCTCTCACTCTCCATCTGACCGCGCATCAATGTGTCTGCACCGCACTCGCTAGATCACCCACAGCCTGTAAGAAGGTGGAGATGGTATCCAGGGTAAGAGGGGGGGAGAGAGAGAGAGAGAGAGAGAAAGAGAGGCGAAACGAGACGAGATTTCCAGGCCCTCCTATTCATCCTAACCCTTCTCATTCTTACTCACTACACATTCTCCGTCATTTACGATTGCGGGGTACCCCTATAAACGACGATTTATCGATCGATTATCGATTCAGGTCGGAATGATCGATAACGTCGACTACTTTGCGTACTCTATCGTTCCGGCCAAAGAGCGCCGAAATGTGCTGGTCACAAAAGTGTACCACTGGCTGCATATTTATATCATGTAAGTGATGAATAGTGTAATATACCGTATATTATATTATACCGTATATCATACCGTTACTTTTATAGTTACATTGGTTCGTTTGGATGCCTACCGTTCAGTTTCATCACGATCGCGTTCATCTGTGTGCTTGTGAGTTTCAAATAAAATAAAAACATAAACATAAACATCACGGCTTCAGAAATACTTGCCGAAACAACACGAGAGAAATGTGCTGGCCCAAATCGGTGATGTTTTTAATTTCAGATAGCTTCATTAAAGTAAAGTGATAACTAAACGTTTTAGTTATTACCAACACCGTGATGTGCATCACTAGTCTAGTTTGGCACTTTGAGGACTACGTGTTCAATGAGGACGACAAATTCGGTGAGAGAGCGTGAGAGAGAGAGAGAGAGAGAGAGAGAGAGAGAGAGAGAGAAGAAAAAGAGAGCTTTCCAGCTTTCGCGATGACCAAACTCCTGTACCCGCTATGGAACGGCGTGCAAGCCGCGTGCTATTTCTTTTTCAAGTAGGTATGCATCGAAAAGTTAAAAAAGCAACAGTTTTTCAGGAACGACAAGAAACAGTCGTCTTCGTCTCGCAAGATCAGTTTCGTCAACATCGGACCCGTCGCTCCCGTGAAGGACACGGCTGTGAAGAGAGGAAGCCTATAGACTTCAACTTTTCACTATTTTAATTTGTTTAATTACCACTCTAGTCAAAACAATAAATAAAAAATCTAGGTTTCTCATTGTTTTAATCTCGTTATTTATATGATGAACGAATTATATGAATCGTTGTGTGTTGAAGCGTGAGTGTTATGTTATGAGATGCTGGTTTTCTCTCTCTCGCAAGGTGCTTCTCGAAAATCTCACTTTTCAAATTTCATTTTTTTCGACTTTTCGTAATTGAAATCTGAATCGAAAATGAGGTGTACAACGATTCCCGCAGTAAAGTCCATTTCCAGTTCGGTCGACTTTCAGAATGACTGAAAACACTACGGATTCCGAAAATCGTTTGATACCGTATAACGTGTCCGCTTGTGATGAGTTCAACAGTCTCACTCTATTCGATTACTGCGGCTACGGACTGGAAGCCATTCAAATCCCTCCTGCTATTGGTTTTATGATCTACATTATCAGAATGTCTATTACTGATAAGAAACTGCACGCGTTTTTCCGGTAAACATTTTTATGAATTTTTGCAGCGTCAATTTCTATACTATTGTCTTCATTAATCACTCATTCAGATGTGTTTTGCTAAATCTCGCCGTTTCGTTTATCGGTCACGCTGGCTATCGCGTTTTCGTAATCACCTCTAGACTTCTGCTAACTGATTGCCATAGTTATCACCTTATTGTAAGTGTATTAGTTTAGGCCAATTTATATGTGTTGATGCTATTCATAAATTCAGCTAGATTACTATACAATTCACGTCGTTTTTATAAATCACATGTTGTACATTTACACTGGTTTGTTGATTGAGCGATTCTACGCCACTAAGTTTCACGAAGTTCGTCTCCCTCTCTCTCTCTCTCTCTCTCTCTCTCACTACATCATCTTACTCACTCACTCTCCTCTCCTTCTCTCTCTCTCTCTCTCTCTCCCTCTCTTTCTTTTCTTTCTTTCTCTCACTCACTCACACTCCTTCCTCTCCCCCCTCTCTATCCTTAATTAAATCGATCGAAATCATGAAATTATGGACATTTCAGAATTATGAGTTTTATTCATCCACACTGAAACTCACTATTATCACTGCTTTCTTTGTAAGTTTTCGCGAAAAAAGCTTCTTTAATCAATTATTTCAGGTATTATTGTCCTTGATTAGCACAATTTTCGCATTAAAATGTGAGGAGTTTTTCGATTATTCATGCGATGATACTATTCAGATCCGATCGTGTCATCCGTTCTCATGGTCATTCAAATAAGCGTATCCATCATATCCATCAAAGTAATACCTAATTTTTAGCCGCTCCACTGACCTTTACTCACTTTCACCTGCTGTGTGAGAGCAATAGTCAACAACATTATTAATATTTGCTGGCTTCAAAATCAAAAGTACGAAATCATTTTCTTCGCTGTTTTCAGGCGTGTCAAATCATTGTTCGAGTGAATGAGAAAGTGTACGCTAGGAGACACATAAAAATGGCACAGTTATCAGATAAGTGAGTATCAAAACTATCTGATACGGATACTGTGATATTGTGATACTGTAATTGTAACTTACTGTAAAACTATGATACTGTATTACTATATTGCTGTAATACTGTAAAACAAAAATGCTGTATTGATACTGTAATACCTACATAATCAGTACTGTCAGATTCACGACACAGCAAAACATTTGCTCGATCCAAATCATCGCGCCGTTCATGCGATGCGATTTCGCGTGTCGACTGGTCATCATCGTCCTCTCTTGCTACGTCGTCGTCTTCACCGACACTCCGATCGGCACCGAGCGAACCGGGATCGCGCATGTTTTCGACAATGTGAGTTGTTTGTTTGTTTGTTTGTTTGTTTTCTTTCTAATTTCTCATACATCTCTATGTTTCAGGTCTTCCCTATTACATGTAATTTTACAGTCTCGCTTTTATGTTCACCACTGCGGTCCTGCACTGATGATGCCTCAGCAGGCAGTAGACCCCCCGCAGTGGTCGCTATCAGATAGTACTTTAGTAGTCAACTAGTCTTTAAGTAATTCTACTTGTAAGCGTGTCTGCAGGTTAAAGGGTCGAAACAGGATTCCGTCATGTGTCTAGCTATTATGTTCTACTATCTGTTCTCCTATCTACTTTGAAAAACCCTCATTGTTTGTAGTTGGTGTAGTGCACATCTGTGATCTCCCAGTGGAGGCGCGTGTTGCCCTTACCAACTTTCAGCATTCAGTTAATTTCTACTCGTGTTACTTCTCGTTGTATTTATATCTTACTCGTATTTCTGCTACTGTTTCTTATGTATGTAATTCTATTTGTATTTCTTTCCTGCCCAGCCTATAAAAGGCAATATTTGACATTTGTATTGTATTGTACATGTTTTATTATGTACTATATGTTGTTTTACTTGTCTTTCTTTCTTTTCTCACCGTTCACGGCGAGACCCGCGCTCTCATAAGTGATACCTTGAGAGCGCACCCCCTTCCTAAGTGATACCTGGAAGGACGTTCCCTAGTATCTTCGTAAGTGATACCTCGAAGAGAACAGGAACACCTCTAAGAATTCTTTCTTATTGCTATCATTCTTTCTCTATTCTTGGAGGAGCCAACCTCTCCCATAAGTGATAACTTGGGAGAGGAAGGCATATCATTTATATGAGAAAAAATCTCACCTTTATCCTTTATGTTACTTTGTTTCTATGATATTTTCAACCTGTTATTTAATACTTCTTTTGTTTAGTGTTTGGTAATTGGAGTCATTTTCTATCCGTTATTCTTCATTCAATATGCCGTCTTTATGTTATTCTTCCGAGAGGGCTCATGTGGTCCGGGCCCCTTACAGTCTATACTTCCTGTTATTCTTCGGTTGCATAAACCACCTTCGATTGACGTTTGGGTAGTACGGGGAAAACCAGGCAAGAGTATAACCCGTCTACCCTCTAGACTCTTTCGTCGTATTTCGGTGCCTATTTAGGTGTCCCTGCCGTAAAAGGGTTTCTGCCTTTCAAATTCCTGCTCCTAATCCAAAAACCAAACCAACACGTAAACCATCTTTCTCCACTACCAGTGACTCCTATCTAGTGAAACGCCAGAAGGGCAAAGTTTTGCTAGTCAATGGTCATTCTTCACACAGCAATGTGAGTACTAATTGTCCGAACACTAAATGTCTTATCTGTCCACAGGTTGATCACTCTGATCAAATATACTGTTATGCTACTGATTGTTATGTAACTACTCTTAGAACGCCCAGTTGCAGTTGTCTTACAACAAATGTGATTTATTGCATTACTTGTCATCAATGTGGCGTTCAATATGTAGGCATGACACAACGTAGATTCTTGGATCGTATGCGTGATCACAAAACTAAGATTAATCAGAAGAAAACCGATGTACCTCTATATCGCCATTTCAGTCAAGCTGGCCATTCGTGGTCAACTACTTCTCTCACTATTCTAGAAGTTATCGAGAAGGTGCATACTGGTAACAAAGCACTTTGTGAAGAACGTGAAGATTTCTGGATCCGTACCCTTGTTACAGCATATCCTGTTGGCCTTAATGACCAAATCAAGGGATATGAAACTATTACACGTTCTCACATTCGTCCATTCGATAAGAATCCATTTTTCAACTTCCGCCCACGGACGCACCGCCGACCGAATCACCGCCGTGGTTCGGGACAGGGCGGTTCGTGCACTGATCAGACGGCACTGCTCAAAGCAGTCAACACTGCCAGTTGGTATGAGAGCTATCGCAATATCACGTCTATGTCTAATAAATCTAAAAATGTGCTTATGTCATATTTCCTAGAGAATCGTTCTGTTCATAATTTGTTGAGGCTTGAAATTCTCTTGGCTGTTTACTATTGGTCTATTGAACCTGCCACTAATAATGCTAACAAAGAATCTTTCAAGAATACTGTATTCTTGAAGATTCCTTATCTGTTTATGGACATGGAGACTCTCGGAATGTTCTCTCTTTTCAATTCTGCTCCTGTTTTACGTCTTCTTAAATCGTACAACCGTAAAGATAAGCAGAAGATCCGCGTCACTCACTTGGCTACTGAACGTCTGAGTAAATATGTTGTGAATCACAGTCGTGTTATTCGCGAGTACAGGGGAGACAAGCCAGTCCCCCTAGACTCCATTCCTTGTTTCTGCCGAAATGCAGAGTTCTCTTCCTATTGTGATCCTCATCATGGACATGTCATTACAGGTGATCTTGAGATCATCTCTAACGACGCTCTTAGATCGTTCATGAAGAAAGGTGCCAATATGAGAGTGTCTAATTTAAATCTTTCCATTTCTTCTATTATGTCAGTTATCCATTCCTCTATTTCAAATATGCTTCAAAGTAACAAAACTCGTTTGTCTATTTCTGATCGCAATTTGCCCGTTCTTACTGGTAAAATTTATGACTGTGTACGTATTAAGTTGGAGATGCGTATTGCTTGTAAGCGTTTCAACCCAGTGACTAATTTCAAATCTCTTACTAAAAATGTACATGATAAGTTCACTATCACAACTATTGACAAAGCTTCTAGTAATTTTGTAGTGATCTGTAAACGTCTCTATGTTTCTTTTTGCGATGACGAGCTTGGCATCAATTATGGTAAAGCTTCTGGTAATAGCATTTATAAACCTTATAAAGGTAAAGTTGATTCATTGTACGACCGCTACCAGTATTTATCAATATTTGGTGCTGACAAAGTCATTCTGCCTAATATTTATGGTGTTCCTAAACTCCATAAAAATCCTGTAAAATGTCGTTTTATCACTGCTGCTCGAGAATGCATTACAAAAGGGCTCTCTAAGGAACTGCAAGTAGTCTATAAACATTTCGAATCGCATTTGCGAAATATGTGTCGTGTAAGTGCCTCTCGATGTGGACACAAACAGTTCTTTTCCATTACAAATGCTATGAAAGTGTCGGATTTTCTTCGCACCATTCCTAATTGTAATCTATCTATGTATTGTGCTGATTTTGCTAGTCTGTTTACTAATCTGTCTCATGACCTTATTCTACAGAAAATGAAAACTTTGATTAGTATGTGTTTCATGAACAGTGGAAAACAAAACATTTGCATCACTTCTGCTAAGTATTCCACTTATACTAATGATCCAGTCATGTCTTCGTCAGACAAGACAATTTTCTCTCCCAATGACATCTATAAAAAAACGGAATTCCTAGTTAAGAATGCATATGCACAGTATGGCTCATTTATTTTTAAACAGGAGAAAGGCGTCCCCCAAGGCGGGAATGCCAGCCCTCTCCTTGCGTCTCTGACTCTCAGTGTTTTGGAATATGAGTACAGTATACGTAATCCTACTATTTGCAAGAATCCGAAATTCCAGGTGTTCAGATATGTTGATGATATTTTAATTTTCTATGAGAAGAATTCGGATCTCTCTTCATTTCTGAAAGCCTATAATCCTAGCAAATTGAAGTTGGAACAAACCAATACATCTGTCAACGAAGCACATTTTCTTGATATTTCCATCACGTTTGATAGTAAGTGGAACGTCACTCTTTATAATAAGACCGATGATTACTCGTTCAATGTACATCGATTCACTCACAGTGAAAGTACTACTAGTCGACAAATTTGTTATGGTAATTTAAAGTCAGAAACACTTCGCATTGTTCGTAATTGTACTGATGTACCCACTATGCTTGTCAAACTCGAAAGTCTGTTTGTTACGTTTTGTAATCTAGGTTTCAAAGCGACAACGGTCAAATCTGTTCTCCTTAAATATTGTTTCCGTAAACGTGATATCCGCACTTCTCTTAATTTGTTCAATTCTACCAATCGCAAGAAACTTATTGATACTGTCTATAGGTTTTAATATCTTCCGCAAATTTTGTTTGTTTGTTTGTTTTCTTTCTAATTTCTCATACATCTCTATGTTTCAGGTCTTCCCTATTACATGTAATTTTACAGTCTCGCTTTTATGTTCACCACTGCGGTCCTGCACTGATGATGCCTCAGCAGGCAGTAGACCCCCCGCAGTGGTCGCTATCAGATAGTACTTTAGTAGTCAACTAGTCTTTAAGTAATTCTACTTGTAAGCCTGTCTGCAGGTTAAAGGGTCGAAACAGGATTCCGTCATGTGTCTAGCTATTACACTACTCGCCACATGGAATAGCAAAAGTGTGGGCCCGGGTGCCCCCGGTGTGGGCCCGAGTGGGCCCGCGCCCCGTATTCGATCATATCGAAATATTTTCTCATGAAATTTTGTATGCATAATGAGAAAAGCATTCCGCATCGATCTGCGTTTACAGAATTTTGAAATTTTGATTTTGATTTTTCCGGGCTCACACCCTGTGGGACCGGCGGTCCCACTGAGTGTCCCCGGTGTGGGACCGTGTGGGCCCGACGGGCTCACTCTGTGCCCCCGGTGTGGGACCGTGTGGGCCCGAACACTCTATGTTTCTATTTTACTGTTTTTTTTCAAAACAAACATTACTAACAGAATCCTCGTAATCTTTTTAGTACGCAAACTCGTTTTGAGGACTTTTGATAATAAAAAAAATTCAACACGGCATTGCCAGACACTTTATCAATTTTGCAGAGAATATATTTACCGAAGTTATATACTTGTGTTTGTGAGCTACATATGAAATTGTGAAGTCATGTTTCCTTATTAGAATTTCATAAATGATTGGTCCCCGATAAAACGAAGCCCCTTGGTGCATCCAGTTCTCTCATTGCTGTCCAATCACACATGGCTACTCTGCCGTCAGCAGTTACAGTCTGCTGCGCGAGTGCTCGTGTAATTGGGTCAACTTCTGAAAAGACACTCGAAGTTTCAGAATGTATTTTTTATGAAACAAAATTATTATAATCGATTGTGTCGTGTTTTCCGAATCATGAATATACCATGTTTTATAGGGTTCCGATGAAATTTACTTTTGTTCATGTTCAGTAGCCACCATGGCTATGAGAATACAGTACTCACGTGAGGGGCGGGGAGGCATGGCGTGGCGTGGATGGCTGCCAAGACTCAGCATTTTGCCAAAGGGAGAGCGTCATAAAGGAGGGAGTCGAAGGTGGATTGGCACATTCACTCAAGTTCAACTGGAAATTAGCCCGGGTGGCAATACAAGGATATGTTCAAAATTGTACTCTTTCACGCCACCCATGCTCACTCGCAACACCCACTGTTGATGACGTGGGTGTTGAACGGAATATGTTGAACTTCATCGGAACCCTATGAAACATGGTATATTCCTGATTCGGAAAACGAGACACAATCGATTTTAATATCTGTGTTTTATCAAAAGTGCATTTTGACATTTCGAGTGTCTTTTCAGAAGTTGACCCAGTGACACCACCAGTCGCGCAGCAGACTGTAACCGCTGAAGGCAAAGTAGCCAGATGAGATTGGATGACAATAGGGGGGACTGGATGCGCTAAAGGGGGTTCGTTTTATCGGGGGACCAATCGAATATCTCAATCATATATGTAATTCAAATAAGAAAATCAGTTTCCACACGTAGCTTACAAACAAAACAATGAACTCTAAAGTAGTTTTTTTTAATGAAAAGCGGAAAAGTGTGACCTGTCGAAACGGCAAAGTGACGTCAACTTATGATGTCATGATGAGTGAAACATGATTCATTTTTCGCTCAAAACATGTCTCCAGCTTAAATACACTATGGAGATTCCGTTAGTAATGTTTGTTTTGAAAAAAAAAACAGTAAAATAGAAACATATAGTGTTCGGGCCCACACGGTCCCACACCGGGGGCACAGAGTGAGCCCGTCGGGCCCACACGGTCCCACACCGGGGACACTCAGTGGGACCGCCGGTCCCACAGGGTGTGAGCCCGGAAAAATCAAAATCAAAATTTCAAAATTCTGTAAACGCAGATCGATGCGGAATGCTTTTATCATTATGCATACAAAATTTCATGAGAAAATATTTCGATATGATCGAATACGGGGCGCGGGCCCACTCGGGCCCACACCGGGGGCACCCGGGCCCACACTTTTGCTATTCCATGTGGCGAGTAGTGTATGTTCTACTATCTGTTCTCCTATCTACTTTGAAAAACCCTCATTGTTTGTTGACTTGTTTCCTAGACACTCGCACTTCATCGCGTGTGCTTTGGAGTTACAGTGTGGAGCGCGCATCGAAAGCTGCAGGGCAAACGGCACACTGTGATTGTGAGGTATGGAAATAGGGGAGAGGGGAGGGAGGGAGGAAGGGAGGGAGGGAGGGAGGAAGGGAGGGAGGGAGGGAGGAAGGGAGGGAGGGAGGGAGGGAGGAAGGGAGGGAGGGAGGGAGGGAGGGAGGAAGGGAGGGAGAGAGGGAGGGAGGGAGGGAGAGACCCATTTCAGACCTGAGCTGAACGCAGCGGACACCTATTTCAAAGAGCTGCGCAGTAGCTGGGCATAAAGAAGTAAGCATAAAGAAGGCATAAAGAAGGCATAAAGAACTTCTTCAAGTACACTCTGTGGTTACAGGACAAAGAAGCTTTGGGTGTTTGGAAGTTTGCCGAAGAAGATGGCAGATGGGAGAGAGGAGCATCGGACGAATAAAAGCCTTTCCTTGATACATTCTACTCTCTCCATCATTCACTCTCAGTCTCACAATCTCTCTTTTCCTCCTTTTTTTGCAAATTAATCTCTCTGCTCCGCAGATCGTAAATCAATTTCATCACAGCGAAGATTCCAGAGATCAGAAGAAAACTATCAGTCAATTCAACTTGAATTAATGGATGACACTCGGTACGCCTCAATGACGTCTCTCCCAATTATCAATCGATATCATTTGATATCAGGCGATAGTCAGATACAGTCAGGATACAGTAGATTCCGGAATGCTATGAATCCGGATGTGGTAGATTTTCGAGAGTACCAGCTGATCGATCATCACTCGATAATGAGCCCGACGCGTATAGTCGGATTGGATCCTATATGCCATCCGTGACATTTCACATATTGTGCAGTTTCGTGCAACACAACATGTATATCTTCAAAGATCCAAAACGCTTTGTGAGAGGGAATCGAACCCATGGGCAGCTCGCAACGATCGCGCGCTGGCGGTGCGCTCTACCACTGCGCCATTTAGGCTCACACTGAGAGGTCATTGATTCTCGCCGATATGTTTGCTCGTTAACTCTCATCAAAGTACACTCAAGTGGCCAGTGGAGCTACATGTGCTCTCTCTTCGATCTCCTAATCACTGCCTCTATGGCGCAGTGGAATAGCGCGCCGCCAGTGCGCAATCGCGGCGTGCTGCTCATGGGTTCGATTCCTACTAATGGACGCGTTTTGGATATTTGTTGACATACATGTTGTGTTGCACAAAACTGCACAACATGTGAAATGTCACGGATGGCATATAGGATCCAAACCGACTATAAATCCGATCTGAATTCAAAGCAGGACCCGTCCCACGAGCTTTTCGATCAATCGATCGATGAATTCCACATCTCCAAGGTGTCCGAGCCACGTGGAGACGTCTGAAATATAACAGCATCGATATTCAATCGATAATCAATCGATAAAAAGTGGTAAATCGTGGTCGGTGCAGAAACAGATCAATATATCTCCGTCGTCTTCTGCGCCTTTTGAGAAGTCGAGACTCCAGTGTCCCAAGGGACCTCCCGGACCAGCCGGAGCGGGATCCCGAAATCTCGATATCTCAATGAATCTCAGTGTAACGTTCTGGTCGCTCGCAGCCGCGACAATATCGAACGCAGCAGGCGTCAGAAGATCGTCCGAAGTTTTGCGTCCCGCTTGTCGAGTCGTCTCTGAAATGGGCAGAAATGAAATGTTCATTGCTTTGATATATACTTAACTGGTAGACGGACGATAGAGCCTAAGAGATGGGATACGGTATACGGAAGTAACTAATGGGAAGTTATGAATCCTGAACTCTTCATGCCTTATTATTCTGATCGGGACGGTGTTTGAAAGAAAATCTCATGAGTGTAAGCTCGCTCCTTACGAAATTCCGATTTACATCGCAATTTTCAGTCTGTGATTCCTTTGCACGACCAAATAGACGATTCAAACTCGAACCAACACTCGAAATGTGAGTAGTATCACGCGTAAATATTACTCACTTGTGACGTACTGCGATAACACTACTCGAAATCTGGCGAGATCTGTAGATTCCGTTGCAACCGATACCAATTACGGGCACGCGGAAATCGCTCGTCGGTTCAATTTGTTTTCGCTGATACAGGCGGAACAGGCGGATGCGGGGTATATAAAACGGTGGCGTGTACGGTGTGATTGCTGCAGTGGTCCGCCACTCACTGTCAGCATGCTCGCTCTCCTCCTCCTCCTTCCTCTGGCAGCTGCTCAGGATATGAACATAACAGGACAGATTGTCCCCTCAACTACCTTCTCTCCATCTCCAATGCCGAGCAGCTCCGCTTCCACCCCAAGCATCAGCACAATCGCTGGCAATGCGACCGACCACACGGTATGTTATGAATAAATGACTAGCGCTCCGGCGCGCTGTCGCGCGCCTCCGCACTAGGCATACAAGATACACGAATAGACAAAATAGAAAAAAATAGTCGCTTTTTGCGTAGAAACATGTATCTATTTTCAAGTTCTGTCTGTTTCAACTATCTCTCACCTACTTTTTTCTTCTGTTTTCTTTCTAGTCTTATCTATTTTCAACTCATTACTTCCCCTTCCTCCATATCTCTCCCATACCTCTTTCCCTCTCTCTCTCTCTCTTCCTCTCTCCACCTCCCTCTCTCTCTTTCTCACTATCTTTTATCTCTATTCTCACGTCTCCGCAGCGGTGACAACAAATTTCTAGAGACAGTACTATGGCACCTTCTGTCTACTCTTCTACTCTCACGTCTGCAGCAGTCACTGCGACTATGGAGAGACAGTTATATCTCCTCTTCTTCCTCTCTCCTATCTTCTCTCTCTCTCTCTCTCTCTCTCTCTCTCTCTCTTTTTCTCTTCCTTCTCTTTTTCTCTCTCTCACTCTCTTGTCTTTTCTCACGTCTCTGCATCGGTGACAACAATTTTCTAGAGACAGTACTATGGCACCTTTTATCTCCTCTTCTACTCTCACGTCTGCAGCAGTCACTGCCACTTTCAATAGACAGTTATGTCTACTCTCCCTCCTCTCTCCTTCTCTCGCTCTTCTCTCTCTCTTCTCTTTTTCTCTCTCTCTCTCTATCTTTTTCTCTCTCTGTCTTTTTTTTGTCTATTCTCACGTCACCGCATCGGTGACAACAATTTTCTAGAGACAGTACTATGGCACCTTTTATCTTCTCTTCTACTCTCACGTCTGCAGCAGTCACTGCCACTTTCAATGCACAGTTATGTCTACTCTCCCTCCTCTCTCCTTCTCTCGCTCTTCTCTCTCTCTTCTCTTTCTCTCTCTCTCTCTATCTTTTTCTCTCTCTGTCTTTTTTTGTCTATTCTCACGTCACCGCATCGGTGACAACAATTTTCTAGAGACAGTACTATGGCACCTTTTATCTTCTCTTCTACTCACACGTCTGCAGCAGTCACTGCCACTTTCAATGGACAGTTATGTCTACTCTCCCTCCTCTCTCCTTCTCTCTCTTCTCTCTCTTCTCTCTCTCTCTCTCTCTCTCTCTCTCTCTCTTTCTGTCTCTCTGTCTTTTTCTTGTCTACTCTCACGTAACCGCATCGGTAACAACAATTTTCTAGAGACAGTACTATGGCACCTTTTATCCACTATTCTACTCTCACGTCTGCAGCAGTCACTGCGACTTTCGAGAGACAGTTATGTGAAAACAACTTTTTTACTACTACTCTCTGTCTACTGTCTACTCTCCCTGCTGTCTACTCTCTCACCTTCTAAAAAACATAATTCGACCGCCTGTGCTTGCCAAATGACATGTAAGGTGAACTCGATTCTCACCTCACCTCACTTCCACTCGACACTGTACCACTGTACTGCATCAATAAGCGGAATTTCAGGCTTAATTTGTTCAACTAATGAACTCAAAACCTATGTAGTTTCAACCAACAAAAAGAAAACAGTCCATATTTCTATTTCACGTCTACAATGACTTCGAGATGATACAGCTGAAAGAAAATAAGCCGGCTGGCGCGCCCTAACTCGTTGTGCGCATGTCTGAAGTAACTTGAGAGAGTTTGAAATTGGATTGATCTTCACAAAACATAATATATTGACTGAACTTGTCATGAAACACTTTCCTTGTCTTTTAGAACCTTAAACTCGTCGTTTCGTGGAAATTATTAGTTGAAGCTACAAGTTTTGTCCTTTTTTTTCAACTGACTCAATCCATTATTGTTATATATAGACAAAATCTTATCAAAAAAGACACAACTGAGTGGATATGGGTCAGTGATTGCGAATGCCAAGTATTCGATATCGATAATTTGACCTGGCGGCTGGCAACGAGCAATCCGGTGGGCGCGACCCCAGCAAATAACGCGCACTCAGAAAATGTCTAATACTGTATGAAGACAAAGTCCGATCGATCTGAAACTTTGACAGAAGTGCTTTTTTGCCCATAAAAGCTTAAGTTTACAAATTGGACCCTCTATCTCGTCTGTACGAAAAGTCGATCGTATTCGCCATATTTGGTGACTTTTCAAAAAAGTAAACCAGTTTCTATAATCTATTATACGTAATCTTTCTTGTGTTCAATTTTTATAGAAATCGAAGATCATGAATTTTGGGTGCATTTTGTTGTTTCATCCTCTTCTTTTCCCCCGCCCCCCCTCTCTCTCTCTCTCTCTCTCTTTCCTCGACACAGTTCTACTCTCCCCTATCTCTCCTCTCTCTCTTTCTCTCTCTCTCTCTCTCTCTCTCTCTCTCTCTCTCTCTCTCTTCTCTTCTCTCTCTCCCACTGTCTCGCATCTTTTTCTCTTTTTCTCTTTCTCTCTCAGTATGATATTCTCTAGAAACAGTATTATATTCTTTATTGTCTACTGTCAACTTTCTAGAGGCAATACTAATACTATGCTCTTGTTTGTCTACTTTTTCTTTTTCTTCTATGTACTGTGACAACAACTTTATAGAGACATTACTATGTTTTTATATTCTCTAGAATCAGTATTATATTCTCTAGTGGGTACTGTCAACTTTCTAGAGACAATACTAATACTATGCTCTTGTTTGTCTACTGTATCTTTATCTTTTACTGTGGCAACAACTTTTAGAGAGATTACTATGTTGTCTTCTGTCTACTTTCACCTCTCGTCACCTCTTCCACTCTCACTCTCACATCTGCATTAAACACTATCACTGCGACTTTCGAAAGACAGTTATGTCTACTCTCCCTTCTTTCTCCTCTTTTCTCTCTCCTATTTTCTTTCTCTTTCTCCTATTTTCTCTCTTGTATACTTTCACGTCCCCGCTGCGGTGACAACAACTTTCTAGAGACAGTACTATGGCACCTTCTGTTTACTCTTCTATTCTCACATCTTCAGTAGTCACTGCGACTTTCGAGAGACAGTTATGTCTACTCTCCCTTCTATCTCCTCTTTTCTCTCTCCTATTCTCTCCTTCTCTCTCTCTCTCTCTCTCTCTCTCTCTCTCTCTCTCTCTCATTCTCTCTCTTGTATACTTTCACGTCCCCGCTGCGGTGACAACAACTTTCTAGAGACAGTAATATGGTACCTTCTGTCTACTCTTCTATTCTCACATCTGCAGTAGTCACTGCGACTTTCGAGAGACAGTTATGTCTACTCTCCTTTCTATCTCCTCTTTTCTCTCTCCTATTCTTTCTCTCTCTTTCTCTCTCTCTCTCTCTCTCTCTCTCTCTCTCTCTCTCTCTCCTATTCTCTCTTGTATACTTTCACGTCCCCGCTGCGGTGATAACAACTTTCTAGAGACTTTCGAGAGACAGTTATGTAAAAACTTTTTTAAACAGAAAGTACTACTCTCTTCTCTACTGTCTTCTCTTCCTACTGTCTATTCTCTCACGTTCTAAAAGTATAGTTTGACCGCCTGTGCTTGCCAAATGACATGTAAGGTGAACTCGATTCTCACCTCACCTCACTTCCATTCGACACTGTACTGCATTGAAAAGCGGAATTTCAGGCTGAATATGTACAAGAGTACAAGTAATAAACTAAAAACTAAGTTTCAACTGAAAAAAAGCAGTACATAGTTAGTTCTATATTACGCTCACAATGACTTTGAGAAAGAAGCCGGCTGGCGCGTCCTAACACGTTGTGCGCACGTGCGAAGAAGTTTGAAACAGTTCAAGGTTGATTTGATCGTTGGAAAGCACTATCTATTATCTATTGACGTCTCGAAACATTTTACTTAACTTTCAACCTTCAACTTTTCGTTTTGTCAAACTTATTCGTTGAACATAGAAATTTTTGTCTTTTTCAACTGACTCAATCCATTATTGTTATATTTAGACATATTCCTATCAAAAAAGACACAACTGAGTGTATATGGGTAAGTGATTGCGAATGCCAACTATTCGATATCGATCGGTTGACCTGCCGGCTGGTAGCGAGCAATCCGGTGGGCGCGACCTCAGCAAGTAACGCGCGCTCAGAAAATGTCTATTACTGTATGAAGACAAAGTCCGATCGATCTGAAACTTTGACAGAAGGGTTTTTTTGCTCATAAAAACTTAAGTTTACAATTGGACCCTCTATCTTGTCTGTACGAAAAGTCGATCATATTCGCCATATTTGGTGACTTTTCAAAAAGGAAACCAGTTTCTATAATCTATTATACGTAATCTTCTTTCTATTCAATTTTTGTAGAAATCGAAGATCATGAATTTTGGGTGCATTTTGGGTACATTCGCCTATTTGGGCATGAAGATGAGGTCACAGGCAGCTGGTATCGCGGCTATCGATTTTTTCTAGGTCGATTCACCTACTCTCCAAATTTGGTTCTAATTGAAGTATTTTGAAATTTTTCTCCATAGTTAAGAGATTAAGTGATAACTATGATTAGGAAATCGCTATTGACGAGATATTTGGAATTTTGCGTTCTCAGGTATTGAAGAAGCTTTCTAGAAAGAATGAGTAGTTAGAGTAGACTTTGAAAAGAGATATCTCTCCGGAAGGACAGACAGACAGACAGACAGACAGACACCATAGTAAATTTTAGTATGAAAGGGGGAAACTCAAGTCACCCGACCTAGCCAAAAATATAAACAGAATGAAATAAGTGATGTTACTTGTGGCTACATAGACCAATTATAGTTCCATCCATTTTTTTGCAGTACGTGAACCTAACCCCGGATCAGGATGTGGCTCTAGTGGGGCAGGCTCTGAAGGAGGCGATCGCACAGCTGCGCAATACCAGCCAGATCCCCAGTGGACAGCAGCTCATCGCGCAGTCGGGTGAGCGATTAAAGTGACAATTTTATTGATCCGCAATCGGAAAAATTTTGAATTTTGAATTGGCGCGCTTTACGAATTCTGGCTATAACTATTGAACTCGAGATGCGTATCACATAGGCATATGTTTATCGGCTTTTACGACTTCAGTTTATGCTAGAAACTGAACTTCATATCAAAATTTTACTTCAAAATTCCCGTCATTAAAGACGTTTTAGACACTCAGCTGTGATGTAACCTCACTTTTTACCCATAAAGCATTCAAAATCAACTATTTTTTGGGGCAGAGAATAGTTTAAAATCATGAAAAAAGTTCTAGTTTTCAGGTTTTGTAGATGTTATTTGATGTTTTCATTAACTTTTCATCAGTATAATATCATTTTTAAGTGAAATTGTCACTTTAATTTCGCGGTTCGAAGACAGAGTCTGAGATCTTCTGAGATCCTCTGAGATCACGATCTTAAGATCAGAAATCTTGTCACAAGATTCTTGTAATCGGACACAGTCAGAGACAGAGATTTATCCAGTATCGCTTTAGAGTTTTGACTTTTACTAGTAGAAATATGAATTTTTCACGAGAGTGCGAGGCGCGATCTGGGAGTTTGTCGCGAGCGTGAGTCTTGAAACGAAAACTTGTATGATTCAATTTTTCAGATCAACTCTTCCGACTGTACTGCAGTGGTCTCGCTGATTGCTGGACTAATTGACGGGACTATTCCTATGCCTATGAGTGTGCATGATGTAAGAAGGGAGAGAGAGAGAGAGAGAGAGAGAGAGAGAAAGAGAGAGAGAGAGAGAGATTTCCAGCTGGACACAATGACACAGCAATATGTTGGCGTGCAGCGCGGCAAAGTCACCCTGCTCTACACCACTCTCTTCGATCAGGTGGGCGGGGCCTTGATGGGCGGGGCCTCATGAAAACACATTCCAGATCATGTACCTGGTGAACAACCAGAACTTCATGGTGCAGTTTTATTTTGGACAAGTGAGCGAGTACATAAATGGAATGTGAACAAACGAAAAAACACAGATGTTCGGCGATTTCGCAATGTCAGCCTCCCATAACGGAATTCCCGGAAAGGCTGCGTATCTCAAGGTAATCAAATTAAAAATCGATTTATCGATTGATTATCAATTTCCAGTTTCTCATCGGACTCATCGACATGCCGTTCGACGTGGAGCAGCAGGTGAACACCGTCTTCCCGGAGATCATGAACGTGCTCCGGATCAAGGGTGGGCGGGGCGAAAGGGGGCGGGAAATAATCATGTCTGAGTGTAACCAAGATGTATCGCCTAATAATTCATGCGAGGTATGACGCGGGCTCCTCAACTTGCCATTTGAATAGCGCGTCTAAGGTCTTCCTAGAACCTACGACTAGATAAGAAATTGATTACTGTAACCAGTAAACTATGTATCTTCCAGAAGAACGTTATATGTGCAAAAGGTGAAAGTAAAAAAAAGTAATTATATGTGTGAACATAATGCATACTTAGGAGTTGCGTACGAGTACGCGCGCGCCATCAATCACATCGACGGTATCAACCAGCAGATCATGCGAAACAAGAACCAGACGCAGGCCATCATTGCACAGCTGCAGAACGGCAGCCTGCAGGTGAGCGGTCCTGACGCGAAAACGCGGTTGGTGCGACGCGGTCGCGGTGCGGTTGCGGTCCTGCCGCGAAAACGCGACCGGCGCGGCGCGGTCGAAATGATTGCGGCAGTGACAATATCTGTTTCAGTCGGGCGACATGATGGCGTTGTTGCGAAACATGAGCAGCTCGTATCAGTGGAGCATGCCCATGGATGCGATGCCGATGCAGATGAATATGAAGATGTTCAAGTAAACGTGTACAGTGTGCTGATAAAACGAGTATGGGTAATAGAAAATGGTGCTCATAAGTATATCATAATTGTCTCTTGTGCGTGATGCGTAACACTTCTCCTGCCTAGTTATCATGTTCAATCACGATTGGTGTGCCAAAATTCCTTGCGTGCGCACACAAACACAACCGATGGAGATGGATTTATGTCCATGTTTTGCCATCGTCTATACGTGTCTTCCTGCCCCTGAAGCCGCGCCCTCGACTGATCACCACCAAGGGAATATAGGAGTCTCGCGCTCTGTCTCTCTCTGTCTCTCTCTCTCTCTCTCTCTCTCTCTCTCTCTCTCTCTCTCTTTCTCTCTCTCTCTCTCGCTTTCTCTCTCTCTCACTTTCCTGTCTCTCTCTTTCTCTCATCGACTCTCTATATTTCTATTCATGTTATTCGCGATTATATCGTGTGCGTTTCTCAGTTCCAGGAAAGTGTTCCCCCTTTGTACAATTACTTAGTTTTGTTCTATAATACTCGTGAATAAAAAAGTGTGAATACAAATTAAATGACGATTGAGATTGAGCGATACACACTATGCCCATTATGGAATCAGACAGCACTGCTGACTATGAGAAAATAGAGAAAAAGAGAGGGGGGAAAGACGGGAGAAGGAGAGGGAGTGGGAAAGAGAGAGAGAGAAGAGAGTTTGTGGTTCTTTTACCCGCGCTTTCCTTCCAGTTG
The DNA here is from genome assembly GCA_963966185.1 of Rhabditoides inermis. NCBI lineage: Eukaryota > Metazoa > Nematoda > Chromadorea > Rhabditida > Rhabditidae > Rhabditoides > Rhabditoides inermis. The sequence goes on along the minus strand of CAWZYM010000086.1, from coordinate 329,807 downwards.
CGTGTCTGTGAATCTCAAATTTGCTAATTTCTCTGCTCTCAGTGATTTCCGAATGCAGCACGGAAGGGGGGCTAGAATTGGGCTGCGTAGCCTGAGTATCACTGATTCCGTGCGTATCCGAGGAGAATCTGCGCGACTCTCTCGGAGTCCCTCGGGTCTCCTCTGCCATCTCTGCGCCTCTCCATTCCACGCACTCCCTCACGCTCTCTCTCTCTCTCTCTCTCTCTCTCTCTCTCTCTCTCTCTCGCTTGTCACATATTTGTACCCTCTTTCCGCCGGCCGACTTCTGGGGTCAATTCTTGGGCTTCTCTCTTTTCGGGAGAGAGATCTCCTCCCGGAATACATCTTTCTCTCTATTTCTCTCTCCTTCTTTTCTTTCCCTTTCCGCTTTTCACTATCCGTTTTTTGTCATAGACACACCGGAAATGTCTAATCCGAAATCCTCCGATTTCAAGTAAACATCTACAAACATCGCCGTTTTTTTTGTCCCGATGTTCGGTCGCTCGTTAGTCGTCGTGTGTGTTAGTGTGATGTGCGCGGCGTGTCGCACCTCGCCGCACTATCTGATTAGCGCTACTATGTATGTGATTAGTAGTAGCCATGCAATTAGCGTCTGCGATTCTAATGCGTCCGTCTTTTGGTCGACAAAAGAGTGAGTGAGCGCAAAGTTTTACCATCCTGCGCCTCTGAGATATGGCCTTGTTTTCGGGCTCTGTTGTCTCACATATATGTAAATCGGACTTTCTTCGCATGCTTTCCACAACCTTTTAGGTTTTCTTTCTCTCCCTTTCCGCCTCATTTAGGTTTTCGCATCACGCTTGTTTTGCAGCAGAGAACGTGTTATTTCTGAGGTGAAGAAATGTTGAGATTCCTTTAGAGGTAGTTCATTGTAGTGCATAATACAAACTTATGATGATGTATTTAAATATACATAGGAAGGCGTGTACGTGGCATGATGTCATGAATGAAGTGTCTTCTTGTGAATCTTTGTCTCTTTGTGCGTGTGTGTAGGTTTAAAAACGCTATTGTTGCTATGCACTCCATATAGCTTCGTGTGTACACTCATAGAGAGATTTCCATCGAAACCTGGCGGTTTATGAAATCTCGAATATGTTTCACGTTTTTCACGTTTCTTCTATGAAGCCTACCCTGACACGTTTATATTTTGGAAATTCTTGTCTGTAATGAGCAGAGGAATGTTCTCAAATCAAAAAATTCATGTATAAATAATCCTTCTTCAATTGTTGTGCTATGATTGATGTCTATTCGTTTTGGAATGCCGGCCGAACCTCTCATTTCTCACCTCTATCCGATTTCTCCTCCCGTCCTTTGTCGTTTATCATATCTGTCCGCCATTTTCTCGCCTTCTCCCATCCTGGATATTTCCGGAACAGTGCAAGGCCATATTCATAAATATTTTATTTTCATGTAACTATTAATTATTAATTTAATTCATTCAATTTTATATTCAGATGATAATAATATTTTATCGGATGGAGATGTGGTGTGATGATGTAACTATTTGAATATTTTTAATATTTAGATGATAATCGTTCGCCGGGGCGAGCGCTCGGCCCCAGTCGCTTTTCCCGCCGAGGATAACCGTCTCGGAGTCAGCCGACTCGAAATGTACCTGGGTCCCGACACGAACCAGGTGGGGATACTGTAACTGTCCTGAATTACAACATAATTTACAGAATATTCGCGTGTCATGGAGGTTTACAGGACCGGTGAATCTGATCGATTGGATAGGAATGTATGATAGTGGTGAGTCAGTTGTTGGCAGTAGTCTTTCTTTATTTTATACATAGAGCTGAATGTGAAAATGTCAACAACTCCTGTAAACAATATTGTTTACAAATGACGGCGACACACGTCGCAGTCTCGTGACTCTCATCCGTCTTTTCTTCCGGAGATCGTTTCTAGATCGCGCGTCTCGCATGGCACTTATCCCTCACACCAACACTGACTGAAACTGAAACATCACAAAAATCACAAATTCATCAAACATAACATCACAGTATTTTTTTTATAAAGTTTGTTTCATGTTACACACAAGCACAGACCATTTTCTCAATTCCAACATAAAAAAACGGCGTATGTTTCATATCGACACAACTTTTGCGACTGCGACAGCGACAGTTGAACAAGCAAGCCACTATGAAATGAAGCTAGAGCCAGATACCATTCCCCTAAGTGTACGCGTGTGAGAGTCAAGTCCCGGTCAGATTGTTTTCGCTCCATAGCACTTCTGAATGCCTCGTTATTCTTTCGCAACACGGAATCGCTTCCGAAAAGAAAAAGACCGATTATGAACGCCAGGAAAAAATGTGCAGTGCATTTTGTTTCCTATACTGTACTATAACGTACATACTTAGAAATTCACGATTTAATGTGTATACCAAATTTATTTACTGATTTTTGACGTAACTTATGAAGAGTAACATTGTTTTCGTTGTATTCCTTGTTCTCGTTTCAGAAGAGTCGGATCCCATGAAATACGCAGATTACAAGAGCTATGGAGTCGTTGGCAGGCAAACTGGCGAGGTGAGTTTGTATAATATTTTACAGTTTTTAATTAAGTTAATTATGCAAATTCAGGTGACGTGGAGTATTCCCGGGTGTCTCTTCACACCCTCTACATCGTACATCAATTTTCGGTTTGTCTCTCCTTTTTCCCGTGGTTCCCTCCCGTCTTCTGTTTGCTCCTCTTTCCTGCAATGAGAATGTGTTCGCTGTCGCATCAAAAAGATCACTCTTTTTTCATTACGTTCCTGCACTTTTTCACATTTGTAAAAAAAAATCCTGAAATGTTGTGGAATTTAGATTTTTTGTATGTGATATGTTCTGTTTCTGGAAATACTGTGATAAGCACAATGTATATCACTAAGGTGTAGCATGTAGATTAGATATAATACGTTTTATGTCTGAATCTCTGAATCTTCTCCTTTGCTCTATATCTGAGTGTCATTGTTGTTGTGTAGGGTGAGCCCCCTGCTCCAATTCCCCTCTTCCTCCCCCATTTTCACTTGTCTCATTGCATTGAGGCGACCGCGTCTATTTTTTGAGACTTTACGCGACTATTTACACCGCTCTGTCCGTCTGCGCCCTCCCCTCCTCGCCACACACTCTCTCCATCCATGACCAATCAACAACAACAACCACTTTGGCGGGCTTTTCTTCGTAGTACCGAACGAATAGCGGTCCTTCTATATTTCCTTCTTCCCTCCTCCAAAAAAGTGCACTGCGGTGGCCATTCGAGAGTGTCAGATTTCTGATACGTTGCGGTTCCATAGAGCAGTCTTCCACCTGAAGGCTTGGAGATATCTCTCTCTCTCTCTCTCCCCCTCTCTCTCTCCCTCTCTCTCTCTCTCGCCGCGCGAAGCTCCCAGGAGAAATGAACGGCGCGCGAGAAGAGAGAGCGGGGTGAAAAAAGTGACGGATTGGGGTCGCATTGGAGGCACGATTCCATCTTGAGCATCGGCCAGCGGTCATCTCACAGCAGCATTCCTAAATGCTACCCATCTTCATAGATTCAATTTCCCTATCATTTGTTTCTTGCTCTCCCTCTATATTATTCAGAACTTTGTCAAGAACTTTTTGTCTCTACTTTTATGGCAATTAGTACTCTCCACCCCGGAAGAAACATCGACCCTCATGGGTCTTCACAAACTGAAATTTGTCATGCAAAGTCACGAGATAGAGAGGGAGAGGAAGAGAAAGAGAAAGAGAGAGAGAGAAAGCGTGCCTCTTCCCTTCATTGTTCACAATAGAATCAAGAATCGTGCACTTTTCACAGCAGCTCTACGCGTCTCTCTCTCTCTGTGCCTTTCAAGTTTTGTTTTGTCGAATTCGTCCTTGCAGCTACTTCGACGGCCTCACTGGCTCCCTTCGCGCCGTCTCTCCGTCTATATTCGTGTCCCAAACTCCTAGGCTTTTGGTGACAGGTGAGAACTGGTTTTTTACTCTCTTTTTTTACAAAGAAACAAATCTGATTTGATTAGGTTGAGTAGGTTGTGATTCAAAGACGTTTCAAAAACAGTGGCGAAACAGATATGGTCTGTTTTTTTAACGTTTATACACTGAGTAGCGGTCAGTCTGTCTGTCGGTTCAATCTGGAAACGCAGGTCTCTCGTGTCGCAGTCTGCCCCTGTCTCGCCATTCCTCTGTGATCGCGCGGCTGACGAGCGGACGCGAGACGAGGAGAACGGGCGTGGGGAGCAGCGCCGAGTGGGACACATTGGTCAGTCCCTCTCTCTCTATCTCTATCTCTCTCTATCTCTCTCTCTCTCTCTATCTCTCTATCTCTCTATCTCTCCCCCCTCTCTCTTTCTTTCTCTCTCTATTTCTCAAGTCTCCCTCATACGGCATAGGCAACTTCTATATCAGCTGTCAAACCTACTTTGACCTCCCAGGACCTGGACCTTCCCCTCTGCGACTCTGCGGTGACGGTGCGAATAGAGGACGCGCTCACGCGGAAGGCCCTGCTGGAGGCCAGTGTGCCCGTGCAGGACATCATAGATAGCGCAACCAGGTGGGTGCGCCTCTCTCTCTCTCTCTCTCTCTCTCTCTCTCTTTCTCTCTCTCCCTCTCTCTCTCTCTCTCTCTCTCTCTCTCTCTTTCTTTCTCTCTCTCCCTCTCTCTCTCTCTCTCTCTCTCTCTCTCTCCCTCTCTCTCTCTCTCTCTCTCTCTCTCTCTCTTACCTTTCCATCATGTCAATTTTTGTCTCCCTGTCTTGTGGTATAAGCAATTTCAATGATCTCTCCGGAAAAAAGCGGAGCCGTCCATTTCTACCCCAATTTGCAGTTCTCTCTAGAAGGAGAGAGAGCGGTTTCGTGTTTCATTGGCATTGGGTTTCAAAAGTGGCGAGGCTGTGGCGCCATGCATAATTGATGGAAAGAGACGTGGAGAACTACTCCAGTACGAACTACTGGTATCGTATTAAAGCGAGAGAGAGGCGTGCATGCCTTTCATCGCACCTGGTATTTCGTGATTTGCTTGTCTCGTTGTTTGTATCTATCTCGATGGCGCTTCTCGCTCCGAATAATTTATCGGTCTTCTGAGGATTCCCCCTCTCTCTTCCCTGGGTTTTGTCAAAGACGTTCTTGTTTTGTATAGATAGGGAGAGAGTTTCAAACTCTAAGAGAGAGTTTATCAAAGCACTGCCAGACATGTTGCCTCACTGTTTCACTGCGTTTGTTAACTCGCGGCCATAGCCTCATGAAGATCTCAAATTGGTCGGGTGTCTCCACTCAATCAGAAATATTCTTATAAAGTTTCTTCCTGTTGTGATTCATACGGCAGCTTTTTCGGAACATATTCAACGCATCTGCAGACTGTAGGACCATGTTCGTGACAACTGATTCTAAAATTGCATATGCACTACCCGGCAGCCCTGCTACATATTTCCTTGCCTGAGGCGCAGCGGACCGGAAGTGAACACACACACGCCTTTTCGAATTCAATCCGACAGATTGTCGTCGCCTCGCCTATACATATCTCTCTCACTTGGAATTGCCCATGTCTAGCTGTTCATAGCAGCTTTCCGTTTTATTAGTTTGATCTTACCAATGGTCCGCTCCTGAACCTGACCCTTTCTGATTTGCAGAGATTTTCAGAGACATTTTCAGAGATTGCAAAAACACCTGCTCTTCAGTGATTTTTGTTTTTCTATGCACGTAAAAGGTTTGAAGTTTATATAAACCATTTTTCAGAGACCTGAACATTGCCGTTCGAACGCCGCTGACTGCTAGAAAACAGAACGCGCACGTCATTCTATCGGTCGAGTTGCTGCCGCAGAAAGAACGTGGGTTATTTGTTTACCTGTTCGTTTACCTTTTTACCTTTCAGCCCTGTACGAAGACGATAGCACGCTGCACGACAATACGTTAGTGGAGAGAGTGGAGCGGTGAGTGCAAGGGTATAGAGAGCAATTTTGAGAGAGAGAGAGAGAGAGAGAGAGAGAGAGAGAGAGAAAAGCCTGCAGGTCCTCTCTGAACCCCACCCTGGACCTTCCTATGGAGAGGAACCACAAGATGACTGGCTCGCTCGTCTCGGCCTCCTCGTCTTCGGGAAGCAATATGAGTCAGAGGTGCGCACCACCACAGCATTACTATACCATAGCTCTCACTCAGTATTTTCGAAAACGTAAGTGCTCGAAACACTGACTACGTCTTTATCCTTTTTGTCCAGAACTCATGACGAGCAGTCGAAACAATGAGATTGTTTACTATAGACATGGTGTAAGGTGTCATTTCAGAAAAACGCTCAGAAATCTTGGTAACTGTTCCGTTTCAGCAGCAGCGGTGTGTCTATGCAGCCTTCGACCAGCGGCAACTCACTCAAATCGCCCGTCGGACAGGACTCATTGCCGGATGGTGGGTGGGATACTGCATTCGCTTGATTTTGCTGTAATTAGAGAGGGTTAAAATAAGGCTCGCGCCAGAATTTTCAAGTAGCGATATCCAAAGGACATGTTAGCAACAATGTGAAGTCTTCCAATTTATGTTAGTTAGATTCGCACGGTTCCATAGGGCAGATCACTAATTGACGGCATCTTTGTATCTTTTCTCCGAAAGAAGTTATGAGCGATCTCGCACTCGCACTAGGCGAAAGGCCAGCGTGTGGGTGGGTGGGTGGGTGGGTGTCGTTTCCAGTCACGCTAGCTGATAGCTAGCCCTCTGCTGGCGGGCGAGCGCGAGAGCACGCGAGAGAGCACGCTGTTTGGAGAGAGACAGATGTACTTTGGTGGCTGCGATCAGTAGGAATTTAGTAAGGGGAGAGAGAAAGAGAGAACGAGAGAACGAGAGAACGAGAGAACGAGAGAACGATATAACGAGAGAAAAGGAGAAAAAGAGAGGAGGGAAGGAGGGAAGGAGAGACGGAGAGAACGAGAGAACGAGAGAACGAGAGAAGGATAGAAAGAGAGAACGAGAGAACCAGAGAACCAGAGAAAGAGAGAAAGATATAAAAAGAGAACGAGAGAGCTAGAGAACGAGAGAAAGAGAGAAAGGGAGAAGGAGGGAAGGAGGGATGGAGAGAAGAAGAGAAGGATAGAAAGAGAGAACGAGAGAACTAGAGAACGAAAGAAAGAGAGAAAGAGAGAAAGAGAGAAAGAGATAAAGAGAGAACGAGAGAAAGCGAGAACGATATAACGAGAGAATTAGAGAACGAGAGAAAGAGAGAATGGGAGGAGGAGGGAAGGAGGGAAGGAGAGAAAGAGAGAAAGAGAGAACGAGAAAACGAGAAAACGAGAGAAAGAGAAAACGAGAGAAAGAGAGAACGATATAACGAGAGAGCTAGAGAACGAGAGTAAGAGAGAAAGGGAGAAGGAGGGAAGGAGGGATGGAGAGAAGAAGAGAAGGAGAGAAGGAGAGAACTAGAGAAAAAAGAGAAAGAGAGAAAGAGAGAAAGAGAGAAAGAGAGAAAGAGAGAAAGAGAGAAAGAGATAATGAGAGAACGAGAGAAAGAGAAACCGATAGAAAGAGAAAACGAGTGAAAGAGAGAACGATATAACGAGAGAACTAGAGAACGAGAGAAAGTGAGAAAGTGAGAAGGCGGGAAGGAGGGAAGGAAAGAAGGTGAGAACGAGACAACGAGAGAACGAGAGAACGAGACAACGAGACAACGAGACAACGAGAGAACGAGAGAACGAGAAAACGAGAGCACGAGAGAACGAGAGAAAGAGATAACGATATAACGATATAACGAGAGAAATAGAGAACGAGAGAAAGAGAGAAAGAGAGAAAGAGAGAAGGAGAGAAGGAGGGAAGAAGAGAAGGAGAGACGGAGAGAACGAGAGAACGAGAGAACGAGAGAAGGATAGAAAGAGAGAACGAGATAAAGAGAGAACGAGAGAACGAGAGAACGAGAGAACGAGAAAACGAGAGAAAGAGAGAACAAGAGAAAGAGAGAACGAAAGAAAGAGAGAACGATATAACTAGAGAACGAGAGAACGAGAGAAAGAGAGAAGGAGGGTGGTAGGAGGGAAGGAGGGAAGAAGAGAAGGAGAGACGGAGAGACGGAGAAAACGAGAGAACGAGAGAACGAGAGAACGAGAGAACGAGAGAACGAGAGAACGAGAGAACGAGAGAAAGAGAGAAAGAGAGAAAGAGAGAACGAGAGAAAGAGAGAACTGGAGAACTAGAGAAAAAGAGAAAGGGAGAAGGAGGGAAGGAGGGAAGGAGAGAAGAAGAGAAGGAGACACGCGAGAACGAGAGAACGAGAGAACGAGAAAACGAAATAACGAGAGAACTAGATAACGAGAGAACGAGAGAACGAGAGAACGAGAGAAAGGGAGAAGGGGGGAAGGAGGGAAGGAGAGAAGGAGAGACGGAGAGACGGAGAGACGGAGAGAACGAGAGAACGAGAGAACGAGAGAACGAGAGAACGAGAGAACGAGAGAACGAGAGAAAGAGAGAAAGAGAGAACGAGAGAAAGAGAGAAAAGAGAGAAAAGAGAGAACGAGAGAAAGAGAGAAAAGAGAGAAAGGGAGAAAGAGAGAACGAGAGAAAAGAGAGAAAGGGAGAACGAGAGAAAGAGAGAAAGGGATAACGAGAGAACGAGAGAAAGAGAGAACGAGAGAAAGAGAGAACGAGAGAAAGAGAGAAGGAAAGAAGGAGGGAAGGAAGGAAGGAGGGAAGGAGAGGAGGAGAGGAGGAGAGAAGGGGAGAAGGGGAGAAGGAGAGAAGGAGGGAAGGAATGGGAGGAGAGAAGGAGGAAAGGAGAGGAGGAGAGAAGGAAAGAAGGAGAGAAGGAGGGAAGGAATGGAAGGAGAGAACGAGAGAACGAGAAAATATCGAATAAATTTGAAATGAAATTGATGAAATAATGAGAGAAGAACATGTTACATGTATGAAGACGAGAGAGAAAATTTCTATGAAATTCAACAAAAGGACATATATTATCTTTTAAAAGTACTTCCGTAAAAAGTGTTGTTTGTGTTAACCTGATTCAAGAAAAGCGCATGCATATATTATTAATTTTCGAAAAATCAAATCGTAAACACCTGAACATGAAAACTAACACAAACTTGCTCTTTCAAAACGTTGAATAATTTTTGAATAATTAATGTTGAATAATTCCATGTTTTATTTTTTTGACATTTTTATACCTGAAACATTGAGTCAAACAACATCACGAATAACATTTTATTTTACTGATAAACCTTAAATAATAAACCGCAAAAAACACTAAATAAACAAAACAATCGTATTATTCTGAATGTTACGTGTAACTATTCTATATTCGTTTGAAAGAGCAAGTTTGTGTTAGTTTTCATGTTCAGGTGTTTACGATTTGATTTTTCGAAAATTAATAATATATGCATGCGCTTTTCTTGAATCAGGTTAACACAAACAACACTTTTTACGGAAGTACTTTTAAAAGATAATCACATACTTTTATCTCGTTTCAAACACAGTAGCGATCAGTCTAGTTGTCGAATTCTGCGCACCCGACTTGAATTCGATGTACCTCGTTGGCAGCTCGAATACAATGCTATAACCGTCTGACACTTTTTGCGCTCAGTTGCTTATTCCCCGTCTCCGTCTGATCTTATCTCACAGTGCGCGACTTGTTTTGAGAAAATAGGTATGACAATAGTGCTGTAAGTGCTATAACATATCACATAATGGCAGGTTGGGAGGCGCGATTGGACCGCGCCGGGCGCACGTTCTACGTGGACCACCGACTGAAGCGCACGCAGTGGCACCGGCCCGGCCCCGCCTCCCCTAGCCCCGCCCCTTTCGGAGCGACCACCGACACACCGCCCCCTTTGCCGAGAGAGGGACCGCCGCAGGAGGGAGGCAGCAAGAAGTGGGGAGGAAAGAAAGAGAGAGAGAGGAGAGAGGAGAGAGGAGAGAGGAGAGAGAGAGAGAGAGAGAGAGAGAGAGAGAGAAGTTGCAGGTACCACTTCATCCGGCGCACCGTCGCCTCTACACCTCCACTGTCCACTGGGGAGACGACGATGAAGTTCCTCGGAAGAGCCGATTTCATCACGCTGCTCCACGCAAATCAAGTGAGGTTTCTGGTTTGTTGGTTGAAGTCGGGATTCCAGAGATTACGACGATGTCAGCAGAGGAAAGTATCATTGCTGGTCTTTCATACCTACTCTTTTTGAGCGATGATGTAGGGTTGTTCAACGCTCTGAATCGATGTGTTTTCAGATCGTAGCTTGATCAGTTCCATGACTATTTGATGTATTGATATGTGACGCCTACATTCTGCTTTCAGACGGCGTTGCGCATCTACAACGCGTCTCCGGTGCTGAAACACGTGCTGCACCGGATAAGGAGAGGAGGCGAGAGCATCGACAAGTACGAACATAACAGGTGAGCTGAAGAAGGGGTCGACATCGACAACGTTCCTAGAAGATGCCAGCAGAGAAAACACGAAACATTTGATGTCGACATTCCACAGTATGAAGTATGAACACAACAGGTGGACTAGAGATCCCAAAGGTGTCGACAACATGCATAGAGGAAACGTATGTTTGAGCAGGTTACTAGTTACTATCGCCCAGGTGTGATCCCTAGCTAACTGTGTTTTTAGTGAATTCGTGTCGTTTGTGAACGCTTTCGCTGACGATACACAACCGCTGCCGGATGGGTGGACGGCCAGTGGAACCCAGCCGGTGGGGAGCATCTCTCTCCCTCCCTCTGTCTCTCTCTCTCTCTCTCCCTCTCTCTCTCTCCCTCTCTCTCCCTCTCTCTCTCCCTCTCTCTCTCTCTCTCTCTCTCTCTCGCTCTCTCTCTCTCTAACCCGCTTTCTCGCAGACTATTTTCATCTCGCATGCTTCCCGTCGCACCACACTACTCGACCCTCGCCTGCCACTTCCGGTCGAAGGCAAGAGGAGGGGAAGGAGAGCGAGGAGCGAGCCGCCACAGAGGAGAGAGGTGGGAGAGTTGGAGAGAGAGGGAGGGGAGGGAGGGAGGGAGGGAGAGAGAGGGAGAGAGAGGGAGAGAGAGAGAGAGAGAGAGAGAGAGAGAGGGGGTAGGTAGGTAGGAGAGAGATTTGCAGCATGACCTCAACGGCAACTTCCTCGACATCCTACAGAGAAGCGAGGAGATCGCGGCTGTGGGTGAGTGGAAACAATTTACTCTTTAAAACCAGCAGATTCAACAAGAGAGGGGGAAACGAGAGAGAGAGAGAGAGAGAGAGAGAGAGAGAGAGAGAGAGAGAGAAGAGAGAGAGCCTTTCCCTTTCAGTGGAGAAGCGCGCGCCCGAGTTGGCAGTGCGGGTGCGTCGTAAGCTGCGTCTGCTGGATAGGATGGGAGAGGCGGCGCTCGTGAGACTCGCCAACGATGTGGATCTCATCATGGCTATCAGGTCAGCATTCTCTCTCTCTCGTTCACTCTCTCTCTCCCTCTCTCCATCTCTGTATCTTTCTTTCTCCTTTTCTCTTCTTTTCTCCTCGTTTACCTTGTTCGGCAATCTGATAGCACACGCAACCTGGCACTTTGAGTTTACGAAAAGTTCCAGCATGCTAGACTCGGATGAGCCGTCGTCGTCGTCGGAACTCGACGAGAAGCTCGGTCACTTCCATGCCAGTCTACAGAGAAGCGGATACGGCAAAGGACCCAGCAAGCTCAAGTGAGAATCATTCGCTTGGATGTGTGGGAGAATGATTTGTCCTTTTGCAAAATGAAAAGTTTCAGTAAGAAAATAATTTTACATATCTCTTGTAAAATTAGGCGTGACGGTTTACAGTAAAGAAATAATTCATCCCCCCCTCCTCCGCAACACTAGGGTTACGGTATGGGAAAGAACTTAACCTGATTGTATAACTAAGATTTACGGTAGGAAAATAATTTGACCTACAGGTTGCGTTTCTCGCGCGACGCGTTGTTGCGGGACGCGTTCGACCAGATTCTGTCCACGGATGCGCAGCTACTCCGCAAGGCCCGACTCTCCATCGCTTTCGACGACGAGGACGGGTACGGAACACTAGGAGATTACTGTATTCTGTAATTATAATATCTATTGAGTAAAAACAATTGATGTACTACTGAATATGTGAGCGTGTCTGCTAAAAGCTACAAAAAAATGAAAGAAACACGCACAGACTTATCACACACCAGGTCAATCAATACAGTGACACGCGCGGTATCATTCGAGGGCGAGCAGTGAATGATACTACGGTATAGCGTTGGTAGTGTCTTGCATGGAGGATCTGCAGTGTCTTTTCGATTTTCTGTCGTCTTTACTTTCACGCTGCAGATTGGACTACGGTGGGCCTTCGCGTGAGCTCTTCTTTCTGCTCTCAAGGGAACTCTTCAATCCCTACTACGGTCTGTTTGAGTACTCGGCGCAGGATAGGTGAGGGAATCGCGGCGGGACCGAAAGGTGACGTTCGAATTGCAGGTACACTGTGCAGATCAATCCGATGAGCATCTATGTGGACAACTATCTACAGTGGTGAGTGGAGGATAGGGGGGGGGGTGAGAGAAAGAGAGGGAGAGAGAAAGGGAGAGAGAGAGGGAGAGAGAGACAGAGAGAGAGAGAGAGAGAGAGAGAGAGAGTTCAGGATGGAGTTGGCCGGTCGCGTCCTGGGATTGGCACTCGTTCACCGCTGTCTCATCGATACCTTCTTCACGAGGACGTTTTACAAAATGCTGCTAGAACAGTGGGTCTCTCTCTCTCTCTCTTTCTATCACTCTCTCACTCCCTCCCTCTCTCTCTTCTCATCTCTCTCTCACTCCCTCTCTTCAGACAGTACACTCTCTCCGATCTCTCGTCACTCGATCCCGAGTTCCACTCCTCTCTCTGCTGGATCCGTGACAACCCGGTCGATGAGGCTATGCAGATGACTTTCTCCACCACACATGACGTTGGAGGAGAGGTATGACGTCACTTCTTTGTCTATCTATCAATAGCATATTCAGATAATCGAGAAAGAACTGCTGCCCAATGGAAAGGATCTCCCGGTGACGTCGGCGAATAAGGTGGGCTCATCTCCCGTAAAGCAAACACTGAGCGCACACGCGATCGCTCCGAAACGATTACTCTCACTGGCGAAACGCTAGCGTCGCCAGCTTGGCTTAGGGGCAGAGCGTCGCTCTCGTAAAGCGAAGGTCGCAGGTTCGATTCCTGCAGTTGGCAATTCTTTTGCGTTTTGTGCAACAGTTTGCAAACTTATGCCAAACAGTTTCGATTGTACGTTGCTGATTTTATTACATCATTTCAATATTTATCACTAATTTAAATCACTTGAGGACCAGTTCGTCCGGTTGATGGTCCGGTGGCGGGCGGAGAGAGGAGTGGAGGCACAGGGACGAGCTCTCTTGAGAGGATTGCATCAGGTGGGAATTGTAGAATTCGACATGTATAATCAAATCATTTTCAGATAATCGAGCGAGACTTTCTCCGCGTGTTCTCAGTCGAGCAACTCGAAGTTTGTTGTTATCATTCTTTTGTTACATCATTCTTATCATTCATTTTCATGCCTCATTTATTTTTCAATGCAGTTGGTCCTTTCTGGCACGCTAGAGATTGATCTACAGGACTGGAGAGATAACACCGAGTATAGGGTGAGTCATAACGATGATATTTCTAAATGTTATGCACCAAAGCGAGAGAGAGAGAGAGAGAGAGAGAGAGAGAGAGAGAGAGAGAGAGACGTCATTTCAGGGCGGCTACTTCTCACAGCACATTGTGGCAGAGTGGTTCTGGGATACTGTGGAAGGGATGAGCAACGCGGATAGATTGAAACTGCTTCAGGTATATCGAGAAGAGTGAGAGAAAAGGACAAAGCAAAACATAGCTGATAACAACCAATCAATCAATCATTCATCCAACTATATCCTCACCATACGGTATACCACAAAGAGAACTGATAACACGAATAGGAATCACCGATTCGAGGGGGGGGGGGGGTAAAAGTACAATCCACATCATAATCAAGAGAATCGGGTGATGTTGATAATGCATAATGATAACCACCAGTGAGTGAGTGTGATTTCTCGTGAGATAAGAGGCTAACGAGAAAGTCTTCTATGAATCATGTCGTGTTATAACAGGAACGCTTGCGTAGTAAGTATCTCATCATTCTTTCTCGACCCCTCTAGAACACCTGCACACTATTACACCATACCTGTGTTTTGAAATCAGAGAGTGAGTGACTGATAGGAGATGAGCGATAAGATAAGTGGTCACAGACTGTAAAAAAGTAAATATTTTTGTATAAGGAGCATAAAGTACACATCACATTGAGGGGATAGAAAAACAATGCAAATAAGACCCCTTTCATGGGCGCACACAAAAAGAGTCATCAGCGGAACGGGTTCGAAAGTTCACTTCGAAAGAGAGAGAGAGAGAGAGAGAGAGAGAGAGAGAGAGGGGAGAGAGAGAGAGGGAGAGAGAGGGGGAGAGAGAGAGGGAGAGATAGAGAGAGAGTCGAATTACCGCTTCCAGTTTGTCACCGGAACGTCGAGTGTTCCCTACGAGGGGTTCCGTGCACTTCGGGGCAGCAATGGCGCAAAGAAGTTCACCATCGAACGGTGATTAGAGAATCAATCAATAAATCGATAGTCTCTTTTCAGATGGGGCGAAGAGAGCGCTCTTCCGCGAGCGCACACATGTTTCAATCGTCTGGACCTGCCCTGCTATCCCACTAAACACATCCTGAAGGAGAAGCTATTCACTGCGATCAATGAGGGAATGGGATATACCATCGAGTAGATAGTCTTTAGCAGGTCATTTTATCATCTAATCGTCCCTGTCTATATTTTGAATAGAGTCGCTGTTTTGCGTCAGCTGTCGAATTGCTATGGAAACAATCCCTTGAATGAGGGACAGTTGTAGTTCTGGGTGTTCTGCAGTTCTAGTCTATGTGAACCTGGTTAGTCATGGCGTCCCGTCGAATGCACTCAGACCACGGCGGCCGACTATGCATTTTATGTCCGCGAGCAAACGCGTTGCACTAGGCATACAATTGAGAGAGAGGGAGAACGGGTCGTATGATTATACCAAGCTATTACTCTCGTCGCTTGATACCACTGCACTTTGTACCGCACTGTGTGTCTTTAATGATGTATCCGCCAAATGTGTTGATAAATATTGATTGATTTGAGTGTTTTCGAAATTGTGTTATCTGTGAATCGGGAAGATTCGAGCAAACGTGACGCGTCGTGTTTCGCAATAGCAGCGATGGTATATAAAAGCGAGTGCGAGAGGGTAGTGAGACCATCGCGTCTGACATTGAGTCACTCTTCATTACAACGTCCTTGACTTGTGAGTTTATGTGTCCTTCCTGTTCCACCCTGTCTATACCCTATTCCAATGTCTCGCTCCCTATTCCCAGCTGGCCTTCCCATAGCGCCCCGCCACCTGTAACGTTTCAAGCGTGTGCGGATCTGATGACCAATATCTCTCTCCCCATATCAGCTGATCGCACTAGAATGTGATGCAAGCTTATGATCCGGCTTGTTCATTTGCATATATGGACATGTCACATGTCCGTGGTGAAAACCAGTCGATCGTTGCGCGGTCGATATATCGGGTGTCAAAACGTGTTCTATCTCTCGCTCTAGTCATGGTGTAAATAGGTAGTGTCAAGTATTGCGTCACTCCACGTCGTGTGTGTGAGTGTCTTCTTTTTTCTGTGCGCTCCCGTTCCGGTCCCGTTTGTTTTGCCGCGGCGAACTTCCCTGTTGTGTCTGCGTCCCAGCTGCGCTTCAGCCATAGGGTAAATATTGGGGGGGGAGATCGCTCCAGGAAAGGATTGGTGGCGGGCTGTGGTGTACTGCGAATGTCTTCCTTCGTTCCCGCCGCACTTGAATGTACTAGAGGCACTAAGGACAGAGGGTATGCGAGTAGAGCAGAGTGCAACATGCGAGAGAAGGGCGATAGGAAATACTCGTGACCAGATGGATACTTCGCGTGACTATGTTCAGGTGGAACCGAGTTTCAGTCGACAAGGCTGTCCCCGAGTGTGCCAGGTGTCGATAGAAACTTCGCGCGCGCGGGGCAAAAAGTGTTTCGCAAGCAGAAGTTGTGGGCGATGAAGATTAGCTTAAGTTTTGCAATCGCTACGCGCTATTGGGAAATATCGCGAGCGCGGCTTTTGTTGTTGGCAGAATGAATGTTTGAAGTGTGCGGCGTTTTTCGAGGCGTCCCTGTATAGAATATGCGTGCGGAACGGGAAGAGAGAGGGGGGGTAGGGGAGAGGGCTATTGATCGGGCAGTGTTCCCCGGCCGCTGCTGCTGTTCGCAAAGAACAACACCCGCACATTGCGAAAACAACCGGCTTAGGCTGCTTTCTCATCATCATGTCATGTCTGTTTATGTAAAACACATTGATTGATTCATATGTGTGTATCGTATTAAAGTAGGTTCATCGCCCCTCTTCTGTCAAGCGCCTGCAGGCAGACTTGTTTGTGTGCGTAGTGGGCCGTTGAGACGAGAGCTTTTGTGTGGTGTGTTTGTGAGAGCTGATGGATATATTGGGGGTCTTCTTGTTTTCCGTTTGTGTAGTTGTTTGTGTAGAACAGAGTGCTTTCGTTATCCGTTATCACTTGTCATAAGCGTGACCACTGGTGAGAAGACGGCGATAGCAGGGTGTCACGAGATTTGCATAGGATAATTAGGCTGTGCGAGAGAGGCAGGGGTAAAGGGGGACTGCGAATCAATAATGGCTGACCTCACATACCCCAGACAGACTCTAGCCTCTGTTTATCCAATACGAATGGGGACAGCCATCACCGTCTGCCGACACTATAGTGGGCCCGCAAATGAGTTCCACTCTTTTGACGAGAGACATTACGGTGGTTAGACAACGATCAAAACCCTTGGATGATGTTTTCAATTTTACAAAATTTTGCGAGGGTACCCAAGATCGAACCCGGCAGCCCGGCCAAACTGAGCTCGAACTGGTCAAACTGAGTCCAACTGAGCTTGCGCTGTCACGTGAATGTTCAGCGGGAAGGAGGAGAGTAGATCAGTCGAGAAGCGATTGGTCCATTCCGGAAAGTTCAATCAGCTGACCAATAATCGCGACCGCCGCCGCGGTGTATCGATTGTTCGCGCGCGGCGGCCGCGTGCGATAGCGTCCCGCCCCCTTCACCAGTCATTCCACATCGCCTCGGTCGCCGCGTTCGGTTGCTTGTCTAATTCTTCTTTATTTATTTGTTGTTGATTTGATATTACAACTGATATTACATCTATATTAATCTGATCGAACCTAGTCGTTGTTCGTTTCTTTATCATGGTTACTTGAATGTTTTCTGTGACTCATCCATACAAGTTGTGTTATACATACGTGTCTTATTTCGCAACGTCATCATTCTTTTACATCAAGGACAAGGACAA
>CAWZYM010000086.1:300000-310000 GCA_963966185.1 Rhabditoides inermis | reverse complement strand
TTAACAAATAAACTACTTCTTGTGATATGTTGTTATTTGTTCCATTTAACTATGGTTCGAGGACCAATCTTATATCGGGAACTTTTTTGTTTATGGTTTTTTTTTCATTTGACTATTAGGCGGGATGTCTACTGTGTACACATGGAAAAGTCGATGGTCAAAATCATCTCATTTGGTGAAAGGTATACTGAGTTTAGAGTGATTTGACGATATGTAAATGCGTTGAGATGGTGACGTCGACAGAAACCTTTTGTTCGAGCAGTTCTTGAGGACTGTGAAGAAGAATGGAGGAATGATTGCTCCCAAGTTCCTCCACTTTCTCAACAAGGACGATGAAAAAGAGATGGACGACGAAGTGCCGGACTGTGTCGTTCATTCGGCGGTGGAGCATGGAGAGATGGAAGGTGTGGAGGATAGCTACAAGAACACTTACGGAAAGGGGGTGAGTCGTGTGCAGTCGTTCATTTCAAGTAGAGGCTAGTCTCTTCGAATCTGCTTGATGCGATTCTTTTCAATTTGAAAGGTTTTTTCGAGAAAAAAATAGAAGGTTGTAATTGAAAACTGCACAGTGGTCGGACGCGCGCGACTCGTGGTGGCCTCTCGTGCAGGGCGGAGAAGGAGGAGACAGGATTGACTGGGCACTGATCAGCAAGGGACGGATGGGCGAGAGGGGGTGAGTGTGCGTCGTGTCGGATCGGAATCGCAAACATGATTGATCGGGGAAACGCTGATTTGTTTTGCAGTGCTCGCTCGGTGTGCGGCGACGACTCCCCGTTTCGCATGTGCGATTGGCCGCACGAGTGGCAGAGGTGAGGAATCATTTTGTTTTATAATTTGTTCTGTATAGTTGTATGGTATGAACAAGCATATATGCTACTGCAAATCAACTTGTGCATTTCATAGGGAGACGGGCCCGTTCGTCGACGGTCTCTCTTCGTCGTCTGAATGTGGAGGGGCGTCGTCGCTGAAGGGAGTGGAGGAGGGCGCGGCCGAGTTCACGTTCCGCGAGCAGTTAGGCACCGAGTGGTCCGGTGAGGGGGGAGGGGTTCTTGGAATAAGAGAACTGAGTTGTAGCAGGTTTCGTAGAGTTGTCATCCTAATTGTATGAGTGACTCGCATCGAATTGTCCGCTGAGACGGAGAAGTATGTGCTTGATCAATGTGTGATCAATTGTTTGTGTACTTGTCGATATTCAGGATGCACATCGATCGAGGAGAATGCGATCACGGAGTTGCTGGACAAGGAGTGAGTGATTGATTATTGATTGATTCGGTATTTATTAGATCATGAATCATGGTTTGCAGCGCGGAGAACTCGTCTATAGCGTGGCGCTACGCGATTCTTCTCGTACACGAGTACGACAGGAAGAAGGGTGGAATCAGGGTGCGTGCGGTATCGATTTATCGATTTATCGATTGACCTGTGTGTGTTTTTCAGATGGAGTTGATGTGGCGGGGCGTGCGCGAAGAGGTGGTGGCGAGCGAGGAGGAGACGGGCGTGGATCGCGCGAGGGACAAGCTCTGCAGCGGGGTGCTCATCTACCGCCGCGGCGAGGACGGCAAGTGGCAGTTCCGCCGCTCGACGTACCGCTCGCCCACCGTTCTCTGCTCTCCCAAGGTACTTGTGTGTTAGGAGTTGCGTTGAAATGAAGCTCAAAACTGGACGCCCTCTCATTCTTCAGCTTCACTGTGCGTTATGATGGGAGTTTCGATGCAGCGCTCATCGTTATTTTTGTTTTTGTACATGAGTTTGCTGCGTGAAGTCAGAGATGGAATATGCGCGGTCTCGTCCAGCTTCGCTTCAATCTTGTTCCGTTCTTCCTACCACATGTGTTGACGATGCCAAAACATATGGCGAAGGCAAGGCAACTTCCTCTACGTAAGTGTTGCAGGTTCGCTTCAACCGCACGGTGACGCTGCGACTGACGGCAGTGTGCGGCTACGTCCCCCCACCCAGCTCGCCCTACGCCTCCAGCAAGACCACCCTGCTGTGGTGAGTCTCTGTCTCTCTGTCTCTCTTCCTCTCTGTCTCTCTTCCTCTCTGTCTCTCTTCCTCTCTATCTCCATGTCTCCCTGTCCCTCCCCCTTCTATCTATTTCCATATCAGAATATTGATCTCGAATCAAGTTACAGTGAACTACAGTAATACAACTTGCTCGTTTTCCAGGATGGACCAGATCGGTGTGGTGGAGGTGTCGGCGCGCGATGTGGCGAGACACGAGGGCCGCAACAACTACACACTGGGAGGCGATAATGTGAGTCGGCGAGTGGAGTGCGAGTTGGATATCGATTGGTGTTGTATTCCGTTCACTCCAGTTGTTCTCAGTCTCATATCTGGTATGTTTAGTTCTGTAAAACGGCGTTACAGACCATCTACGGCACGCTGGCGCTGCTGGATGTGACAGTGGAGGGCGCGCACTCGAACGACATGAGCAAGCCGTGCGGCGCGCCGTGGCATGTGCGACGGGTGGAGAGGATAGTGGAGGAGAGCGCGACTGGGGTGGGTGGTAGGGTGGTTGGCTTTAATGCAGGTTAATGGGTCGAAACAGGACACTGTTTCTAGTATCTACGTGGTTACAAGTGGTTACGTTATGATTGTCATGCGTGTTCTTTCTTTCTGATTATTACTCTTTCTTCACTGACTGGGTGTGCTGTCTCTGCTAGCTATGATTAGGTGGAAAGAGTGTGGTGAGAAAAGGAGTGAAAGGCGTAAGGGAAGTAAGGATTCGTATGGTAGATTGTATAGATGGTTGTATAGATGGCGATCGCGGAAGACACGTGGCCGGCGGACACGGTGCGGCTCGACGACGTGCGAGTAGTGGGCAGGAGGACACTGAGGGAGGTGAGGAGAGAGAGAGAGAGAGAAGGAGGGACAAGTTGTGTTGCAGCTTGAGCTGCGCTCTGCGTCGCGCCCCGAGTGGCGCATCTCGTGCGCAGTCAGCGACGCGCTCATGGAGAATGACGAGGAGGGAGCGGAGATGACGGTGGGTGGTGGAGGAATAGCGATTCTGGATAAATGATTGATTGATTGATTGATTGATGGATGGAGGAAGGAGTATAATATAATTTTTGCGGGAAAAACGAAATTAAAACTAATCTGAAATGGGGAGTCACCATTGGAAGAGCCGCTGTTTTTAGACAGCTACTAGGAAGCGAGTGAGAAAAGCTAGAGACACGAGTAGACAGATAGGGCTATAGATGTCTAGCGAGGCTGTACGCTGTCTCTCTAGGCAGTGGTGGTTCCGAGCGCGCAGAGTGCGACTGTGTGGACTGCGCTGGTGGCGGGGCCGCTCGACACGCTCGATGCTGCCAGTGAGATGCGCATCTTCAACTATCCGCGCAGGTTGGTGGGCGACTTCTCTGTCCCTCTCCCTCTCCCTCTCCCTCTCCCTCTCCCTCTCCCTCTCCCTCTCCCTCTCCCTCTCCCTCTCCCTCTCCCTCTCCCTCTCCCTCTCCCTCTCCCTCTCCCTTTCCCTCTCCCTCTCCCTCTCCCTCTCCCTCTCCCTCTCCCTCTCCCTCTCCCTCTCCCTTTCCCTCTCCCTCTCCCTCTCCCTCTCCCTCTCCCTCTCCCTCTCCCACTCCTCACGGTTTCATTACAGGCCTCCGCCGATGTCCAGGAGATGAAGAAATCGAGTTATTTTTGTTATGAAACATACGCTGTAGATTTATTTTGTTATTATGCGTTGTTGACTTTGTTTTTGTTATCTCACCTGACTCTACTACGCTTTATTCATCACAAATCAATTCCGTACAGATCTTGTCTTTAGCACAATATTGCAGGTTCACTTATGTTTATATTGTTGTTGTATTACTATAAAAAAACTTGTTTATAATCAGATACAAGTTGTGCCTACTATACAACAATTGTAAATGTTTATCGTGAAGTGTGGTTTGATATGGCTTATAGGGATGGCAGACGAAGAGAGATGACTGGTTGAGTTGTGGGTGGAGGTTGCGGAAGAGGGATCACCCCTCGATCTTGGCCCCGCACCGCGAGCAGTAGTTGTGTGTGAGATTGCGCAGCTTGCGCCCGCACGCCCCACAGTAGTTGGGCTGAAACGGGTGAACCGGTCAGGTTCTTCGATACACTTTAGAGGTGTTTTGCGAATCGCTCGAACACAAGTTGCTTTCGGAATACTCGATGCTGCTGGTCAAAATTGTCTAGTTGCAACTGAATTGCATCAAATGAATTGCATTCATTTTTTCAACGCCTCACCCTGGCCGTCACTTCCCCGCTGGCGGTTTGTATGGTTGGCGGGGGCGGATGGGCGGTGGAAGGGGGAACGGGATTGTTGTTGTTCTTCGGACTGGAAAGGGTAGCTGTTTGTGATCTATGATATATTTTCAAAGTAGCGGTCAGTTTCTGGAAAACGGAGTACGTTTCGCAGAGATTAGGCCCCCCATTATACTTTCACGCTGACACTCTTGATCAATTCGTTGATCAAAATCAATAGCTGCATCTTTCGCACGGGAGCGTCAGCGTGAAAGTGAAAAGGGGCCTACTGACCGCTCGTCCGCAACTCACTTTGCCTGACTGTAGTGACTGGCGCGCGGTGTCTCGTTCTGTGATGGCGGATGGGAGTGGGGTGGGGTGAGGGTGAGACGAGAGAGGGCCGACTCGGTCGCCTCCCGCTCACTGTCAATGTGCGAGAGACTGCAAGAGGAGTGGGGGAGAGGAAGGAAGGAAGCGCACAGAAACTGCTACTCACACGGCAGCTACATCAAAATATGAGGGTTTCTTCCACTTCCTTCCTACTATCGGGGAGGGGGAATAGACTAAATAGACTCACTGCTCGCTGCCCTCTGTGCCGTTGAATGTGACGCGGGGAGTACGCGCGGTGGTGTCGTGGTCGGGCCAGGTGTAGATCTGAAGGGAGGGGGTGAGGGAGACAGAAAGAGAGAGAGAGAGAGAGAGAGAGAGAGAGAGACCACCCACGGCGATGTGCTGTATGCCGACTCGCTTCTCGGGGTTGTATTCGGAGAGCACTGCCTTGTCGAGTATGATCATCACGAATCTCACGTGGCGATCCAGATACACCACCTGCGGGTCGCACCATTTCTATACGCGTGTGTTTTGTGTTTTGTAGTTTGGTCAACTCTCATATCCGACATGATATGTGGTGTCGTTATATAGAATCACATACTCACTAATAATAACGACATTGGACTCTACACTTGACACTTATTGAGTAAGTGTGAACACAGGAAACGCCAAATGCTGGAGGAAAAAAACTACCTTCGCGTCTTTCGGCGGCAGTTTGTCAAAGTGCAAAGTGCCTGGAAAAATTGCGCAAAAATTGGAGTGCTGTGTTTTCTTTTGTCACACACACCTAGCTTATGATATGTGGGCGCGGAGAAAGTGTCTGCTGAGGAGCCGAGAAAGGTGATGGATTTGGCTAGAATGAGATGAGAGGGAGTTGGAGAGAGAGAGAGAGAGAGAGAGAGAGAGAGAGAGAGGAGAGAGGAGAGAGAGGAGAGAGACCTTTGTAGTGTGGATGCGGCACGACTTCAATCCGACGCACCTCGAAGGACTTTTTCAAGTCGAGAACGAGTTCGGAATACTGGGCTTCACTGAAAATCAAAATCAAGAAGTGAACAATCAAAACACTATACACAACCTCTTGCTGATCCAGGCTTTGGTGTTTCCGGAGGCGAGGACCTTGGTGGGATCCGGATCGTCGGAATAGGACGAGACACTCGCGCATTGGAACGGAAGCGAGATCATCTGAGATCGGACTGACTGAGGTTTGTCGAATTTGAATCGTTTCACAGTCGCGCTACACATTGCACCAATGCAGGACGAGACACAACGAGACGGTCCAAAACTTTCATTATGATATTTTCATCACCACAATTCGTTTTGCGTAGTGGTTCTCGTTTCTGTCAGTTTCAGATGGAAATTGACAATGGAAGAATCTATGCAACAATCTTGGGACAGATAAAAAAAAACTTTGTTTAGTACCGCAACCACGTGCCATGGAGAATAGAGAGAAAAGTAACATGTAACACATTAGCTTTATTTTTGAGCAAACACAAATTTCGGATGTCCTGGAATCCGGAGTAGAGAATAATTGTTTGCAAGGCTATTGCAGAATTAATAGTGAAAAAACGTGTGTGAGTAAAGAGTAAATCATATGTATTGCCAGGTGTATGAAGTAACACGACCGAATACTTCACAAACAAGGTTTACGACCACGCCAGCGTATTCGCAGGTGATTAGGAATAATATTGGATTGAGAGGGAGGGAGAAGGAGAGAGAGAGAGAGAGAGAGAGAGAGAGAGAGGAGAGAGAGAGAGAGAGGAGAGAGATAGGAGAGAGAGAGAGTCGGAATAGCATGGTATGCGAATGCGCTGTGTGTTGGCGTCGCATGGGAATGGGACAATTGGGAGAGAGAGAGGGGGGAGAGGGGAGAGAGAGAGAGAGAGAGAGAGAGAGGGAGAGAGAGGGAGAGAGAGGGAGAGAGAGACTTGACGACGGTAGCCAGGCGTCCAGCGGTGAGCTGCCAAGAGAGTGCGCGCCAGCCACACTCCATTCATGTTTTTTTTTCTAACAAGCCATTCCATTTTCGTTCTTGAAAATGACATTTCAATCTCGCGGCCGAAGTAAACAGGAAACGATCGAAGATTTATTGAAATTCGAGAATTTCGAGAAAACGAGTTGCAGCAGTGAGATTGTAGTGAAAATGAAAAATTTAGAGGTGGTAAATCATTTATAACGAGTGGTCAGTCAGTGAGAATGTTCCATGAGAGAAAGTGTGCAGAGAGGTGTTCTTGGGTTGGCGAGAGAATTATTCAGGGAGTGTTACTCGACTGTGATGTCGCCAGAGAGTTGCACGCCGTACTGAAAAGTGCTTTCTTCTCTCTCTCTCTCTCTCTCTCTCTCTCTCTCTCTCTCTCTCTCTCTCTTTACTACCACTACTACCATTACTACCTTCTTGAGCTGGCTAGCAACTGCCGTGGCAATTGCAGTCCACTGCTCCGCGGATAGGCCGGTGGGCGACTAAAGAGTGTATGAGATAATTTATACGTGTATAATCTTGCCGGCGCTTTTCATTGAGATTAAAGGATGTATCCGGACAATGTATTATTCCCTGATCTTCAGGTTGGGGTCTCTTTCGTTCTCTACAATGAAGACGAGTTTTCTGTTTGCGCAGAAAAATTTGTGAAAACACAAACAACACAAACATTTTCCACGTTTTTTTAAATTTCAAAAAAAGGTTTCATTGACGAGAACAAAAGCGATCCCAACCTGAAGATGCATAATATACTGTATATTATACGTTCATGACTCCGGATAAAGGATTTGATTTGACTGATTTGACTGATTTGATAATCTTGCCTCGATCTTGACGGTGCCGGACTGGGTGAATGCTATCGGGGCGGTTTCGGTCGACTCGGCTGGACACTAAATATAGAAAATGGAAATGATATGGTTTTATTCAGGACATGGAAATGTCTGTGAATGTCTTCGGAAATCGCAAATTCGGCGGGACACTGGAATGGAAATGTCCTCAACTGTAATCGAGGTTTCGAAGAACAACTTTGGTATGGAGAATATGATGCAGTTTTTCGTCAATTCACATACTGCAATGTTCACGGAGATATACTCTGCGCCAGAGCGATAGTTTTCGATCTACCACGCTTGCAGTTCGAAATACGGTGCCATAACCGTCTGTCTCTCTTGTTTTGCGCGCTATTGCCGAGAGCTGACTCTCCGTCTTCCTCTGATCTAGCCCACCAAGCGCAATTTATTGCGTGCATCGAACTATATGTAATCCCGGCAAAGTCCACTGACTTTTTCAAGGATGTTTTTACTCACATATGTGGCAATCGTGCGTGCAGTGGGCACATAGACAGGCTCTGTGGCGGCAGAGTCACACGCGGCATGGCCGGGCTTCACTTCACCCTGCAACCACCTCCCTCCCTCCCTCCCTCCCTCCCTCCCTCCCTCCCTCCCTCTCCCTCTCTCTCTCTCCCTCACATTGAGCGGCTCTATCCCAGTGGTGACGACGGTGAGATTGGCGGCGCTCGCTCCGAGTCCGTTCAGCGCCTTTGTCACCTGCAATCGACGTGGGTGGTCTTGGCTGCGTGGGTGGTCCCCACTCTCTCTCTCTCTCGCACTCACCGCTAGCCACACATCGTCCTGGATTCTTTCCGTGGCGGTCTCGACGGTGGCGGACTGACCCGAATAGCTGGAAAGTTTCTTTCTTCCACCCTCCCTCTCTCCCTCTCTCCCTCCCTTCTTCTCTCTCTCCCTCCCTATCTCTCTGTCTCTCTCTCTTCCCCACTCACGGTGTGGTGAAGTAGGACCAGGCGAGCGGTGGGCTGTACGTGAACGAGAAGCTGGGATTCAGCACGCCACCACCTAAAATCGGATGTAGATGACGTCACTGCGTGATGACGTCACGTATACCGTACCTGGCGCGGGCACGGGTCCGCAGGCGAGCGCCGACGCAACGATGGCGCTGAAGAAAAAGAGCATTTCGAGGAAAACGCACTTTTGCCGTGCCACATTCGGTTTTTATACCGGTCATTCAGAGTTCAACGCCCTTATCAAACGATTTGTTGGCGAAAATTCTGGGCGGTGTGGTTTGCACACCGCCTATTCACACCTGGCTATTCCAGGTATTTGCCGGCTGTAAAATCTGGAGTGATAAGGTGAGGGCAAGATCGGGCAAGGTACTGTAGCGAGACTTCGAAGTCATACGCCGAAGAAAAAATGGTCCGTTGGGTTCGCTCTCATTTCCTGCTCCCCCTCCTTCTCGCCCGTTTTTCTCCTGCTCCACGCTGCGCCACCTATACGACAAGATGTGTGACAAAGACGTGGTTCCTGATTATGGTAGCTATTCACATCACTTATGTGTTCTACGACTAGAGTGCGCATGAGTCCTCTCAATAATCTGCCGATGTCAGGTTCAGGTAGCCAAGAAGTGACTCACGATGCGTGTGAGATGCCGATAAACCACAAGCGAAGTCTGCGACGAGTCAGAAGTCTGTGACGTCATCTGATCCAAATTCTATTACATTCATCGATGTCCGCTTGTAAGCAGCTAGCGACTTGTACTCGAGAGCCTTAGGTCTTAGGTCAGTCCCCCTTATTGGCTAGGTCGACGGTTGTATAACTTGAATCTGCTGATAAACAAACTTTTGAAACGAGAGAACAAGTCAATGGCGATTTTTCAAATATCGAAAACTACAACACAAGGCAAGATCGTCTTCTTCTGATATTAGACAGCATCGACTGAACAAAACAAGTACGTTGAATGCATGACACTTTATTGTGCGGGGATAAAACTCTTGTAAATTTGATTATTTTTTGATGTTTGTTTGTAAGAGTATCGATCTACAGCACGATGATGTCCTTCTCGAAGTAGACGTTGAGCTGAAACGTATGCGGGTTGAGCAAAGGGAGACGTACAAATGTAAACGTATTGGGAAACGTACGGTCTCGAGGTTGGACTGGACGCGGCGAGCGATGTCGTTCCACTGCGACTGGGCAAGTGCCATCGACGACTGTGAAGAGAGGGTTAGAGAGGAGAGAGAGAGAGAGAGAGAGAGAGAGAGAGAGAGACTCACCTCGATGCGCACGCTAGCCTTCTGCGTGAAGTCGGCGGGACCAATAACTCCGATAGCGCACTGTAAACTCCATTGCACTATCAATCTAATAGCGGCTAGAATTCTAGTGTTGGAAACATCCTCACGAGCGAGGTGTTATAGGTCCTCCACTCGGATTTACAATCTGAAGGTCAGTTTCGTATCGGTCGAAAAGAGAAGGCAGAGTTTTGGACAGCTATAACTCACAAGCAAAATCATCTCATCATCACATGATCACAAGATCATCTCAGGTTGTCAGCTCATCTCTCCACCCCTCTCGTACCTGCTTCCTGAGAGCTCCGTTCTCCACCACGTAGAGCAGCTGTGTTCCGGCGGTCGCGGGACACGCGGTGATCGTTCCTCCCGACACCGGCTTCACGCTGTCCGCGTAGATCATCACGTCGGCC
>CAWZYM010000086.1:165000-297500 GCA_963966185.1 Rhabditoides inermis | reverse complement strand
AATCACGGCGGCTGCGTTGCTGCTAGCGCTGACAACTGCGACACCAGGTTCGTTGTTTACTTGTTTGTTTACATGTTTGTTTACTTGTTCACTACCAGAATGCGTCTCGCCGTGTCTCCGCGACGTTGTGATCGTTGTCGATGGCACGACTGACATGCAAACGGACGCGAGAGCGATGGAGGTTGTTTACTATTTGTTTGTCTGTTTACTTGTTTACAGCTACTGCACTTTGTCAACGAAATGACGCAGCCGTGGACGCTGGCCGCCGATGCGGTAGGATTTCTTTATTCATTGTTTAGTTTTGTGTGATCTCTTTTTTCAGACCAGAGTGGCTATCGTCGGAAACGGATTCTCGAACGATATCGACGTTGACGACTTCTATACGAACAAGTGGGGAGCGGGACACACACAGAGAGAGAGAGAGAGAGAGAGAGAGAGAGAGAGAGAGAGAGAGGCAGAGAGGAAGATAAAATTTCAGAACGATCCTCTCTGAGCGACTCATCGCCCTGCATTACAAGTGCAGCAAGTACGGACTCTACGCGCTGGGACTAGATGTGTGAGTTGATTTCGCACTCCTCTCTCTCCCTCTCTCCCTCTCTCTCTCTCTCTCTCTCTCTCTCTCTCTCTCTCTCTTCCCTCTCTCTCTATCTCTCTCTCTTCTCCCCCTCTCTCTCCTCTCTCTTCCATTTTCACCACAGCCTGACAAACGCGCTGAAGAAGCGCTACATCACCAAATTCAAGCCGCGCGCCGACGTCCAAAAGAGAATCGTCCTGTTCACCGCCGAGACGTGAGATTTTTAAAAATTAACTTGTTGTAGTTGTTATTGTTGTTGTTATTATTATTGTTGTTGTTGTTGTTATTGTTGTTGCAATTGTTCTGTTGCGAATTTGGACATTTTGAACACTCGAACTTTGCAGAAACAGCGCCGCTATCGCCGCCTCGCACGACAAGTGTGCCGCGCTGAAAAACGCCGGGTGGGAATTCGATATTGATTGGTATTGATTGATATTGATGGATTGAGTGGAATTAGGATATTGATTGGTATTGATTGATTTGAGATACGACGTGGACATCGTTGCCATGGACTCGGCGGTGGATTACTCGGCAATGGGAGCAAGCAAGGTTCGTTCGCCATAGTAATGCATCTGTCGAACGCTACGAAGTTTTTTTTCGGAGACTTGCTTCGAAACGCGACCAAACACTGTGTTTCGAAGAGAAAGAACACACAGTTCGTATTTGAGTTTTTGGATGCTGATTGATAACGATGATAATGAAGTGATGATTAGACAAAATTATACAGGAAAGAGTACATGTAATTAACAAGGCACACATTCGGTTTCGGTCCCTTTCACCAGACCGAATGTGTGATCCTACCGGCCGGGACCATCATCAGTGATGAGCCGGTAGGACAGGGGCATTGAAATTATACTTGATAATAGAGGGGCATTGATTATTCTATCGTCTTCAAACAACAAAAAATGGGGGGAGGGGGAGGAGACCGCACAGGAGGGTGCTCGGTGTTCGACTGAATGTGTGTGTGGGTCTCGGGTCGCATGGACTAAAAGCGCGCGAGAAGTGAGTGAAGTAGATCGATCTACCTATGTTAACAGTGTGTCAACAAAATGTTTCATTTTTCTTTTAGATTTCAACCCGTATTTTGTTTGAATTTGTTTATTTCCAAATAAAGTTTTGTAGAATTGAATATTTATTAAACCAGTAGAATAACAATTAACTGTATATGCTAAGTGTAGTTCTCTGCAACGTTCAATGAACTTTTCTTTCTGAGTGCAACAACGGAAGATTCTAACTATTTCACCGTGTAGACAGTTCATTGCAATATTTGACTTAATGTTGCTTTGGCTGTGTGGGTATCGCATTACTTTGAACAAGTAATCGTCTGTTTTATTGTACAGTTCTGTTTCAACCTGGTTTTGTTTAATTTTGATAGTAAGATCCTTCAGGTGATACCTATTTCCTCGCTGGCCGTGTCTCCGGCAGCCATCTCGGATCTCGTGGCAAAGGCGGTGTGCTACGATGATGGTGGGGTTAATTATCTCTGTCCGGGTCTCTTTGCAAACTCCCCCTCACTTTTATGAAACAACTTTCTCAGCGGCGGACATGTAAATGACACTTGACTTTACCTGGGATATTCGTTTCCTGTTTCTCCAGGCCGCGTGCCGTCGCCGACTATCCCTCCGTGTGCCGTCACCACCACTTCCCCTGTCACCGCTCCACCCACGAGAACCACCACGCATGCCAAGACGACCACGCCCGTAGTGACTGCGGTAAGGATTCACCCCCTATGACTCCGGGTGACGCTCACATACTGGTTTTGTCATGTGCCTCTTTTCAGTGCCTGATTATGGAGTACAATGTTAGCATGATTGCATGATGAGTGAAGTGATGATGGCTATTGGAAAATCGGTAGAAATCCACCTCAACTCGTAACACAACCCTCATCAGCGCAGAATCATAACATGAATGTATAACGTTTGATAGTCACGTTTGATCAGACACCGCCCGTTCCTACTCCCTCGCCGGCGCTGCACATGAACTGCAGCTGCACGCCCAGCAACATATGGGTGGGATCTCTCTCTATCTCTCTATCTCTCTCCCCCCTCTCTCTCTCTCTTCCTCTGTCTCTCTCCTCTCTCTCTCTCTCTCTTTCTCTGTCTCTCTCCTCTCTCTCTCTCTCTCTCTCTCTCTCTCTCTCTCTCTTTCTCTCTCTTTCTGCATCTTCACGTGTTCCAGGTAGACATCATCGTCGTGGTCGACGTCTCCGCGAGTATGGGCGACGACGGGCTGGCGGCGGTGAGAGAGAAGGGGGGGGGAGAGAGAAAGAGAGAGGGAGAGAGGGAGAGAGGGAGAGAGGGAGAGAGGGAGAGAGGGAGAGAAGGAGAGAGGGAGAGAGATCCCTGTTCAGCTCCAAGCCGACATCGCCACCACCCTCATGCAGCTCACCATGGACTACAGCCGGGCGCAGAGCGTCCGCATTGGCATCGTCACGTTCGATAAGGTATGCATCTATGACGTCATTATAGTTGCGGTCAGTCTCTTCAATCTACGCTACATACTTGTGATTGCCACCAAACAAAATCGAACTACTTCTACAATGATTTCCAAAGAGGACCACACCTTTACCAATCAATAACCACCAACACATGTGCAGGAGGCGACGATCGTGGCCACGCTGGATCAGTTCCGGTCAATGAACGCCCTGATCCAGGCGCTCTACGCACTCCGCGCGAGCGACCGTGTGGCGGCAGACATAGAGAAGTGGGTGAAGGGGGAAGAAGCCACGGTATCAGAGAATCCGACAAACGAGAAGGCCTCATATCCGCCGCCGCTATTTGGAGCCGTAGGCGTACTTCTTTTTCACGTAATGTAGTATTAGTGCACTGTAAATGTATCCTAAAAATGACTTATTCACTCCCCGATTCTCCGTAATTCATCTGAAGCGTTGTCGCTCCTTAGCCGGCGAGCACCGTGTGAACCAGTTTTGACCCTTTGACGCTTGTGCCATGTCCATGACACCCATCTCTGTTGCTGGTTTTTTCATGCTTCGCGGAACGAAGTGTCTCTCGAGATAACTTTGTCGCGCACGGCAAGCGTGGGCCCGACATCCTTCTTCAGCTTCTCGTTCTATGTGGCGTTTCCTTCCTGATCCTCGTCTCCACTACGGTGGCGGTTTCACAATCCGATCTTCATTAATTATTGATCAGATGTGCATCGCAAAGCAAAGCCCATCGCAAAGCTGTTATGTGAAAACACCTTGTATATGAAATGAAAACTTAATAGTTACGGTATAGGTTTATTGATTCATAGAAAACAGTTGTGCAAAGATGATGAGAGCGATGAAGCTGTGGTGGAGCCCTCTGCATGTGTATTTGGTAGTTGTATCAGTGGCGAGAGTAGTAGCGTCAGTGGCAGAATCCAGCATTTCCATATCCGTGGTAGGGTTTGGCGATGACGCTGTTATCGTATTTTCAGTAGTTGTTGAATCCGTTGTCGTTTGAACTGTTGTAGTTCTGGACATCGTGGTTTTCTTTGATTTCGCAGTTGATGCATCGACAACGGTAACAGAAGGTGAAGTAGTTTTGATGACATCGTCCGATGACATCTTCAAGGTACCGCATTTACATACAAATATTGACAATAGTGATAAGTTTTAGTTGTACCTGGTCTCTTCCAAACGACTGTAGCATCGTAGCCATATCAGCGTTGCAGAAATCTTTGTCGCACAGAAAATAGTACGCCTTAGCCATATTGTATTGGTACATGCCAGGCTGAAAAAGAATATATTTTCTATTTGAAACTCTGGAGACCAGTACGATTATAGCTTCCCCAGTCTGGTTGGCACTAACGCATCCCTTCTGGTACGTGTAGTTTCCGTTTTCCATCGGATCGGCCCAATGAGAAGCGAATCTATTGTCTCTATCGCTCGCAAACTTGTAAATCACGCAAAAGTCGCCACGGCACGTCAAGTTTTCATTCTTCTGAAAACAAGTTTCGATGTTGTTGATGTATGATCGAATAATTTACATATGCCTCGTCCGTATTAAGATTCCATCCATCAGAATAGCTTCGATAGCACTCCACAATACCATCTGCCACCGGGAATGGCATGTAGTCGTCGTTACAGCCGGTCTAGATACAAAAATGTCTCATAACGCCTAAAGCTAGGAACAACTCACGTAATTACATCGACACCCGTATTCATTGTAACCATAATTATGTTCGAATGTCCACTGAAATAGTATAGGCGGCGTGGATGGTACGTCGGCAACATGTATGTAGTTTGCTTACCTTATAACATGCATTCATTCTGGGTACGAGTTCGCCGATCATAGACCCTGCTACGGGGAACGCGAATAGATACTGACAGCCCTGCCAGACGCGGTGCAGCGGCGAGCTCTGTGAAAGGAAAAAATAGTCTCAAGATTCGAGAAAGTTGCCGCTCACATCCGGCATTTCTTCCACGCGGCTCTCGCAATATGCTGTCGCTGTGCAGTTGACTGCAGTTGCTGGATGCTCATCCCACTCATATGGAGGATAGTATCCATTGCTCAGCTCAGAACAGCGAATCTGTGGCAGCAGCGTCGCCTTGACGTGTTTCATAGCCGCCCACGAGTTGCACTTGTTCTCTCTGAAGCAGGCTGATCACTCCCTCCCGTCTGTCTCACTTGCACGAGCACTCCACGTCTCCGTTTTCGTGTTTCCAGCAGCCCAGCACGTCATCCGAGAAGCCGTGCACGCAATACTGCAGAATCATCCATCATGTACTACTGACGCCCCTGTGAGCTACTACTGACGAGAGGAAATGAAGAAATGCGGATGGATGAATCACCTGTTCTATTCGCTTGGGATTTCGAGCTGGCCGGTGTATGACGCACATATCGCCCCTACACGTTGAATTCGACACACAAACTGGCGAATCGCTGGAAAAGGAATGGAATATTGTGCGATGTGGCTCACGGTTCGTAGCAGTAGTGGCATGTGACAGTGGCTTCCGATGGCAGACATGCAACTAGTAGTAGGAGTAGTATCATGACAGTGGCTAGTGCTACCCCGTTTTCCACCGCCTCTCCCCAATCCCATTTCCACTCAGTGCACATTTCTAATGCAATTGTGACCACTTGTCGCGCCGGCAGTCCTTATTACAGGCAATGCGTAACGAATATGCACATAAATGCAAAATGAATTATTTATCACGAGTACTTGGGAAAAACTTCCGCAAACTTTATCTCCATTTATCTTACAGTCCAGGGAATATTAAGTTCCGCCACCACTCCGCTCAGCCGTCATACATTTGAAAACTGCGCGCGCGCGAAAGTTTGAATGTGAATTTATTCGCGTGCTCTCGCATGTCTATCGATTTTGCCGCCTCGCACTCTGCGCTCTTGCGCTCTCTACTGGCGGCTGACTGATTTGCCCACCCACTGTATAATTCCACTCTTTACTTTATTGCGAGTCCCCAATTGAACAAAAATTCAATTTAATTCAGGAATGATAATAGAATTTGAAAAACAGAAAAAGAGTATTGAGTCTCGATGGGTTGCATAGTATTTAATGGAAACGATTTTTTGTACTAACTCGATCTTGGAAGCAACGAAATACAGCTAAACAAGTGCTGACCAAACGTAAATCCACAGTGCGATCATGATTTTTTTTATTGTAGAGCTGATAGAACAAGACTAACAAGAGTAACTGCGGAAGTAGCGAGTACAACTCATTAGGGGCGGCGCGCAGCGGCGCCCGTTTGTTTTGAGCTGTGACGCGCGCAACACGCCACTCCCAAGGCACACACGATTTCTCTATTCTAATACAATATACTTAATTAGTGTGCGTTATTTGTTAGAATATCACTTTGTAAGACCTATGAGTATGATTCGTGAAACCAATATCGGTTGCGGCATCCAAAAACCGCCCTCTCTTGCTCTATCCCGCTTTGCCACTAAACTTGTTTACGACGGCGGCGGCGGCGGCGGCGGCGGCGACGACGGTGTGCATCACGTAAGCTCCGCCCACTGCACTTTGCGCTCATTGGTCGCTCGGCTCTCTTGCGTGCGCACTCTGATTGGCTGAGCGCATGCCCCGCCCTTCGTTCACCCACTCTCGTGTCGGCTCGCCGTCCAGGCCACCGCCCCAGTTTTGGCGCGAAAACTGTGGGGGGAGGGGAGTGTGCGGAGCGGAGTGAGTGGGTAAGAGAGAGAGACGCGAAATAGCGCGTGTCAATGAGAGACTGGCATTGGCAGGCGCACGAGCGATTCGACAAAGCAGTGCGTTTCCATATTCAGGATACGTTTTCTAAAGTTTCGAATATGTATACATAACATGTTCGGCACATCAACCTGAAAAACAATTTCTTCGAAATTTGAGAAAAGGACATCCATTCTCTTTCGAAAAGTACACGAGTAAAGAGGAGTGGTTTGTTTTGATCTAATTCAACAAAAGCACATGCATAAAATCTCTTCGCAGCTGACTAAAATTTCAAAACAAACCTGCTCTTTCTGATCGATGAAAAATATAGTATGCACTATAATCGTGTCATACATTTTGTTGCAAGTTACTTGTTGGGATTAACAGTATCCTGAATACCTGAACTCAACATGCTAACAAGAAAACAATTAGAGTTTTAAAACATCGTTCGAAAGAGCAGGTTTGTTTTGAAATTTTAGTCAGCTGCGAAGAGATTTTATGCATGTGCTTTTGTTGAATTAGATCAAAACAAACCACTCCTCTTTACTCGTGTACTTTTCGAAAGAGAATGCATGTCGGATTCCATTTCGCCAGACTGCGCGAGATACGGCGTCTGGAGCTGCTTCTCCCCATGTCGGCTCAGAGTGCCCAGAGGAGACTCCGAAGAGTTCATATTCTTCAGCTCCTGAAACTGAATACATTTACTTAAATCCGCTTCCACATGGTACAGTATCTTCTTGGCTGCCAATTGTTCCTCTTCTCCATTGTTGTGGGCTCATAACACCACTCATCATTTGCAGAGCTCTGAAACTGGCGGAGATCGCGTTCCAGTCCGGCAACCGACCGAACGCGCAGGATGTGGTCGTGCTGTACAGCTCGTCTTATGGGTGGGAGAAGATCTCCCTCCCTCTCCCTCTCTCCCTCTCCCTCCCTGTCTCCACCACTTCTCTTCAGACGCGGTGGCACCGACGACCCACTCAAGATCAGTGAGCAGCTGAAGGAGAGTGGGGTGCTGATCGCCACGGTGGCATTATTGCAGGTAGAGAGGGGGAGGAAGAGAGAGACAGAGAAAGCGAGAGAGAGAGAGAGAGAGAGAGAGAGACCTACTCAGCCCGACGAGACGGATCTCGTTTTGAAACTTGGAGATCTCGCGTCTCCCAGAATGAACTTCACCTCCACGGACACCCATCCTGATGTCGTCGATGAGCTCATCGACGCGTTCTGCCAAGGTGAGTCTTAGAATTACGGTAAGAGAATACTTTGACCTGCATAGTCCCATTAGAATTACGGTAGGAGAATAACTTGACCTGCACAGTCCCCTTAGAATTACGGTAGGAGAATAATTTGACCTGCATCGTCCTCTTGGAATTACGGTAGGAAAAAAATTGACCTGCATCGTTTCCTTAAAATAACGGTAGGAGAATACTTTGACCTGCATCGTCCCCTTAGAATTACGGTAAGAGAGTACTTTGACCTGCATCGTCCCCTTAGAATTACGGAAGAAGAATAATTTGACCTGCATCGTCCCCTTAGAATTACGGTAGGAGAATACTTTGACCTGCATAGTCCCATTAGAATTACGGTAGGAGAATAACTTGACCTGCACAGTCCCCTTAGAATTACGGTAGGAGAATAATTTGACCTGCATCGTCCTCTTGGAATTACGGTAGGAAAAAAATTTACCTGCATCGTTTCCTTAAAATAACGGTAGGAGAATACTTTGACCTGCATCGTCCCCTTAGAATTACGGTAGGAGAGTACTTTGACCTGCATCGTCCCCTTAGAATTACGGTAGGAGAATAATTTGACCTGCATCGTCCCCTTAGAATTACGGTAGGAGAATACTTTGACCTGCATCGTCCCTTTAGAATTACGGTAGAAGAATGATTTGACCTGCATCGTTCCTTTAGAATTACGGTATGAGAATACTTGTACCTGCATCGTTCCCTTAGAATAAAGGAGGAGAACAATTTTATCTTTAGCGTTGCAGAATCACTGTAAATTATGTATATGTTATGTTCAGCAAACTGTTTCTGTCCTTCGAACTGGGAGCAGTTGTCCGTGGGTGGTCGGCGGTTCGGGGAGTGTCTGAGAGCGGCCGACATCGATGCTGGATGGACACAGGCTATGTAGGAAGAGAGAGGGAGGGAGGGAGAGAGGGGGAGAGGGAGAGGGAGAGAGAGGGAGGGAGGGAGAGAGGGAGGGTGAGAGAGAGAGGGAGGGAGATCCATTCAGGTACGCTTGCAACCGCATGCACGCCGGCAGCCGGCTCGCCTCCGAAACGAGCAAGGAAAAGTACGACTTTGTCATGAGTGAGTACTTTCTGATTAGCTCTCACCTGTTAATCCTGGAAAAGCATGTTCCTCTCTTTCTATGATCAGACGCTCGGAGATGAGTTCTAGAAAACAAGAGATCACGCAGGCTGCGTCTCGTGCCCACCATCCGCACTCTGCGACGGCTGGGGTGCACTCGCGGATTACATGAAACTACATGATATCCATTTGTGGAGCACGCTACTTGTCTAAATCTGAACCCGTAGAAGACTAGGCTGGACTGACCCGGTGACTCACTTTTCTTCTTCTAGACTACATGCTATCGATGTGGGACACGTCACTCGGACGGGTCAAATTTCACGTCGGTCTGTCGCTCAACGAGACCAGTGGACACTACGAGTGGAATAGCGGAGAGCAGGTGAGATTATCTCCATCTCTCTCTCTCTCTCTCTCTCTCTCTCTCTTCATTTATAAAATCATTTATCAAACTTTTTGTATGTATAAATACCATTATCGATTAGCTGGGCACGTTCACTGCGTGGGACTCTGGCTATCCGAACGCCAAGTACGGAGCTTGCGTCGCCACAATTTCCACTTCCGGATTCAATACCGGATGGCGGAACGAGGAGTGCCTCGCCAACCCGCTCAGGTAGGCCAACCGGTTCTTGAATAGGCAATATCGATTTATCGATTTATTGATTCGCAGGTACGTGTGCGAGGCGGCGGCGTGCGACTCTGACCACTACTGCGCCAGTCTCGATGGGTGAATGGCGATGGGATAAACGATTGTGCATTGATTTTGAAATATGACAAAAAACAATCGGCAAACAACAAGAAAAAAACAGTACTCATGTTCTCATTCTGCTAAATGAAAACAAAATTAGTAACAAATCACTACTTATCCACGCCACGGCGGATCATCCGGCGCGCCGGCGAATGGGGTTTGTCCCACGCAGTGAACGTGCCCAGCTAATCGATAATGGTATATATACATACAAAAAGTTTGATAAATGATTTGATAAATGAAGAGAGAAAGAGAAAGAGCGAGAGCGAGAGAGAGAGAGAGAGAGAGAGAGAGAGAGAGAGAGAGAGATGGGGATAATCTCACCTGCTCTCCGCTATTCCACTCGTACTGGCTTTCCACGAGGTGACACGCTTGCCTTCTCCGACAATGCGATAACTAATTGACCGACCAGAACACACGTACGTCCGCTGGAATCCGTCGGTCATGTCGGCATGGCGCGCCAGAGTGATGGCCAGCTGGTCGAGGTTGGAAGAGAATTGAGTTGGAAGAGAATCTGAAGTGGTGATCTCTCCCTCTCCCCTCTTCCCTCTCCCCTCGTGTGATGAGGAATCTGCTGCCCGCGCCGACACTCGCCCGCTACGTTCTCTCCGACGGAACTGGCTTCCCACGAGGTACCACGCTTGCCTTCTCCGACAATGCGATAACTAATTGACCGACCAGAACACACGTACGTCCGCTGGAATCCGTCGGTCATGTCGGCATGGCGCGCCAGAGTGATGGCCAGCTGGTCGAGGTTGGAAGAGAATTGAGTTGGAAGAGAATCTGAAGTGGTGATCTCTCCCTCTCCCCTCTTCCCTCTCCCCTCGTGTGATGAGGAATCTGCTGCCCGCGCCGACACTCGCCCGCTACGTTCTCTCCGACGGAACTGGCTTCCCACGAGGTACCACGCTTGCCTTCTCCGACAATGCGATAACTAGTTGACCGACCAGAACGTTATAAATCAATTAAAAAACGTTTGGTTTAGGAAGCGGTCAGTCTCTTTGAACTGATTTCACAACTGCCTTACAAACAAGCTGTTTCGAAGAAACTGACCACATCTTTACAGTGCGACCACTT
Source organism: Rhabditoides inermis (assembly GCA_963966185.1). NCBI lineage: Eukaryota > Metazoa > Nematoda > Chromadorea > Rhabditida > Rhabditidae > Rhabditoides > Rhabditoides inermis. The sequence continues at coordinate 286,666 of CAWZYM010000086.1, read as the reverse complement.
GCGTGACTCGGCGCTCGACCGGCTGTGGCTGTTCGTCTGTGTGTGGGGGAGACGCGTCGCGTGTGCCGATGCTGCGCGACTGGTAGGACTGGTAGGTCTCGAGACGGCGCGCGGAACACACCTCGATGCGGTGGCGAAGGTGTTTCGCGAAGTGGCGGCGCGAAACGAGACGCGAATGGTGCGGAAGAGAGAGAGAGAGATAGAGAGAGAGAGGAGAGGGGAGAGGGGAGAGGAGAGAGGGGGGAGAGGAGAGAGAGAGAGTACACACCACTTCAGATTCTCTTCCAACTCAATTCTCTTCCAACCTCGACCAGCTGGCCATCACTCTGGCGCGCCGTGCCGACCTGACCGTCGGATTCGAGCGGACGTACGTGTGTTACTTCCTGAGTGTTTTCCATCTCACAGTTGTCTGTAGGTGTGCGGACGTGACGTCGACTCTGGTGCTGAGAGCGGCGCTCGTACATGGACACTGCGAGTGAGCCTGTGTCGGATGAGTAGACGCAACGAGTGCTCGCATCCATGCTGTGGGGAGAAGGGGAGAGACATATGTCTCGCAGGAATCGCAGAGCTCCAACACGTCGGTCAAGGTGGTCGTTGGCCAATCGCACTTCCCGCTTCCTCACGACTGCTGGTGTGGTGGGCGGATTGTGCAACGTCCTCGGATCCTTCTCGTACGGGTGATTATTTTTCGTTTCCTCTATTCTTCTCTCTATTCTTGTCTTCTTTGTAGGATGGGCGTGGCTACTTCCACATGTGCGAGCTGAGAGTCGGGGAGATGCTCGACGCGCTGTTGGCTCTGCTCGCCACTGCGAAGAAGTGCATACTAGTTATTTACTTTGATGTCATCGCATTATTTACAGGGATGAGAGTCTTCTTCGCCTCTTCCTCACTGAATCCGAGAATCTTGGCGAGATTCTCGAGCGGTGCACTGGAGAGCACGCGGACAAAGCTGTACGGTTGGTTTGCGAGAGAGAGAGAGAGAGAGAGAGAGAGAGAGAGAGAGTAGATAAGTAGATAGTAGATGTAGATAAAAGAATCTAAATAATTGTTTCAAAGGTTGATGGGTGATGGCGGCTATAACAAGAAGAAGGAGTCTCTGAAGTGATATCATCTTACAAGTACCTCCATTTCATTTTCAACTACATATGCATTATTGATTATGTGTAATTAATAATGTTTTGTGATGCTTATAATAATTGATTCGATTTGACGAGTTTTAATCATCGCGCCATTTCGATAAAATTCAGAAGTACTGAAGTAATTTGTGTTTAACTGGACAAACATATTACAATTTTTACATTTTGTATTGTTCTGTTCTTTTGTTGCCGATAATGTATGTTTCTAATCTCATTTGTATCAAATCTTTATGTTGATAATTGACTCGGCTAAGTTTATTCGTACTTTGTTACACAGATTTCAACACATCACGTCATTTCAATGGAATGGATTATCACATTTTGTGGTCCAGCCCTTTTTGTCGTCTCTACCACCGTTGAATTCTTATTTGTGTGTTGTACCTCATTCATCGTGCTTTGTTTGTTCAGACTATGCTGCGGCGTTGCGGGTTGCGTGTGTGCAGCCTTGCCGCTGCCGCCCCCTCGTCTTCGTTCAGCGCCGACCGAAAGCTCCTCGCATTCGCCACAAGAACAACGTGGGTTTCCGTTACTGTTATTTACACGTTCACATTTTCAGCCAATCTCGTTGCTTGCACTTTGGCCCTGCCGTCTTGTCGCGGGAAGCAGTTCGACGTCAACAAGTTAGTTCTTCTCCGAAATTTGCCTTCAATGATAATCATGTGTAGTTTCCAGGTTGAATTCGAGGAGTTGCTAGCGCGCCAACCGCGAAGGCACACACGCAAGCGCCGTCCGATCACGGCCCAGCTGCAACCGGTACGGTACATTCACTCACTCACTCACTCACTCACTCATTGCTTGTGCCTGGACGATTGTCTGGACGATGACGTCGTTAGCCGACGAAATTTTTATAGCGAGCGTTGATGTTGGATGCTTCTTCTAGGCTGACGCGCGTCTCCCGCAAGTGGTGTCGATAGCGCTGTCGGAGCAGCTGAACATGGCCGACGTCGCCGCCGACCCCGCCATCAACAACATGTACAACTGCACCGTCATCGACGAGGGTGCGTTGGAGGCGTGGTGTACATTTGAATATATTTATTGACGATATCACTAATACCACAACGTGACTAATCTGTTGGTGGTCCATTGTCGGGATCCAACGGGCGACTTTGCGACATGCATTGGCATTGTCGTACATTGGAATCGTCGGGTTCAGAGTTTGACGACGCGCTGCACCTGGTGAAGCGGCTCGAGTACCAGATCGACCCCACCCAGCTCAGCGAGGTGTTCGTCTACGAGGACGGCGTCGTCGTCTTCTGGAACGTCGACAGCCCGCAGGTGAGTCGGCTGGACTACGTGGTAACGCCTTGTAAACTGGTTGTGAGTATTCAATCTAATACTGAATCATTATTGCGAAAATAGGCGAGAGCTGTCGGTGTAGTGCCATAGTTTTCCTTCGACCCCCTTTGCAAAGTGATTCAGGAGGCTACTTTTATCTTTTACTGAGCAATGCGTTTGCAGCGCGCGGCTCTTCTGCGCGAGCTGGAGAACCACATGCTGCAGCCATACGACTCGACGGTCGCGCACGCCGAGCTAGACTCGATGCCATTCGTCGTCGACGTGGAGTGAGCACTGAACCTGTCTAACACTCGAAAACCCAACTGGTAGTCACTATTCTCGAACTACTTGTTGCAAATGGAACGCACTTTCGCGCGGTTGCGAATCATTGATATTGATGCGAAGTGGCGATCGGGCGGGCCGACCGGCGCGGGCAATTGTTGTCCTAGCAGCCGCGTGCTTCTCTCGCCACTCTCTCGTCTGATCAGCAGTGAGATGAGACACGCGCGAGAGAGAGAGACTGGTGTTGGAAAAAGTGACGGGTCGAGTCAGCAGCGCGCACTTGCACCATGCAACCTTTCAATATTGTTCTATCGCAACTTAATTACTTATACAATAATGTGTCATTATGAACGTTTCATCGACATGTGCAATGTGCAAGTGCGCTTCTGGGAAGTGTCTTGTTGGCTGTGTTGGATAGGCTCTTGCACTGATGATTTTCAACTTGTTGCCCAGTTCCGCACGGTCTCGGATCCGTTCGGAGCGGTTTGTGCTGGATGGGGCGAAGCACGGCGGAGCCAACCACCTGGCATTCGACTCTGTCCTCGAGCGGTACGCACTCTCGCACGCCTTTGCTGCCTCCGGTACGTTCATTATACGACAATGACTTATCAAAAATCGCTTCACATGTCTGAGTTCTGAGTGGTCTTGGTGTTATATATCCTTGGAATGTGTTTCTATGCCGCCCTGTTTCAGTGAAGGTGGGTGTGTGGGAGGCTATGTTGGCGTCGCACGCCGAGCCCCTCTCCAAGACGACCAAGGACCTCATGCGAGGCGTCATCCCCTGGAGCCGCCAGGAGGCACTCCGCAAGGCCGGCGACTTTGCCGACCTCAGGTGGGGCTTCTTCCTGTTCCATCAAGCTCATATTCTTCAATTACTTCTGCGTTAGAAAGAAGCTCACATAGTTGCAGTACTTCTGAACATAGGTTTAGAAAGACATTAATTATGCGTGTATTACAGACACTCGATCAACATCAACTGCAACCTGCTGAACCGCGACTTTTACTGGGAGCGCACCGAGCTGGAGAAGTACTACGAGATGACGGCCAGACATCTCACCGTTGAGAGGAGGCTCAAGTGGGTGCAACTTTATCGAAGTATTGATTGAATCGATGTCGTAATTACGGTGTGTCATAATACTTTTTCCATGCCCGTTACAGGCTGCTGAACAGCAAGCTCGACTACTGCGAGGAGTTGGTGAAGATGGTGGACAACATGCTCGCTCTGCGACACGTGAGTCGATGTGTATTGTGTTCTGGTGTCTCGATGTGTATAGTGTTTTGTGTTCTGGCGTTTCCTTCGGGAAGCTGTACTACTCTTTGCACTCGCATTTGCGTCGTTTAGGCGTCGACGCTGGAGTGGCTGATCATTGTGTTGATTCTGATCGAGGTGGCGTTCGACATCTTCCACTATGTCGAGTCGTTCTCGCCCCAGAAGGTGGTTGTCGTGGCCGATCCGGACCTGGCTGTAGTTGGGGCGGAGGCAGCGGAGAAGAAGTAGGAGTGCCTTCGTTCAATGACATTGTTTATGTGTTGTATTGTTTTTGTTATACTATTAGTAACTGGTTAGATGTAGATGTGTAGTTATAGTAGACGTGTCTTTATTAGCTGTACTTGCTCAGCTCTGCTGTACTGTTGTTGACTCTCCGGTTACTGTTGCGAGGTGATATGCTTTGGCGTTTGCGTTTTGTGAATGTTGTGTATAAAACGTTTATTTTCTGTTCCTAACGTGTGCTTGTTGGATTGCACTTTTCTGACCAGGTCGTGTGCTCCTGTCAATGTACTTGAAGAAGTTGTTGATTCGCATCTCCATATCCGGCACGTCTTTGCTGTCCCGCCCCTTCTCTCCATTTTTGCTTATTTTCCGTTTTGTCTGCTGACCATTGCATCGCACGATTTTGTCGGGCGTGTGATAGCTATGATTGTGTGAGATAGTGCTATCAGTTATCCGTATACCTGTGATCTCTTTTGAAATGACTGATCGATGCTGACCACTTCCGATTGTGCAAACTAGCAGGCTGTGCGTATTCGGTATTTGGTAGCGCTTTGCCATCTGGGATGAGTAGTGAGTAGTGAGAGAGGCAAGCAATTCGCTCGAACCACTCTCTAACCCGTCTGTTCGAAGTAATTAGCTGATGGCGCCGTGAGATGCTGGATGCTCGCTGTCATTTCATCGATTCTGTCTGGTTGTATTGTTTTGGGAAGCCGTTTGTGTAGTTTGTAGTTTTGTATCGTTTTGAATATGAGGCGTTGCGCTCCGTTGCCTTCTTACGTTCGGACAATGCATGTTCTATATGTTCTTTATATTGATTATTGCAGGTAGGGTAGATCTGTGGATATGCAGTGTGTGTTGCGTGGAGCTTCCCGGGGAGTGCGCGTGGCGGGTGCGAGACGCGCACTCGCAAGCAAGGCCAGCGACGAGTTCCGTCTCAATGAGTACTCGCAAAAGTACCTTGGATACAGGAAGGTGAGCGAGCAAAACATAGTTTGGTGAGAAGATGATGGATGAGCAAAACACATTGTAGTTTGATGTAATGATCAAAACACACTCAGGCGGCGTTCACCGAGAAGCTGGAGGTGGTCGACTCGGCCACTCTGCCCGCCATGCCCATCTACAGGGTGACGGACGCCGAGGGACGGGTGATCGACCCCAGCCATGACCCCAAGTTTGACAAGGTGTGTCGTGTGTTTTGCCGCTTGTGTTTTGTGTATTGTGTTCTTTATTCATGCTTGTGTTTTGTGCAGGAGAAGTCGCTGAAGATCTACCGTACGATGACGCAGCTGAACATTATGGACAGGATTCTGTACGACTCGCAGAGGCAGGGACGCATCTCGTTCTACATGACCAACACTGGAGAGGAGGTGAGAGAGGAAGGGGAGAGAGGTTCCCTAATGGTTTCTAATCCAATGCGGAGAGTGAGAGACGAGAAGCCAAAAGACGGGAAATTGATTCCAGTTGTTTTAGGGTAACCACGTAGGTTCGGCCGCCGCCCTCAAAGATCACGACCTCGTGTTCGGACAGTACCGCGAGGTGTGTGTTTTGGTTGTTCTCTGTGTTTTGAAGTGTGTTCTATGATCAGCTTGCAGGTTGGAGTTCTGATGTGGCGCGGATTCCCCCTGGAGCAGTTTATGCATCAGTGCTACGGAAACAGCATGGATATTGGTGAGTTTATAAAAACACACAATGCATATACATTTGGAACGTTTGTTTTGTAAATAACCACGCATTTTGTGTGTGTGTGTTTCCAGGAAAGGGCAAGCAGATGCCGGTTCACTACGGCTCGAAGGAGCACAACTATGTGACGATCTCCAGCCCCCTCACCACCCAGCTGCCCCAGGTGAGAGAGGGAGGGAGGGTGGAGAGAGGGAGAGAGGGAGAGGGAGGGAGGGAGGGAGAGGGAGACGGTCTCCGCTTTCAGGCTGTGGGTTCTGCGTACGCGTTCAAGCGCCAGCCGAACAACGACCGCGTGGTGTGTGTCTACTTTGGAGACGGCGCCGCGTCGGAGGGAGACGCGCACGCCGCGTTCAACTTTGCTGCCACTCTGGTCAGTCACTCACTCACTCAATCACTTTTCCACTCCCCGGCTTGGCCATTTGACGTCCTTGGTCCTTTGCCGGTGACGACCACTCACTCTGGTCAGTCGACGAGACTGGATAGGATAGTTTGCTTCGACGTATTCGAACACGTTTGACATTTTTCACGTCATTTTGGATCAGTCGGGATGTTTTGGTTCGAGTCTTGGTAGTTTGATTCGCTCGCCATATTTAAAGTCTTTCTATTCTGACTGTTGGGTGTTGCAGGACTGTCCGATCATCTTCTTCTGCCGCAACAATGGCTACGCCATCTCGACGCCGACCAGCGAGCAGTATGCGGGAGACGGCATCGCCGGAAAGGGACCCGGATACGGATTGCACACCATCAGGTCAGGAGTCAGGAGGACCTTGGCCCCTTGGGTTTACGTTTTCGAAAAGGAGATCGTTCTGTGTTCGGGGAGATTTTGAAATGATGTTTGATTGATCTGATACACAGGATATTTATCTTGAATCAAGTAGCACATTACGACAATGTAAATTTCGGTAAGGTTACGGTAAACTACATCGATTGATTGATTGATTGATTGGTTGATGGATGGATGGATTGCAGGGTGGACGGCAACGACCTGTTTGCCGTGTACAACGCTGTGGCGGAGGCGAGAAAGCTGGCACTCCAGAACAAGCCGGTGCTTATTGAGGCGATGACCTACCGCCTCGGACACCACTCCACCTCGGACGACTCGACCGCCTACCGGTAGGATGCTTGCTTGTTTGTTTTGGTTACTTGGTCGAAACAAGATTTTGGTTGCCTGCTCTTGTTCGGTTCTAGTTCTTACATATTTTTCTGACATGTTTGCGTGTGGTCTGGTGTGAGCATTTTGGCGTTTCAGTTCGGCGGCTGAGGTGCAGGAGTGGGGAGACAAGGACCACCCGATCATGCGCTTCAAGAAGTTCATCTCGGAAAAGGGGTGGTGGAACGAGGAGATGGAGAAGGACTGGCAGAAGGAGGTGGGAGGGGAGAGGAGAAAGGAGAGAGGGAGGGGAGGGGGAGGGAAGGCAAGTTATCAAGCCTGAACCTACGCTAGGATCAGCTCTATTGCCTGCGTCGTAGATTTTCTGTAGAGTTACTGTTCGTGTTTCAGGTGCGCAAGAAGGTTCTGAAGGCGTTCGACGCTGCTGAGAAGACGAAGCTCGCCCACCATCACGACATGTTCGAGGGAGTGTACAAGGATGTGAGTGGAGAAGGGGGGAGGGAGACGGAGAGAGAGAGAGAGAAAGAGAGGGAGAGAGAGACGGAGAGAGAGAAAGAGACGGAGAGAGAGAGAGGTGTTTCAGATAGACCAGAAGCTGGAGCGTCAGAGGGCCGAGTTGGACGCGCACCTCAAGGAGTACGGCCAGCACTACCCCCTCGACAAGGCCCTCTCCAAGTAGATCTCCCGGCTGATCTACCCCGCCATAGTCAGCGCTCTCTAGTATCGTTGTGCCATATCGTCGTCTCTTCCCTCTCTCTTTTGTGTTGCAGCACCAGTAGCATTTGTGTGGTTGTGCCGTTGTGTCCATAGATAGCCATGTAGGTACGAGTGGGCTCGAACGGAGTCTCTCCTGATAAGGCGCGTGCCCCGTTCGCTGATTGTTGTGGGGTGGGGGTAGGGGAGATAGAGAGCGAGTAAATCAATAATGCCTGCACACCCGGTGAATGAATACATGTCGCCCCCGGGCATCCATTCTCATAATCGTTTTGTTTGTAGCAGAGTATTGTTTACGATGTATTTATGGTAGAGGATAAAGAGTATTTGGAAGGAGCTTGTGATGTTGATTGTCTGATATGCGCGTTGTCTCGCCAGACGGGGTCCGTCTGTATCAGTGAGAGGAAGGCAGGGCCATTGATCCGTCTGTTACAACGCGCGGGAAACTGTTTAGTTTGGTTTGATATCGCGTTTTCGTTGAGCGCAATGTGATTTATGCAATTGAATCACTGGAGGCCATTGTGACTGCAAAGTCGCAGAGCTGTGTTTCTTTTGAATTGTTTGTGTTGCTGTTCGTGATTGAAATGGAAGCGAGGTTAGGCGCATTAGTCTAGGTGTGCTTGCCAGTTTTTTTCTGTCTCGCCGCCCGCGAACCTGCGATTTTGTGCACCGAACATTTGTGTTGTGAGTATATTGACTGACAGCGCCCATTTGACTTGCAACATGTTGAAAGCGAAGAGCAGTGAGTGCAGTTCTTTTGATTGATTGTATCGATTGATTTCAGAAATTGCCTACTCTCGCATGCCGTCGAATGACGGATTTCTGGATGCGGAGGAGGATGTGAGACATTTGATGGGAGATGGGGAGGAAGAGGTGAGTGGAGAAGGAGCAGAGGAGAGGAGAAGAGGGAGAAGAGGAGCAGGGTGAGGAGAAAGGGGAGAAGAGGAGCAGGGTGAGGAGAAGAGGGAAGAAAGGAATAAGAAACATGACCATGGCAGGAGAAGTTTGAATACGTATAAGCGAGCGCAGACGACAATGTCGCTTGTTTGACTGTTGGCCCAGGCTGTATTCTTATCATTTCGTCACATTCGAGGTATTCTATCCCGTATAGTGTGGTTGGCATAGTTAGTGTAATATTTGCTGTAGAAAGATTGTGGGTTTTGTTTTGTCGCGTTTTTGCACTTTTTGTTTAGATTATTGAATAATGTGAAGATAGAGATAGTGTGTATTTTGCTATGAGGACATTTTAAAAGATTTTTGAGTAAGTACCTTAGCATCTATGCTAGATTCAATGGACTGAGACGATTGAAAATCGTGTCTGACGCTGAATACCAGAATATCGACTTTTTACGCGAGTTACGAAGATATGTGAATTGAGAGCGGCAGTTCGATAGTGAGTGATTACGCATTAAATGGCTTTTGTGTGGCTTCTGTGCTTTCTGTTCTCTCTGACTATATTGACACTAGGAAATGTTAGTTCGATAAGCGAATTTCTCCTTAAATAATTAACCATATCTGATAGACAACACCAAATATTTTAGTGACCCCTCATATTACATGTGATCAACACAACTAACTAATCAATCAAATCAAATGTTTATTCGGAATTGCGATCGTGACACGTACAAAACGAAATATCATTAATATATAACCAATATATGTGAGGACCCTGTGAATTCAATATCTTTTTTCGCAGTTGCAGTGCAATCAGTGTGTTAACAATGACGCGGATCGCTGATAGAGTGTGAATCACTCTCTTATCTTTACATGATTTCTGAATTTTCCTGTAACTCAATCATCTGACTGATGACGCTTCGTTGGGACACGGGCACGAAAAAAGTGAGATAAGGAAACGGCACGCTGCTTAAAAGAAGCTAGCATATATCAGTGTTGGTCGGAGTCCGCCTCGATCGAACAGAACTTCCATACTCGCTTTGCAACGTTCGTAGTAGTCTCTCTTGCCTGAACGGTCTTGCATGTTTATCGCTCGCTATCAGCCAGGTCGCAGGTCATGTTTCCGGACTAGACTGCGTTTTATGGCGTTTTACACGATGCTCAATGCTGTACTGTTTCTCTCAGTGTTTGTTGTGGTTGTCTTTCTGGACATTCTAAACATTTTGCTTTTTGTGAGCTTTCGTGGTTAGTTGCGCTGTTCTCTAACACGTCAATGAAGTTTATTAGTGAATTTTGAGTAAGTGAATTTTATACATCGTCATGGAAAGTGAGCTGAAGACAGAGAATGTAGTGTCTCCTTTATAACTCATAGTTTTGCAGGACGTGATGACATCTGAGCACGGACACAGTCACAATGGACACAGCCATTCGAATGGGAGAGGGGAGGAGGAGGAGGAGGAGGAGGGGATGGAGGGAGTGAGCCACTGCCACTCGGGCAGCGAGGGGGGCGACAGGGGCAGGGAGAAGCAGGTGGGAGGGAGGGGGAGAGAGGGAGAGGGAGAGAGAGGGAGGGAGAGAGAGAAATGAGGCGGGAGTAAAAGAGAGAAGGAAAGAGATAGTAGGTGAGAGAGAGGTGGCTGAGAGAGAGAGAGAGAGAGAGAGAGAGAGAGAGAGAATTCTGATCTTCATTTTGCAGTCCCGCCGCGCGGAGCGAGTGCTCTGGGCGGTGTCGTTTCTATCTGTGGTGTTCATCGCAGCAGAGTTTACCGGAGGATACTTGGCTAGTTCTCTCGCTATTATGACTGGTGGGTTGAGGAAGAAGGAGGGAGAGAGAGAAGGAGAGAGGAGATAGAGGGGAGAGAGAGGAGAGAGAGAGAGAGAGAGAAAGAGAAAGAGAGGAGAGAGAGACTCCGTTCCAGACGCGGGCCACCTCCTCTCTGACCTGTTCAGCTTCCTTATCAGTATCGTGGCGATCAAGACGGCCCGGCGGCGGCGTGAGTCTTTTTTTCTGTGTTGCTTTCCAGCTTCCAGTGTTTTCCAGCAATGTGATAAGTCTAGAACAACGAAATTACGACTGTGTTGGGAGATCTCTGTATCAAATCAAATAATAAACGACCACAATGATATTCGAAATCTGAATACGCGATAGATGACTAGTTGTGGGAAGGCTACACGAGTGAGGCTGAAGCACGTTTGATCAAGTGAAAAAAATGAGGGGAGGGGGGGGGGGTTGTTTGGCGACGAGCGCTTTTCGAACTAATTCTAATTCGTTAGGACTGCAACTCTCGCGTGCGCTTTGCCGGCGAAGACCCAGCCAGCAAGTAGTCACCAAGACTATGTCGTTAGTGCGGTACTATCTTTTCTTTCAGCGTCGGCGCGCCACTCGTTCGGCTTCGCGCGCGCCGAGGTGCTGGGCGCGAGTGTGTCGATGCTGATCCTATGGGCACTCACAGCCGTCCTCGTATACATGGCCATTGACAGGATCGTCGACGGAAAGCTCGACGTGAGTTTGACGACCAGTTGTCCCAGCGTTCTTTTTTTGTTTCGAAAAGACTGACCAGACCATCCGGTTGAACAGTGCGATGGAGCAATGGTTGGAATGTGATATAGACGGACTGTTCATTTTTTTACATTTTACATTCTACATTGCATTTTGTTAGGTGGACGCGGATACGATGCTGATCACTGCGGGCGCGGGAGTGCTGTTCAATCTGGTGATGGCGGTGACGCTGCGCTGCGGGGGACAGGCACACGCACACTCGCACGGGGGAAGGTGGGAGGAGGGGGGGGGGAGAAACAGAGACAGAGACAGACTGACAAAGGGCGGGGTGGGAGACAAGCAACCGCAGACTCTGTGATGCCGACACGATGACGTGTTTCCTCGGCCTGTTCCTTTCATATTGTTGTGATTGTAATGTCAAGCTATAATTCCGAATGAATCTCTGACACTCTCGACACAAAGATGAAGATCGAAGACACTGTTTTTCAGCCCGTCAATCCACGCGCACTCGCACGAGGAGAATGTGAACGTGCGCGCGGCGATGCGCCACGTCATCGGAGACTTCATACAGAGCATCGGCGTCGTCATCGCGGCGCTCGTCATCAAGGTAGGGGGGGAGGGAGAGAGAGAGAGAGAGAGAGAGAGAGAGAGAGAGAGAAGGAGGGTGAGAGATAGAGAGGGAGAGAAGGAGGGAGAAAGAGAGACTCCCTCTTGCAGTTCACTGGCTGGCAGCTGGCCGACCCTATCTGCACGTTTGTCTTCTCTCTGATCGTCCTCTACACTTCCTACGACGTGATGTGTGATGTGCTGCGGGTACTGATGGAGGGTGAGTGAGAGACCTTGTTTGAGAAAACATAATAGTGGTCTAGTAGGAATCCATACCACATACTATCATACCACCATTTCCTCATGACTACTGCCTAGTTATCTTGGTGTGTGGGTGTGTCCCAATTGGATGAATCAGAGGGAGATCCATGTGCATTGCAGCGTCTCCCCGCGGCGTGGACCCCGTGTCCGTCCGGTCGGACCTGCTGCAGATTGCGGGTGTGAGCGCGCTGCATGACCTGCACATGTGGACGATCAGCGGGCAGTCGACGGCCGTCAGCGTACATCTCGTCGTCGGTGCGTTCTCATCGAGAATCGAATCAGTTATCCGAAAGCGAAATCAAACTCACAAATAACTTCGAATCAAATCACATGTTTATACGGAATCGCACCTGGTCGTCGGTGTGTTGTCACATCGATACCGTTCTATCCGAAAGCGGCGCACGAACATTATAAGTCGTAGCATGTCGCGTGAGCTGATCGAGTACTTGATCCAGTACAGTGGTTCAGGGTGTTTGTCATGTTCGCCCGTTTCAGAGGACATCTCTGTGTCGGCCGACGTGGTGTCGGCAGCGCGGTCTGTCCTGCGCCGGCGCTACTCATTCGAGGCGTGCACCATACAGACAGAACTGCACGACAAGAGCATGCGCGGGTGCGAGCGGTGCGCCGGCGGTGTGTGAGCACGGCCCACGTCCATCCATCCGTTCGTCCATCCATCCATCCATCCATCCATCCATCCATCCATCCATCCATCCATCCATCCATCCATCCATCCATCCATCCATCCATCCATCCATCCATCCATCCATCCATCGCCTGGCGGATTTTTGGTATCCAGGTGTCATCGTTGGTGCGAGCTAGCTTTTGTGACTCGACTGTGATAGAACAGGTGAACTGCAGTTATCATGTTTGTAATACTTACTCCGAGTGACCTTTTTCTGTAAGAGTTACTTGATATACCAGACAAATATGAATGATACGGGGAGAAGTGTGCGTGTGAGACGCGATTGTTTTTTTAGAGATTGGTAGGCGACTAGTCTCGATAAAAGTGCCTTGTTTCGTAATTTGTAACATTTTGTGATAATTCGTGTTTCATGCTTGATCGATAAATGGTTATTCACTAGCTGATCACTAGCGTTCAAAAACACGACACAAAGACAGAACGCTTTATTGACTTGATCAGTATCTTTTTCTCTAAGCGGAACTTTATCTACACATTTTGATAATCGATAGCGTTTTTAATTGACGACATGAATGTAATTTAATGTTTTTCTCTTCTTCTCTTCTCTATTTCGGAGCTGGAGAACCGGAAGGTGCGGGAGAAGCTGGCACGACTCCAGGAGGCGGCTTGAAGTACTGTAACCAGGGTACTGTAGGTTACCGTAACTACTGTATACCGTACCGCGAGATCATCCGGAGACATCGGTTTTCCGTCCTTGTCAGTCGGTCCGAGCGTTGATTCGATAACCATCAGAGCATCCTTCTCATCAAACGCCTTAACTTGCCCTGGGATACGGTAGATTACAGTATACACTGGAGTACGGTAGGTAACAGTACCGTCCTTGCTGGCGTTGATCCAGACTGTGAATGTGTGTAGTTTGTCCTTTGGAGTCTTGTCGATCACTTCTCTCGCTGACTTGCAGCCATCTATGATAGGAGCACAGATCACGTACATCTTACAGCGACCCGCCGGACCTTCCTGCAAGAGAGAGGGGGAGGGAGGGAGGGAGAAAAAGAGAGAGAGAGAAAGAGAGAGAGAGAGACAGAGACAGAGAGAGACAGAGACAGAGAGACATAGAGAGAGGGTTGAGATGAGAATGGGAGAGAGGAGAGAGAGAGGGGAGGGTGGCGTACCTTCCTCTGAATCAGGATACCCTTGGTCTCTCCTGGCGAGACATAGTCCCACGGAGGACACAGTCTGAACGAGTAACTCTCTCTCCTCCCTCTCTCTCTCCCTCTTCCCCTCTCCCTCTCTCTCTCTCTCCCTCTCCCTCTCCCTCTCTCCCTCTCCCTCTCACCTGTAAGACTTGTTGTCGGAGCTCTTTATCTTGAATGCCACCTTGAAGTCTTCGCTGTTGTTGAGGTGCATTTTGGCGATTCCGATGAGAGGCATCGAAATGGTGAGAGGAGTGAGAGAGACGTTGAGATCGCCACTCGATTTGGCGGCCTTCTCCTAGAGAAAAGGGGAAGTCAGAGAGCCAAGGCGAGTGGGTGGGAGGGAGAAGAGAGAGAGAGAGAGAGAGAGAGAAAGCAGGGTGAGGGGCGTGCGATGGCGACCTTTGCCATCGTGGCTGGCTGGGTGGGAGGAAGGTGCGACCACTCGGTGTGGCTGGGAGAGAGGCGAGTGGCGGCAGGTGAAATGGAAGAGTGAAAGGAAAGAGGAGAGAAAGGGATGTCCAGACACATGCATGCCAACGTTTATCCAAACGCCAACACAACCTGCACCTTTCTTCCCGCTCTCTATTCCCATATGTCAAATGCAAAATTGACGTAGAATGCACATTTATCTTTTCAAGATATGGTTCAAAGTTGAGTAGTTTAGAAAGCAGGAGTAGTGTTTTCGTCATCGAAGTCCTCTTCTCCGATGAGAACAAGAATCGCCTGGAACTTGTTGGAATCGCACGACTTGAGCTCAGCACGAGCAGACGACGTGAGAGTAGAAGTGGCAGTGGCGATGTACTCCAGAGAAGTGGACTCCTCGTAGAAATCGCCCACGCTGCACTCCGAATACGAATACGCTTGCACCTCGACCACCTGAAACGTAGTTCAAAGTGTGTCTCGTTCCATCAAAACAGTGCTTACCATGGTGACGAAAGAAGTAGCTTCAACGGAGAGCGACTGGCATGACTCGAACACCTCAACGTAAGCGGCAGCAAACTCGGAAGAGATCTGTTCCAGAAGCGCTTTGAAGGCGGTTAGCGAGAACTGCGAACGCATTTCAAAGGCAATATAGATCTGGCTTTGTTGTTCAGCAGTCATAGCCAGGAACACATTGTTGCACTCCACAGAAATCATTTCTGAAAAAAATGACCACTCATTTACGTATTGTATTGATGTGATGTACCCTGGAAAACGGGCGGAAGAACTGTGATATCAACAATTTCTCCAGCCTCCTGGCGTCCGAGCAGCTGGATAGAAGTCGAGACTATAATATGGATTCATGTTTTGTAAACTCATGTGAGACATACATTGCGACACACTGAAACATCCCTTGCACTTGGAAATAAGCTCTGTCCTAACAGAAACGTCAAGTGCTTCGAAAAGAGTGAAGAACTCCAGAACGGTGGAAGACTCCCACTTGGAGTCGTCACACTTCTTCGACTTGAGCTGCAATTTAAATGTTATATCTGATTATAAAACTTGATTTTACCGTATCGAACAACGCTTGAACTTGGCTAGCGTACTGCACATCAACAGAGTTCACGAAGATAAGCTCAAACGAGAGGATGTAAGAAGTGTACTTCTTGAAGACCATCTCTCCGCAGTAGAACGCTTGCTTAGCGTACTGAACAAAAATGTTATTGTGAGACGCTTGGTAAAATGCTTACATAGACGATAGACTTGGAGTCGTCTTCGTTGCAAGATCCATCCCACTCCTTCGACTTTGACTTTTCGTTCGAACCCGACTTGGATCCCTTTCCGTGCGAGCCGCTCTTGCTACCTCCGTGAAGCTTCTTCTTCTTCTTGTCTAGAACAACCACTATTTTCAGTATTCAAAAGATGGCCACCATGGTATTGATCGAAGAATCCGTGGCAGTTCTCCTTGGCCACCTTCTTCTCAGAAGGCGTGAGGAACTTCCAGCCAATGTAGATCTGGGTGTTGAATGCCAAGTCGGCCTCCACAGTAATGCTCTCTCCACACGCAAACTTGATCCACATGTCGCAGTTGTATTTGATGAGGGTATAGAAGAAAGAGCCGACAGCGGTTCCGTTGGTCGCTCCGATCTCCTCCATGAACGAAGTGTTGGTCACGTTGGCTAGCATAGGGTTCATCAGTCCAAGCTGGATCAGAATACTGTTCACGTAAGCGTAGTACTAAAATAGGTTATCAGAAGATCATTAAAAACCAATATACCTCGAATTCGAACTTGAAGTAGTGGCTTTTGCCGGACAGGAAAATGAGCTGATACTGTTGGTCAGTGGACAGACTGTTCCACGTCTCGTTGAGTTGAATGTCGATGAGCACTAGAAAGAAGACAAACACATGTAGTTTGTTGCTGATAAATGATAACTCACTCTGAACAGACGATTCACACGAATCAACATCGATGGGATGGAATTCGATGGGGTTCTTAGCTTGC
Source organism: Rhabditoides inermis (assembly GCA_963966185.1). Taxonomy (NCBI): domain Eukaryota; kingdom Metazoa; phylum Nematoda; class Chromadorea; order Rhabditida; family Rhabditidae; genus Rhabditoides; species Rhabditoides inermis. The sequence continues at coordinate 270,456 of CAWZYM010000086.1, read as the reverse complement.
TCCTTGATCGGCGCGTTGACTGAAAACACAAACAACTTTGATGTGTTTTCAATCGTTCGTCACTCACATTCGTCGTAAGCGAACATGAAGTCCATCTTGTAGAAGAGTTCGATGCGGAGCTCCCAGTCAAGTTTGAAGAAGAATTCATACAAAATGGCGTACTCCGGAGTCTCATAGAAATTAACCTTGACGGAGAAATCAGTGATCGCGGTGTTTTTGAGAATGTTAGTGATTGTGTCGCTCAGTTCGGGACAGAGAGCTGCTAGGAGTTGTGCGCAAGGCTCGAACACAGCATTCCACTTTTTGTAGTATCCCGGAGTTCCCATTGCAATGTTGTTCATCAGACTCCAGCCGATCGTGTTGTAGGGGAACGGGTTGTAGAATGTGACGAGGCTCTCCTTGGCACATTTCTCAACACTATAGAAGATGGTGGGAGCACAGTGAGCGAGACGCTCGTGGGTCTCGAAATCGAGCTCGCGAAGACACGAGTCAACAGCAGCCAGCACCTCAGACTCCATGAAGAAGTCAAACAGAGCCAGTTGCGAGAATGCGTAGTACTGCGCGGATTCAATCTGCAAACGGTTAGGATTCAAATGTCACTTGAAATCATTCATAATAAACATACCGTAGCTGTGAAAGTAGTGTTGTCCTGGACGTCACTGGTGAGGGAAGTGAAGAGGCTGAGCTCGAAAACGGCGGAGAATTCGACAGAGATGCTAGCAATAGCCTGGGAGATGGATGCAGCATCGAAGTACTTGTGCGAGTGGCACGAGAACACCACATACAGCTGGCACTTCTGCTCGAAAGTCAACTCCATGTACGCATCGAACACATCCACGGAGATGAGGGCTAAAATGTGATGATGGCTTGAGTTGCAATAGATCGCAGTCCAATGTACCTTGGAACACCTCGGGAATATCAGTGAACTCCACTGTCTCGTTCATGCGTCCTATCACAGCAATGATCGTTTGGACTGAAAGTTGTCATAATATTGGTATTTGTTTCTCTGGCAAATAAAACTCAGTAAACTCACACTTGTGCGTGTTGAAAAAGATTTCACAGTCAGCGACAATTTCAGACCTTACGGTCACGTCGAGCTTTGCGACTTCTTGAAGGAATGCGTAGACGTATGTAGTGGTGATGTCAGCGTTGGTGAAAGTCATTCCATTGAGCTGAATCAACGATTGAATTGGCAGGTGAGTCTAATAGTGTTACCGTAGCAAAGATAGTTTCCAAGTGATGTCCGTTGTCAGGTCCAGCAAGAAGAATGAGCTGGGTTTGAATGGAGATGAAGTACTGGGTGTAGCTCTTGAACACCTGAGGTCCGGCACAGAACGTTTGGTAGATGTACTGTAAAAATGGTTTCATATGTTTAATGATGTTTCAGTGTTAGTCTACTCACGTATGCAATGTTGCTCTGATCTTCGGTGTTGCACGTTCCGTCCCACTCCTTTGAAGCGGACTTCTCGCTCGAACCAGACTTGGACTTGGACCCGTGCGATGCCTTCTTGTTCTTGCTTCCACTGCCTCCCTTCAGCTTCTTTCCCTTCTTCTCACACTTGTCCGTGAAACCAGGGCAAGACTGCTTGACTTTCTTCTTGTCTTCAGCATACAGGAAGTTCCACTCGATGTCGATTTGAGTGAAGAACGCACTGCTCTGAGCAGCAGTGATCACTTTTCCGCTGGAGTAAGTCATGAAGATGTCACAGTAGAAGGCAATAGTCAGCTGGAGGAACTCGTCAGTCTTGCTTCCGGCTGTCACTCCATTCTCTTCCATCACTGCAGAATCAGTCACATTCGACAGCATCGGAGAAGCGAGTCCATAGCTGGTCAGCACATCGTACACCACTGCGTAATACTGAAAAACAAAAATGCTAAATAGGGAATCATTCATGAAGAGGAGTTCCCACCTTGTACTTGTTCTCGCTGGTGAACGAGATAGAGTTGTTGAAAAGAAAGTAGAGGTGTGACTGAGCTTGCTTGGTGTCGTTGTTGTTAGGAAGAGCGTTGAAAATGGCAGCGAGTTCTTCGTCCAAGAAAACTGCAACATACAAACTATGAAAGGTACCTGAATACAAACTAACTGGATGCAGCAGGTTCACATGTGGCGACGTCGATGGTGTAAGGAACTGCGGGGTTGGCGTTCTCATTCGGAATGATCTTGCTGACTGCAAAGTCGTACATTAGTTTTACGAACAACATGCTGTCGCATATGATACTCACTGGAAGAGACGTTGAAGAAGAACTGAAGCTCGGGACGAGCGATGATTTGCTCGCGAAGAGTGCTGGAGAACTGGGCTCCATAGAACCAATCGAAGAAGACTCCTTCGGGTGTGTTGGAGAAGGTCCACTTCACATTCACATTCAGGTTGAAGTCCATGGCGCGAATCTCTGTGATCTTGGTCTCCAGCTCTTCACACGCAGCTCCCAGCAGTTGGAAGCGTTGCTCGAAGTGCTTGTGCCACCGGAGGTTGTAGGTGGACGGGACACTCATCGACTGTTGGTTGCAGAAGAACCATCCCACGCCTCCCTTGGTGTAGTCAGGATTGCACGCCGCAGACGCGCCCGCCACCAGGAGGGAGAAAACGAGGACGATCTTCATCCTGAACGAGTTGGTATGAACAATAGCTTGAGAAAAGAATGTATGGAAATGAGCATGGCGGAATGATGCGATTGGAAGTAGTAGAGGATGTTGATGTGATGACTGACTCCGGCGCTCTGCTTTTATGCGGTCGTTTTTGCTGTTATGAATGAAACGTGGCAAAAGTACACGTAAAAGTCTGCACTGAAAAAATAGCAGGCGAACGATTCAATCAAAATCGAACATGCGAGCCTCGATTGAAGTGGTAACAATTGTGAAACGTGGTTCCTAAATTCGAAAACTTCAAAATAACATTCTGCCGGTTAACAACACGTGATTATTGACAAAAAATGAATATACCGCAACTGAATTTGTGAAACTAATTCAAGGTAACAAGTGGACGTAATTTTTTTTTCACATTTTTCGTGGAGGATGGAGGTGATTAGAGTCATTCTCAGACACCGGAGAGCTAGCGTCTGGGTCTACTTATCCATTCGTAAAACAACTTTCGTCGACAATGTTAAATCATGCACGTACTGTATTTTCGTTCTCTAGTGGCTTTGAATTAAAAAAAAGAATATACCGCCACTGAATTTAAGAAAATATTTCAAGGTTTAGTCTTTAAAGGTAGTGTACCCTCCGAATCCCATAATAAAAATTATCACGAATGTATTATCAATGCCTTTTAGAATTATTTTCATGCCGTTTGTGGTTGTTTGTGATGAAAAATAATGAAATTTATCAAAAATTCTTTTAAATCCACCATGATACGCATATTTACGCAACGAGATGAGTTATGATATTCACAGAACTTACTGCGTTTAGCAGATTATTTTTCTATCAGCTGTTCCCGCCAAATTCGTAAAAGAAACACATATTAAAAATGTTATCCAAAATAAGAATGACATAAGAAACAATATAAACACATGGAAATAAATTGTCGTTAATGAAACAGCCGATAGTGTGGTCAAATTGTGTAACCGTGCAGGTTGTGCACACACCCCCGAGCTGATTAAAAGTTATTAGATTCTACGATTTCTCACTCCAATTTTCAAATGATTTTTAAAAACTAATTTGTTTCAGAATGTATATTTGCATTATCATAATATACTCATTGAATCGTAAACAATGACATGTTATATCTACGCATACACCCAGATTCAGAGGGTACACTACCTTTAAGTGTTGCTGGGTCCATGAGTGGACGTAATCATTTTTATCACATTTTCGTAAGGCATAGATAGGTTCAGTCTGTAAGTCTTGCTGGGTCCATGATGTTCATCTATCTGTTCTTCTTTTTCTTATCTCCTAAGATTGGCGAAAAATAAGTGAGTATACCGCTCTAAATGATGTGAAAATAATTCATAGTAACAACTCGACGTTTGTTTACAATTGTGTGGTGTGTGTTGCCTTTTTCGACGTTGGCTTCCATTAGCATTCAGCAGTCTGTAAGTAATAAATGACACTGCACGAATCCTCGTTACCAAGATACTAATTGAAGACACTAAAGAGGGAAAGCGTCGTTGTTGACAGGACATCATTGTTCATCAATGCTCGCCTGGAATTTTTACTATTCATGTGTTCTTCCCAATCTGATATTAGATTTCGGTTCCGAGTTACCCTGCGCATCTGTGAATGGAACACTCGTAGCGGTCGTGACGAACTTAACTCGAAATAACTCGACAAAGTGCTACGGGATACAACGGTATGATTTTATAATTGCTTACACTGTTGTAATACTGCCAGAACCCATCTGACACATGTGGAGGGGAAGTGCGCTCGGTCTGGTGTGGCTGAAGGCGTGATGATAGTGTATGAGCTAGTGGACAAGTGCCAATTCGTCGAATCTTCGAACGCGACTCATCTATCTGTCACACGGAAACCCGCGGAAACGGCTGATTCATCTACACAAGACATTTTTTCCATTAACACGACTGCGTCAAACAGCACCGCGCAACCTCCAGCGACGACGACGACGACGACGACGACGACACCAATCAGAACCACTAGGGCTACCGCTCCCACTACTCATAGACCGCCTGCTACCATACCAAAGCCGTTACCAGTAACGCCGAGACCGACTGTTGCCACGACAAAAAGGACCGTTCATCCCCCGCCCACGACAACGCCCACCATTCAACAGTACATGGTGAGCTCATGAAATCTATTAGTTTCTCTCGGAGATATTTATCTTCTCGCCAATAAGTTGAAATAAATGATCCCGTGCTTAGAGTGTGCATTTTTTTTTAGAGTATTTGCATGGCAGTGTGATTTTCTTTATTCATTCATCAGTATAATATCATTTATAAGTTAAATTGTCGCTTTAAGGCAAGATGGAACGCGCTCACCCCACTGTATCGTCACCGCAAGTCGCAGAGTGACGTGATCGAGCTGAGACGCGCGCGGCTCCTCAACATGCCCCACTTCTCGCAGCTGACGCGGGGCCGACCCGGCTTCACCCTCGAGAGTAATCATATGGCATACTGTTGACTAACAATACGTGACTCACTGTGTGAAAAAACCTTTTCTAGTAGCGCTGAAAATTGCGTTATTTTCACCGCTAAACTAAACACTTACCGGAACACTGGGAAAATTTTCGAGAACCTGTTGAAAGTGCACTAGTCACTTCTCATTTTCCCGTCCCCGCGAGCGGTTGCCCCTTCCCGCGCTCCCTCGAATGACCACCCGACGACAATGAAAGTCACCGCCGCCGCCGCTTGGATATGAGGTTTCTTGGAGTATCGACTGATTCTCGAATTGAGGCCGTTCATTGCGAGACGATAAGGCGACGCCAAATAAGCCTGTTGGAAGTGCACTAGTGGGCGAAGCGCGGATTCTCGATTGGAGGAAAAGAAGGTACAAAGCGAAAACGAATTGAAGAGCTACGGTGGCACCCGCGAACGGAAGAGAAGTACGTCATTGTTATCGATCGATATCTGGAGCCGTTCACTGTGAGACGATAAGGAGGAGCCAAATAAGCCTGTTGGAAGTGCACTAGTGGGCAACTCGCGGATTTCTTGGATTTCGCAACATGATGGTGACGAATGGATCGACCGGGAGCAAGTATGCAAATGGACGCGAGAAGTTCGATAACGTTCGACGGTAGAGGCAACGTGGTCCATAAGGCTCACGCGTTCAAGGATGGATCAAGGCCGCATACTCTATATGGAAGAAGAAAGAAGATTCTCAAAAGATGCTACCCACCGGATGAGGCTTTGCTATAGGGAGCAATACCCTCCAAGGACCCATCCGGGGACAAAACACTAAACCTTTGTACATTCCGCCCCAAGTTTGTATATTGTGTTTGTGTTTTGTCTGCACCTATGGATAAACCATTATTATTATTATTAAAGTAACAGAATGGGTATTCTGTTGGACTAGGAGTGTCGCGCCCCATCGCACACACCGTACCCGCACTGGAAACCCCCACTCGAACTCCCGCCGCACTCTACCATCCGGCTGAGTATCTTATCGCCTGCACATCAGATAGCAGTATATAAGCTCTGGCTGCCGCCATCGCTTGAGTCTTCACTCTTGGTCGTGATGTAGTCTTGAACCGACCGTGATGTAATCTTGGTGTACCCGTCTTGTAGTCTTGGACTCGTTATGTGATATCGTTGTGTTGTTGTACGATTGTTGTCGTGTACATATCTCTATGCTATAGTAAAACTCTCTTCTCTATATGTCTTGGGATTGTCTGTGGATGCATTGGTATCGGGTTACGGTAGACATGGGTTTATGGTTTCTTATGGTAGCAGCATTGGTATTATGGTAGTAGCGCGGTTTCCACTGGCACGTAGGACTGTTCTAGTCGTATAGTCCCGCCGACACTTGTCGTCGGGTACGCTAGACGGACCGACATGCTAACTGGTACCAGCGAGTGTCTTTTCTTTGTAGGAGGGCGATCCACCACCTCATCATTATTGTCTTACCGTTTGTTTTACCATGCATTCCATTGATGTTTTTTTCGACTACGCATAGTCGCTTTGTGTGTCGTTTGGTTTTCCATTCCGCCACTCTCCGCTTCGATGCGTTGTCGAAAAAGAGAATTGTATCACACGCGATTATTATGCACCTTCTTCTCTCTCCTTGCTAGGGGTCTGAATGTAAGGGGCAGACTAGCTCGGATATCAATTCCTCTATGTCTTATTTCCTTTCTCTTCATCAGATATGATGTGCGGCCGGGAGCCTTTTCAGGGCAGGATCGGCGGGCGCGAAGTGTGCGGGCTGATCACCCTACACACACACAGGGCGCAATCGATCGGGCCGGCAGGAAGAGCTGAAAGCACACTCAAGCGGCGAGGAGAGCAGAGAGGAGAGAGACCCCCTTTCGCAGCCTCGATTGCGGGCGCAATCGAATGGCAGAAGCGATTAGGGCAGAGGGAAATTGAGGTACAGCGTGTCTGCCGAATGGAGATAGAGAAGAACAACAACGTTACTCACCGAAGAAGACGAAGAAGCATCGCCAGTTTCAGAGGCGGGATGCGACGCGATCGATAAGTCGAGAGATCGATCGGAGACGACAAGCACCGCAGGGGGCGGGCGGTACACACAGAGTGCCCACTCCACACCACGGCAGAGAGGGCGGATCAATGTGTGGTCAGCGAGCGCTGGGTGGCTGCAGGAGGCAGTGAGATCGCTATCAGTCGCAGACAGGCGGGAAGAGCCAGGCGAGATAGTGGGCGGGCAGTACACACGGAGCGCTCACACCACATCACGGCAGAGAGGGCGGATCAATATTTGGTCAGCGAGCGCCGGGTGGCAGCAGTAACCGAGAGGCAGCGAGATCGCTATCAGTCGCAGACAGGCGGGAAGAGCCGGGCGAGATAGCGAGTGCACACTGGAGCGCGCAGACAGAGACGCAGGCGGGAAGAGCCGGGCGAGATCGCGAGCGCACACTGGAGCAGCAGGCAGAGACGCAGAGAGGAAAGACGGAGAGTGCAGTGACGGTGGGATTTTTCGAAATTCGCGCCTATTTGGTCCCGCGACGACGTGATCCCTGCAATATACCGTAATGCAAACCATTTGCATTGAAGAATTATTCTTCTGCAATTTTGGGATTTAGGCCAGTCACTATTTTATTTTGCGTGCGTCTCCTATTTTTACACTCTATGTTTTTTTGTGGTTGATGCTCGTGTGTAACATTTTGTATGCTGCGGCCGACGAGCTGTGCTCTAATGCTCTGTGGGGAATTGGAGTGTGGGAGATGGCGAACGCTGTGGGAGCAGCAACGCCTGCAAGACCAAGCCGGAGAAGACCAGGAGGCACCAGGCGGGAGATGCTCGACCCGCAGACGAAGAAGAAGAAGCAGCTCAAGAATCTGCTGGAGAAGTGCAAGGAGTTCAAAGAGGAGATCTACTCTTCGAACGTGAGTGTGATTTTATTTGTTTATTTTTCCTAAAATACGGAGTGCACACCGTTTAGGAATTGTAAATTTAATAGTTACCTTACGAGAACTTTAGACAATTTTGTCTGATTTTCTTTCCTTTTGTGATGGTGCAATGATCTAATGAATTGTTTAGATTAGTTTCGTTTTTTTTTATAATCCACCGACGATGGGTGTGACGGAACCACACCGACGATGGGTGCTGGCGAGATGAGACGACGCTATCCACCAACGACGGGTGTGACGGAACCACACCGACGACGGGTGCTGGCGAGCTGAGACGACGCTATCCACCGACGACGGGTGTGACGGGAGATCACCTGGCCAGTGATCGCAACACGGTGTCAGGCAGCTGTGAGAAGTGGGGGGTAAGCTACTTCAATCAGCCAGGACTACTCCGGGTCCGTGTCTGACATTTTCTTTCTTATTATACGGTGGTTTTGTCATATTATCTTTTGTCTTTCCACTCTCATTGCTAGAAATTGATTATATCTTCGTGATGATCATGGTCGATTCTCTCCGATGTTATGTGATGTGTATAACTGGATAATGTTATACCCCACTAAACTCTGGAAGGATGGACTGTCTATACGTTTTGAATCGCGCGCGTATTGTTCGACGGGATAATATTCGGGACGCGATGTGATGTGTGGGAATACCCTGTTCTAAATTTATATTTTGCAGGTGACTCGCAGGCAGAAAGGCAAGTTTTCTCCCTCTCCAATCTCGCTAGGGGTCTGCTTGTAAGGCGGCCGACGAGCTGTGCTCTAATTTGAATTATCTTATTAGGTCTTGCTCTTATTACTTTTACGACTTGGAAACATCCAAGGCGGTCTGGAGATGGCGGGAACTGGTCTGGTCCATCTCAAATCGTGGGCAGGGGGGGACATCGGCAAGGAGGACTCGATGGCAAGTCGGAATGGTGAGACCAAAGATCTTATGTTCAATTCGAAAGACGCGGTTGGAAACACAACCAGCGCGAGAAACGGCGAGAGGACCGAGCTGCGAACGACGCAGCGAGATGAAGGCGCTCACACCTCATGGGAGGAAGAGCGCGATGTGATGTTGTGCAACATGCAGGCACTCATCAAGCGCATTCGGGAGCTGGAAGACGAGATCGAGATCAGCAAGCTGTGGACAAGGCAGTGCAATTACTGTGGAAGTGGGAACCACCCACAGGCAGATTGCGCCAAGTTCCTCATAAATATGGAGCGGCTCGATCGAGAGCACAAGCAGCGGAAGGAAGAGGCTGAAGCTGACAGTCAGCGCCTCCAGCAGGCACAGCAAATGCAGCAGCAGCTGCCGCAGACCAGCCGGAAGCTGAGGAAAAGCACGGTGAAGTGCTTCAACTGTCAGGGGCAGCACTTTCGCAGCCATTGTCCACTACTGAGGCAGCAGCTCAACCAGCAGATGATCTACCAGCAGATGCAGACTCCTGCGATAGCCAACGGGGCTTGGGCACAGCAGGGAACTACCCTGCCACAGATGCAGTGTGTGCCGCATACGATGGCACTTACCCAGTCCCAGACGCAGACCATGCACGGTCTGGAGCAGCAGCGAATGACGCCAGCATTGGCATCTCCGCTGACTACAATGTGCCAAGTGCCGCAGATGTCTCCGGAGATGGCGGCAGTGTCGCCACCGTTGATGGCGGGCCGAGAGGAGACGCAGAGGGCGCCAGGCCAGTGGACGCAGTGGGCGCCGGGCCAGTGGACGCAGCAGCAGTTTCTGCCGCTAGCGACGCCAGTACTTCAACAGCTGAGGACGCCAGAGGAGATAGCGAGTCCCGAGACGCAGAGGGACAAGGCGAGAAAGCACAACGATGCGATGTCGACACATGGCCAGCTTCAACTGCATGGTGCGACAGCACACACTCCGGTCGGAGCCGAGATGACTCGGTATGATGACAAGACGCTGATGAAGCTACCTCGCGTCAACGTCATTGGATGCGGTGCTGCTGACAAGTCAGTCGAGATTCCCGTATTTACCGGTACTGGAGACACTCGAGTTCTCCAGTTTCTGCGCCGATTTGAGGATGTTTGGAACTACATCAAGCCGAATGACGATGGAAGCTCGAAGGAGAAAGCGCGAATGCTGATCACGCATCTTGATGGGATGGCTCGCGAGAGGATCGAGGAACTCACTCAAGACGAGAGGGACGACTTCGAGAAGATCGAGCAGCACTTGAAGAACTTCTTCAATGACGATGCGTACAAAGATCGAGCCAAGCGAACGCTGCAAGAGCTGACTCAGAGCGAGGATCAGTCAGTCGTGGAGTTTGGACACGAGCTGAAGAAGCTGATTCACACGGCTTACGAAGGATTGCCCGACAAGCACATAGAGCTTCGTCTTCATGAGGAGTTCATGAGAAAGCTGAACAAGAAGCTCGGCTACCAAGTAAGGGTCGCAAAGCCGGAGAACTACGCCGAAGCAATGAGAATTGCACGGAACGTGGAGAACGCCTACGAACCAGCTGGGATTTCTGCCAGCTACTCGAAGGGAGGAAGTCTGGGGGACGAGGAGAAACCCTCCACCAGCAAGAAAGCAGCAGTCTACACCACTCAGGCGATGCAGCCGTGTGCGGGCGAGAAACCCAGTGTCGCCCTACACGACTGGAACGAGCTGAAATCCCGCGTGGATCGCATCGAGGAGTGGATGAACCGGTGTGAGGGAGCGCCCTCGAAGAAGGAGAGACGCCAGCTAACTAACGTTCGTTGTTATGACTGTGGCGGGCCGCACTTCAAAGCTGACTGTCCTCAACTACGGCAGTCGATGATGCAGCAGCACTACCAGATGCTGCCGATGCAGCCGATGCAGCCGATGCAGCCGATGCAGCCGATGCAGCCGGTACAACTGATGCAGTCGCAGGCGCAACAGCCGGCCACTCAAGTGATGGCAGCTGGGAACGGAAGCCGCATTCAAGAGCTGGAGAACCAGCTGAGCCAGCAGCAAGAGGCCTACGCGGCACTCATGAAGCACAACTCGCAGCTCATGAACATGGAGCCGAGGAGCGGCGGGAACACGGTAGCAACCGTGGAGAACCAGATGAAACAGAAGATGACTGCAACCAAGGAGAGCCACTTCTACTCCCAGATCCCGATCAAGGTGAACACCATTCGCCTTCTGGCGCTAGTCGACACGGGCGCGTGTGTGTCTATCTGCCACACTTCGATTGCACCACTCGTTGGGGTGTTTTCGTTCAAGGAAGACCCGGACTTCAAACAAGCAGCCGGTGTGAACGGAGAACCGGTCAGCGTAAAGGGATACGCAGATGTCGAGATGTGTTTCGGGCAGATGAAGCAGACCGTCCGTCTGTATTTCTCAGATTTGGTGGAAAGGCCGAAGGGATCGCACTCTTACCAGATCATCTTGGGAAACACGTGTCTTCGCGAGCTGCCGCCGTGGAGCATCGACTACGATGCAAAGGCTATGCGGATCGGATGGGACACGATCCCTATTGTGAACGTGACATCGGCTGAGAAGCCGAGATTCACTATGAGTGAAGAGCGGGGATCCACTCACAACATGGGTGAGAGTCAGGAGAACCAGCTGACGGGTGTCACTAAGGGCAACCATCAGTAAGTTTATCTAGTTATTCGATATGATTATACTTTTCAGGCCGGGAAGCAGAAGATCCAGATCAAGAATGAGGGGAGACGCCCTGAAGACGTCAGAAGGACCAAAGGCTTGTCGGCTCCAGATGGGACCGATGACTTGGAGATGGGGAGGCTAGACAGCAAGGCTCCACGCCAGGAGACCCCAGAAGAATGACAGGAGCGAGATCAGTCGCAGAAGATCGAGTTCAGCCGTTGAAGATCGATGTCAGCCGTTGAAGATCGATGTCAGCTACAGCCGATCGATGTCAGCCGTTGAAGATCGAGATCAGCCACAAAGACTCGAGATCAGTCGGGACGGGCAGAGATCAGCCGTCGAAGTGGAAGGACCACGGAAGTCGTGAGTTAGACAGGAAGTTGTGTGTTGTGGGAATTACAGGTAAGAATTGTATCAATTTTACCTCTCATCTTGTCCATAACTTCATCCTCTCGTTCAGGTCGAACCGAGAAGACTCCGAGGACGCCGTCATCAACACGGCTGAAGAAGGTTGAAAAAAAATGACAAGTAATGAACAGTAAGCGTGGCAAGAAGGTTGTCTCAATGCCGTTGGGGAGGCTACGTTACTGCCTATAATCATTGTCTTGGTTTAGGTCACGAACGATCACGCTGAAGGCGCCGGCAGGATTCACGGAGTCGCCACCACACACGGGCCGTTTTGTTACCCGAGACTCCGAACCACGCCGAAGAGCCGCCGCCGCATGACACCACCATTGCCGCGAGAAGCAGAAGGGCAGAGGCGAGCTGCAGAAGACCAGAGACGAGCAGAAGAAAACTAAGAACGAGCAGCAGAAGACTGAGAACGAGCTGCAGGCACCACCAGACAGGCCAAGGAGGGACTTTTTCGCGCCGTTGTGTTGCGCTTCCCGCTGGAGCTGAAGTCGTTGCGAGAAGCGAAGAAGATCAACGCCGCGGATTTCGCCGTGAGGACACGTCGACTGGAGATAGGGAGGAGTAACAGAATGGGTATTCTGTTGGACTAGGAGTGTCGCGCCCCATCGCACACACCGTACCCGCACTGGAAACCCCCACTCGAACTCCCGCCGCACTCTACCATCCGGCTGAGTATCTTATCGCCTGCACATCAGATAGCAGTATATAAGCTCTGGCTGCCGCCATCGCTTGAGTCTTCACTCTTGGTCGTGATGTAGTCTTGAACCGACCGTGATGTAATCTTGGTGTACCCGTCTTGTAGTCTTGGACTCGTTATGTGATATCGTTGTGTTGTTGTACGATTGTTGTCGTGTACATATCTCTATGCTATAGTAAAACTCTCTTCTCTATATGTCTTGGGATTGTCTGTGGATGCATTGGTATCGGGTTACGGTAGACATGGGTTTATGGTTTCTTATGGTAGCAGCATTGGTATTATGGTAGTAGCGCGGTTTCCACTGGCACGTAGGACTGTTCTAGTCGTATAGTCCCGCCGACACTTGTCGTCGGGTACGCTAGACGGACCGACATGCTAACTTTAACTATAAACACCAGCATTTTACTAGTTCAACTTCTAACACTGGTTTTCAAATTGCATTTTTCATAATATCCAGTAGTGGAAAACTGTATTATCCAGTATCGGATTAGGTTACAGATCAAGTACCTAAACACAGTTAGTTGCAAGTAGAACACAACACAGTATATCTATTTAACTATAACACACGCGCTCTACAGACCACGCAACCTGGATCTATCTGATCAAACAAGGCGCCGGGGCCAGTGTGACCACGCCTATTTCTGCAAAGTGCGGACAGCTGAAGACGCTGTTCTACAATACGGACAATCCGAACCGTGAGTCGTTGTTGGCGTTTTAAGATATCGAATAGATCTGAACATCTGCTCGCACCTCTACGCTCTCCAACATGTCACTCGGCCTTCTCATCAAATCAATACACTGAACGATGTCCACTATAAACTATAATGTGAGCGATAGAGAGGTGTCAGAGGGTGGGTAAAGACGCCTCAAGCAGAGGCGAGCATTTGATGTTCCTTTCACAGTTATCTATCGCGTCTCGAACACCCACATTCTAATTAGAGTTCGTCAGGGTGTATATCAATGTGAACTCGATCGCGCGAAAAAAAAGGTGTGGCATCACGAAGAGCTAAGGAATCCGTCTTTCATTTTCTTTCCACGCTCTCCGTTTTGCAGGTGTGCAGGCGTTCAATCTGCAAGGCGGCACGCGGCTCGGCTACTGCCTCGCCCGTCCTCACGCATGCAGCACCGTGCCCGTATTTGTCAGCGTCAGAGAACATGCCCGTGCGTTCACAATGACTGTGCCTTCGCGCTACACCTGTATGTTTTCAGTGCCAAACATGCCCGTCTTGGATACGATGCTGACGACAAGCGATGCTGAGATGACTCAAAATCGGTTGATGAATTACAGTAAACCGGCGACTCCGATATGCTACGTGTGGACATCTGCGACCCCATGACGAAGTTCCTTCTCACACATGCAACTCTCCTGCACGACTGTCATGTTGATTCACATTGAATATTGATATGTATGTCACTATGCTTTCGGGATAATGATATCATCACATTCACATTTTATGGCATTTTTGTGTGCGCGACATAAAGTTATCAGTGTTGGATGCGTCACATACTTGGTGCGAGTTTAGGGGTGAGGCGGGTTGGGAAGAGCGTGCAATGTGATAAGCAATAGTTGTGCAAACGTCCACAGCGATGCGCGCGCTCGCTACAGCTCTGCCATGCGTCGCAGGTATAGTGTTTGTTTACGCCTGTGCCGAAAACATGGGACAACTGTCGAACTTAGAGAATCGTGGTATCATCAGGTAGCGAGACAAATTCAGTGTATGCATCTTCGGGAATCATTATGTTTATGTTCGCTTTCAGTCGCCGCCGGCTCCTCCAACTGTCCCATACCCAAGTCGTACTCGATCGTTCCTGAGAACGCGGCGACACTGAGCGGATGGATCTCCATGTCGAAGGGCATGGCCAAGGGGATCTACAAACCGCTCGACGACAAGACCATGAAGGTGAGACGGCATCTTCCAGAAACAGGTTATTGTATCTAGGATTGACCTCTTCTATACACGTTTCGGTGTCCAAAGGTTCTGTCACAGTCATCACTAGCTTTTATACTTGACCGGTACCAAGATGTTTGTGTTGTTTAGATGATTGATATCATATGTATGAACTACTATCAAAACATTGGATGCCTGTTGATGCATCACTTTCTAGGCGCTCTCGGACGTTGTGTTCTCCAACGTGGATGTGAGCGGCGACACCATCAACAACCTCGTCAATGACGCTCTGCAGCAGGAGGTGAGAGGTCCGCTCAGTGTTCGCCACGTTTACGTATCATAATAAAATGTAAATGTATTGTAAAATAGGTACGATATGTATATTATGTGCATATTACGTATATGTTGCTCGGCGAGTCCCTATGATCCGTTTGAGGGGGGCGTGATCGCGTGGCAGTCGTTCGGCGTGTTCATCGTGCTGTGCTCGTTCGCGGCTGGCATCAGCATACTCTGCGTGCGATGCTGCTGCAATGCGTGCGGCGCCGACTCGCACACCATGGTGAGACATCGTGGTGAACCGAATGAGAGGAAGCGAGACCATCACAGTCCTCAGCAAAACACTACGAATCAAAAAAAACTTTAAAAAAATACGATTGTTTCGAGACCCGTATTGTTTTGCTCAGGAATCTCAATCCTCTCGCAATGAAGTCGAATTTGAACACCACCGATACGTTTACTCACTATAGTTTTCGTGGCTAATCCTTAATCCATTACGCTTTGCGTTTGATTACTTATTCACCCCTTATCAGTAGATAGAAAAGCCGCTTCTCAAAATTTTCACAAAGTAATGTGATTCAGCCGCTCATATTGATCTTACGTACCGCATCATTGATACGGCGTGTTTGAGAAGATAGCACGGGGGTGGATGCTGACAAGCGATCGAGTAAGTCACATACCATGAATCAGTTCGGCCACGGCGAGATTGAGTGATGGTGATTACACAACTTTCATAATGCTTCAAAAAATGCGACTATCAAATAGATAACAGTTGTTTCAAAGACACTGACCGCACCTACACCCGCACCCACACCTTATGTATTACATAAAACCTTCTTCACACAAGGGTCTTCTTAGATGCACTTTTACCCTGAACTATCGTTCGGGGGTCCAAAGAAGGTCCAAACAAGCCCCGAACAGCCTCGTTTTCAATGGGAAATCGTTTGGCCCAAAACCTCTTATTGAGGGCAAACTTTGCCCGAACACGCCCGAACATCGCTCGGCAGCCCCAAACAACCCCGAAAGATCAGCCCAAAACAATGAAATGAGAGAGAAACGCTTGGAGCTCGCTGGGTCCCGAAACGAGTGACCTTTCATGTGATGATAGAGTATGATAGCATGACATCATGCCAGCCTGCGCGCAATTACATCACGCAGACAGATGTGATAATATAAATCACACATCTTAGCGATAAATTGAATCATTAATGGAAGTGAAACAATCATCATAGCTGAATTGCTGTGTTGCAGTCGGGTCGCTCGTCGGTTTGCGCCGTTCTCGTCACTCTCATGGCGGCTGTTTGGTTAAAGGTGTTAATCGGTGTTTAGCGTAGAGCAGTTGAGTGTGTACGGCTGATGGAGTGCGTTCTAGCAGATACGTGACAGTGCCGTAAGCGTTGTTGGATGCATCGACAAATGTTGCGAGCTCGTAGTGATTACTTTTATCGAATGTTAGCGATGTGTGCGGTATTTCAAGTTGCATGCTTGTTTGTTGTTGCAATTCGCGCCATGTTTCAGCAAAGCCTTGTATTGGTTTGTCCCATGTGTGCTCTTCTTGCCATAGCCGTTGGATGAGTAGTTTTGCGCGTAGCATGAGTGGCGAAGCAATGCCGCACGGGTCAAACACGGCGGAAACGGCGGACACGATGGCCCGCTTTGTATGTGTTTGTACGTCGGACAGCGCGGTGTTGATAGTATATGTATCCATTGCGGTATTCCACTGCAATCCAAGCATTTTCTGCAGTGTCTCATTTTTCGCTCGGTCGTATTCCGGAATTGCCTGTAATGTTTCTCGCGCGTTGCATGCAAATTCGCGTAGATTGCAATTAATCTCGTTAAAGATGCGTTTTGATTCCTTGTAATTCTGCACTGCCTCATCTACTGTATTAGCTCCAAATATGGCGTTATCTACGTATAGGTTGCGAGTGAGCTCGGCAGAGAGCGGGCTATCGATGGTGTCTAGGTGGTAAATGATTGATTGAGCGAGAATAAACGGTGATACGTTTATTCCAAATGGTAGGCGGCGCATGCGGTATTCAATAATGTTGTCATTTGAGAAGGTCTATTGCATTGGGTTCTTGAACCAAAGGAATCGTGTGCAATCTCGTTCGCTTTCCTGAAGCCGAATTTGTAAAAAAAAAAAAAGCTTTAGCGACGTCTCCAGTTAGCATAATTTTGTGTAGGCGTGTGCGAAGTAGCGTGCCACATAGGCTAGGTTATTACTTGTACTCTTGTACTAACTCAGCCTGAAATTCCGCTTTTCGATGCAGTACAGTGTCGAGTGGAAGTGAGGTGAGGTGAGAATCGAGTTCACCTTACATATCATTTGGCAAGCACAGGCAGTCAAACTATACTTTTAGAACGTGAGAGAGTAGACAGTAGGGAGAGAAGACAGTAGAGAAGAGAGTAGTACTTTCTGTTTAAAAAAAGTTTTTTTTTAAACATAACTGTCTCTCGAAAGTCGCAGTGACCACTGCAGATGTGAGAATAGAAAAGTAGACAGAAGGTACCATAGTATGTACTGTCTACTGTGTCTAGAAAGTTGTTGTCACCGCAGCGGGGACGTGAAAGTTTACAAGAGAGAGAATAGGAGAGAGAAAGAGAGAGAGAGAGAGAGAGAGAGAGAGAATAGGAGAAAGAAAAAAGGAGAGAGAAGGGAGAGTAGACATAACTGTCTCTCGAAAGTCGCAGTGATAATGATTACTGCAGATGTGAGAGTGAGAGTGGGAGAGGTGACAAGAGGTGAAAGTAGACAGAAGAAAACAGTAGTTTCTCTAGAAAATTAATGTCACAGTAGAAGAAAAAGATGCAGTAGACAAACAAGAGCATAGTATTGTCTCTAGAAAGTTGACAGTAGACAATAGAGAATATAACACTGTTTCTAGAGAATATAATACTGAAAGAGAAAGAGAAAAAGAGAAAGAGAAAGCGAGACAGTGGGAGAGGGAGAAGAGAGAGAGATAGGGGAGAGTAGAACTGTGTCGAGGAAAGAGAGAGAGAGAGAGAGAGAGAGAGAGAGAGAGAGAGAGGGCAGGGGGAGAAGGAGGGAGATAGGATGGAAAGTAGACAGAACAGTGTGGAGGAGAAAGAGATGGGGCGGTGTACATCTGTGAAACATAAAATAAGGGAAAATAAGTAGGATAGATAGTTAGAAAAGACAAAAATCAAGCTACATATAAAAAATAGAACTTGAACACTTCAACTACATACAACCCTTGCGTGTATGTAACATCGAAAGGGTCATTAGAGAGAAATCAACTATCAAACATGCAAGGCAAACTATTCTTCTATTTTTCTATTTTCGTATACCTAGTGCGGCAGCGCGCGACAGCGCGCCGGAACGCTAGTCTCCAGTTAGCATAATTTTGTGTAGGCGTGTGCGAAGTAGCGTGCCACATAGGCTAGGTAGCAGTGTCGGTCCGGGGAACAGCGCGTTGTTCAGCGACTGTTCGCCGCGCGCTTTGCTTGACGCGTCGAATACTTTGCGGAGTTTGGTGGTAGTAGAGCCTAGTTTTACAACTGGCTGATGAGGCATTAAATACGTTTTTCCTGGCGTGTGGTAGGCGCGATTTCGGTTATGCCCGCTGCAAGTTGCTCTTGAAATATTCTGTCGTATTCTTTCCATAGTTCTCGTTTATGAAATTGCTGTCTGTGTTTATTTTTCAGTCGCTGATATGCCATGTTGTAGTTTGTAGCTATGGATGGATTCGCGTGCCTCCATGGGAATTGAATGTGAATCCCGTCTTTGATTACGGTGTTCTTCGTCTTTGATTACGGTGTTTTTGAAATGCTAAATCACTCGCTTGTTTTCATCTTCGCGCGATTGTATTTCTTCTGTGTGTGTAATACCGATGCCTAAGTCCCAATATTGTTGCAGGTCAATTACGTACGTGGTGGGTCGGCGCCGCAGCAGAATCGCTCCCGTCTACTCCGGCGGCAAGCGCGCCAAGTACGGTGGGTGTGACTCTCAAGCCCGATGGCAGATCGATTGGTGTATGTGGTTTGCAAATTTTATTTATGTAATTCTGTCCAATCAATATGTCAGCTTCTATCTTTGATCGCTTGTACTCGTGTACGCGTACAGAGGTAGACGGCTCGAGGGTTTTCTCGAGGGTTCGAGGATCGTCTTGACTAAAATCTCGATCCTCGTTTCCGGGTTTTTCTCGACCATCGAACTTTGGGTCGACTCGACTCTCGAACTTTGTAGCACTTTTCTTACAGATAACCAGTGAAAAACGATATCAGATATGATATAAGCGTGCTTAGGCTTGATGCCTAGACCACACTAGAACTCCAAAAGTTGTGCATTGTGCCCAACAAGGACATGCTCTAAAAGTCCACACCGTTGAAGATGTTTTTAGCGCTTTGTTGCGACACAAAGAAGACGATTCACCTCTTAGTCTAACCGCTGGCAGCGACAAATGTGCGCCGGGTTTATGGTCATCGATTTAAATTTTGTCCTACGAACTTGTGCCGCGGTGCGTTCGACTCGCAAGATGATGGCGATAAAGATTCCGTGATTTTCATCTTAAAAAAGTTATTTGTGTTAATTATGACGTCACAGATTTTGCCGCTAAAAAATAGCAGTAGTTCGAGGGTCGACTCGAGGGTCACTCGATGGTCGAGTTTGAGAGTACGCCTCATCTCGACTATCGTACCCTCGACTCGACCCTCGCACCCCGAGAGAAGATAGCACCGGGGTCGGTGGGTGCTGACAAGCGATCGAGTAAGTCACATACCATGAATCAGTTCGGTCCCGGCGAGATTGAGTGATGGTGATTACACAACTTTCATAATGCTTCAAAAAATGCGACTGACTATCAAACAGATAACAGTTGTTTCAAAGACACTGACCGCACCTACACCCGCACCCACACCTTATGTATCACATAAAACCATCTTCACACAATCACATCACACAGACAGATGTGATCATATAAATCACACATCTTTGCGATAAATTGAATCATGAATGGAAGTGAAACAATCATCATAGCTGAATTGCTGTATTGCAGTCGGGTCGCTCGTCGGTTTGCGCCGTTCTCGCCACTCTCATGGCGGCTCTCGCACTCGCACTCATGGTCACTGGGTGGGTACACTCTCGCAATCTGAAAGCGCGCCGAGCGCCGAGCGCACCCAAGAGACTACTAGAAACGAGAGAGCCATGTCCGCGTCGCGTGTCCACCATCCGCGTGCGGCAGCTACAGCATAGACAAGGGCTAACTCGCTGATTCTGATTAGACACTCGAAAGCGTCGACCGCCGATGCGACCAGTCCATCGGTCGAAGAGTGAGTTGCGATTCGAGCAATGTGACCTCTGCCGTGAATTCGCGGCGCCGTGAATTTGTCTTCCCCTCCGGCGCCTGTCTGAAGCCGGCACTTCCCTCGCCCACTCGACCACCCTCGTCTTCCTCACACTCTCCACACACCTGCGCGGAGACGCCACACGCTCCGAATTCTAGCCCCGCCCCCTCCAATTCGTATTGTCTCATTGTTCGGTGATAGCGATGCTCGAGTAAGGTCGGTCCCGTTCCATGGTTTTGCCCGTGTAGGGTTCAGGATACTGGCGGAATGCAGTAGTCCCTTATAGAGAGCCATGTTCGCGTCGCGTGTCCACCGTAGCAAAACAGTGGTAACAACAATAGAATAATTTACAACAGTAACGATCGAACACTTACAAAGAAACGCAATAAATGGAGAACGGGAATATAGGATACGGGCTAGATGGACACTAGCGAATACAAGACAACAATTGACCGTAGTCGGGGGATAACACTGGGATTACAGTCAACAACGGAGACGATCAGAAAGCAACAACGACAATTTCAGAATCACGGGATTCTGAGAACGGAAGGGTCGACCGCACGCCGGCGGGACAAACAACAGAATGAGGTGGGATTGAATCGCGCACCTTGAGTAGACTCATCCGGAAATCTTCCAGACGGCGCTCCGATGGCGTCAGGGGCAGATGCTGGCGCGCGATTGGAGTCGGCGCACAGCGAGACGGCGATCAGCTGGGAGCGGCGAGCGGGAGGCGGCGCCACAGTGGAGGAGATTAATATGTTTGCATATCTTTAGATGCAATGTAGTTGTGACGTATTTCGCATAGTTGTTGTGGTATAAACTTATGTTGCGATAGTACTCGTTTGGTTGCATTGGTTGAGAACTATACCACCCCTAGTGAAAACCATCATTGGCCTCCTAACAAGAGAGCACATAACAATCCCGTATCACTGGTTGCCAATCAGTGATTAAACACAATCCGCCGGAATCCACTCAGCCCAAGTTACCATTTTTCGGGCGTGTTTGAGAGTATGAAACGAGTATCTGCTATCCTCCACTGAACACAGGGTTCACTGCGACATCGTATCGTCTTCAATGAAGACACATGGCTGACGGAGGGCATCGACGTCAAACTTGTCGCGAACTGTCTCGCTCTGGAGCCGACGGCCATTCAGGGTGAGCAGAGTTACGTTTACATTCAGAACCCCACGAGGGCTGACGTCACTGTGCGGGGAGGGCAGAAGATCTGTGATCTTACGCTTCTCGAAGTGACTCAGAACTCCTTTCGGGCCTACACTCACTGAGTGTACAGGCCTTTTTCCCATCATGCCCGTTGAGGCATTCTTCGCACTCACCATCCAACACTCTACGCCAGGCAGAGGAGCAGAGCAACCCAGGGACGGTGAGTGGGGTGGCTGCTAATGTTATTACATCAGGACATCTGCCGGGGGACGGAGAGAAGCCGCTTACGCTGCCTGAACCAGCGAAGGACTTCTATATCCCAGACCTGTCTGGAAGCATCCTTGCGGAGGAGCAAAAGCAGGTGATTCGTAATTTATTTGCGAGTTTGAGGACGTGATGTCGTCGTCGTCGTCGTATGACTTGGGCGCATACGAGGCCGATCTCGTGGAGATCGAGACATTCACGGAGCGGTGTACGTACTACCCGAGGCGGATTCGGTACCCGAACAAGTATCAGCAGGAACTGGCCGACCAAGTGGCAGCCTGGCTGGCAGCGAGGCGGATCGAGCCGACCACGCAGCGGGAATGGATGCATAACGCAGTCCCGGTAGGTAAGAAGGACGGAAGTATTCGGCTGTGCACGGACTTCCGGAAGCTCAACGCAGTCACGTTGAAGCAGCACCATGAGTTGCCACTCATGGACAATGTTCTTCGGAAGATGGCTGGACACAGGTACTATTCCAGCATTGATCTCGCTTCAGGTTTCATGCAGCTGAAACTGAGCGACAAGGCGAAGAGGAAGTGCGGCATAACAACACCGCAAGGTAACTTTCTTTTCAGGTTCATGCCGTTTGGCATAACGAATGGACCGGCAGCGTTCAATAACGCTATGGGAAGGGTCTTGACAGGACTTCACAGCAATGTGAGCGCCTACATGGACATCATCATCTACAACGACACCTTCGAGAACCACTTGGAGTCGCTGAGGAGAGTGCTGGACAGGCTGCGGCAGTTCAACCTCAAGGCGTCTGCCAAGAAGACGGAGATTAGATTGGGCTAGGAACAATCACGTTCCTAGGAATCGAGATCGACGGAGATGTGTACAGGCCGAGCCGGCGACACATCTTAGTGGCGAAGAACTTCAAGGCACCAAAGACTGTCAAGCAGGTACAATCTTTTTTGGGTTTTGCTAACTTTCTTGCAGCATTCACCCACAACCTGGCGGGCTTAGCCAAGCCGCTGCGCGACTTGACGAAGGCTAAGGCACCTTTCCAGTGGACAGCTGTTGAAGACAAGTCTTTCGAGGATATCAAGACGGCGATCGTCAATGAGCCCTGTCTGCACCACCCAAGAAACGACGAGTTCGTGATGCACACAGACGCTTCAAAGGACGCCGTCGGAGCAGTTCTCATGCAGGCTGTCGAGCCGGGATCCAAGAAGCTGGCACCGATTGGATACTTCAGCAAGGCACTGTCAGAAGTGCAAAGAAGACTGTACAGCGCGACAGATGCGGAGCTTTTCGCTATCGTCGCCGCGACGCGGCACTTTTGCCCTATCATCTACGGTAACCATACCAAGATCTTTACAGACCACAAGCCGTTGACTACTCTGCTGAAGGGCGGAGACACTCACGACCGTTTGGTCAAGTGGGTGGTCGAGCTGCAAGCAAGGGACGTCTCCTTCCACTACATCAAGGGAAGAGCGAACGTGATGGCGGACTATCTGTCCAGGTGCAACCCAGTCAAGGATGGTACACCGGGATGGTACACCGGAAGTGGAGGACATCATCGAGTTCCCGGTGTGTCTAGCGATCATGGTCAACATGAACAGGCCACATCGCACGAACCCGAAAGTGAGAGCTGTGGAGGACAACCAGTCTTTATTGCAGAGACAGATGGATGACAAGTTCTGCCAGAGGATTCATGTGGCGCTAAGACAGGAGACGGTGGACAGGGAAGAAGGCGAGACCATCCAGCAGTACAGGAAATTTATGGAGTTTGCATTAAAGGAAAGTACCACTCTAAATTTCATGTCATGGATTCTTTTCGAATATGTATTATGAACATGTCAAATTTCGGTGAATACGAAATTGTATTTCCCAATTTACAAAACATAACTTCTCAAAATAGTGTTAGTGAACAATGCTCCAATGGAACTCAAACGCGTATTTTACCAGAAAACGAGTTATCTTTTTACTTCTACATGGTTCGGAGAAACTGTGAACAATAGAAATATTTAATATATATCGATAGTAAAAAATAACAAACGTGAAACCTATCGTCGAAAACGAAACCTGCGACCCACAACTTATCGTAGTCTATAGGACTGCCCCCATACACTACGAAAATTACGAACACCTATTTTACATGATCTGTTCATTTTCAGCACATTTTTTTTTATGAAAAGAGATCGTATTTTCATATATTTTCACGTGCTAGTTGTAGTTTATTCACAAAATTTAGAGTGGTATGCTATGCTCATTTAAGTTGTTCTGTTAGCAAGAACGGTATTCTTGTTTTCAGGAGCGTCGATCCGAATGACAAGCGGAACATCTCGGAAGGCAAGGCGCGGGAGAGGGAACGGATCGTGATTCCCGAATCAAGTCGAGCGGAGCTGGTAAAGGAGTACCACGAGGCTCGTAGCGGCGGCAGACATCAAAACGGTAGCCGCACACTCGCGAAGATCCGAAGGCGGTACGCGTGGCTAGGAATGCAAGAAGAGGCCATCGCTTACGCCGCGGGATGCGAGACAATAAAAAAAAACACGAAAAAAAGTATTGGATCATATGCAAAACATTTTTTATTATTATTTGAGTTGGTCAAAGGCTCTCGTGTGTTTTATTCTGAAGATTGATGACAGGATGTCTTATTCTTCCGCTCCGCAGTCCATTCATACTGTAATAGTGCAAGTAAGAATAAATGAACCAATTGAATATCAAAATTCATTCATTTTTTTCATTTCTTATGTGGGGAGGACTTGTGCAAAAACGTGTTTCAAGTTTGACAAACGCTTTGTACCAACGGGGACCGTACCTTGGTTTCCCTAACCCATTTTTGCGCGATGGATGCGCAATGATCCATCGCGCACGAGAATGCTTGTAAACTTCCGGTGCTTAAAGGAACAGTGGCGCATTATTTTCGACTTTGGATCATAACTTGACCCATTATAATGCAAAACAAACGAAAAAATAACGATTCAAAGCTGTTACCGCGTTACCACACCAATTACCACAGACCGTCCCGTTACCACACGAAAAAAAGGCGTTCAATTCAATTCAATTCAATTCAATTTATCGCATATAAGGGTGATTAAAATGTGCGAGTTGTAAAAGGACATTACAGTGATAATACGATAGTGTGTGGGGGTGGGGGGGGGGGGGGGGGGGGGTAAAACGAGATGAGCTACTACCGCGCCTTGCTCAAGGGAACTGGCGGAGACAAAGGCGAAATGGAACGTATGAAGTGTGGGACACAGATACATGCGCACAAGAGATGACATGTGAGAGACGTCCAAACTCTCCAGTCATGATGCACGAATCCGAGACAACGGGAAATCGCCAGATCCAGATCTGAGAAGTTCTCTGAACTGCTCCGCACTTCGCACTCCCACCACATCAGAAGAAAGGCTATTCCAGTAAGTATAGGCTCTGTGAATGCTCGTGAGTAGTTTGTTTGCAGGATCAAAAGAAGGGATAATTCGCATGTTGTGTGAATGCCTTGTTGAAGTTGGGATGATATTGAATATACCATCTGCATCAAACGGCGAAATATGGTGGGCAATTTTGAAGAGGAAAGTGACGTCATTCAAGAATCTACGAGACTCAAGTGTCTCGAGACCCAGCAGGCGGAGCCTCTCAGAATACCCGAGGGAAAGGTGGCTCGATGGCAGATGCGTCGCGTAAAGTAGCGTTGCACGCCCTCTAACAGGTTCGCCATCCGCACGCTAGATGGACTCCACACTTCTGTACAATATTCAAGCTTACAGCGAATGTATGTTACATAAGCTTTCACTAGAACAGTGAGATTGCGTGTTTGATATGCTCTCAGAAAGTTGTTTATTGACCAAAGCGCGCCATTGACTATGCGGGAGATGTGAGTTTCGAAGCACAGATTGTTAGTGATCCAGACACCGAGGTCTTTCACACAATCTGTAGCTCGCAGAGGAGTATCGCCGGCAGTGTATACAGAACGCGGATTGTGCTTGCCCAGATGTAAGATGTATGTTTTAGAAATCGAGATGGTGAGACCCCACTTATGCGACCACTCGCACACTGCATCAACTGCAGCTTGGAAGCGAGAGTGGGCGGACGGATCGAGAGGGTCGTATGAGAAATACACCTTCACGTCGTCCGCGTATAAAACAAAGTGCATCCCGGGAGGGAGAGAGCGCGCAATGTCATTTATGAAGATATTAAATAGAAGAGGGCCTAGGCAGCTACCCCGCAATTGACGAGCCTCGGGGCAGACAGTGTGTTATCGATTGATACGTGAGTGGTCCGATCGCGCAAAAAAACTCATTAACCATGAAAGAGCATTGCCTCGCACTCCAATTGAATACAACTTAGCGGACAACATATCATGATTGATAGTGTCAAAAGCTTTCGTGTAATCCACATACAGACAGTCGACGACCTTTCCATCGGTCAGTTCGCGAGACCAGTGGGAGAGACATTGGACAAGTTGGGTAGATGTAGATCTACCTTTGCGAAATCCATACTGATTGCGAGTGAGTAAGCAATTGCGATCGAGAAAAGAAGTGATTTGGGAGACACAAATTCTCTCTAAAACCTTGCTTACGGTGGAAGTTAGTGTGATCGGCCTGTAATTAGACACGTCATGGGAACAGTGAGATTGCGTGTTTGGTCCACTCTTATGAATGGGTTTGATGTACCCGAGACGCCAAATCGCGGGCACAGAACACACAGATGTCGACTGGATAAACAGAAGAGTGTCGCGGACTGTGCGCGACGATTTCCGCGAATACTTTCTTCCATATTACTAATGCCAGATATTCAAATGAATAATGAATTAGTCCCGCCGCGATAGCTTTTCGCTACCGTGTTATCCTAAACCGTGCAGAATTCAGTCTGCGCGGAGAGCGGCTGGAGTCAGGCCGCACTAGATTGCAGTCGACTTCCAGATGAATGGCAGACAAAATGAATTAAATTGTAATAATTGTAATCTAAAAATGAGAACAAATAACACAACGCGCATAGAACCGAATAGAGCGTGAATCTTTCCGTTCCGCTACTATTTCTTGTGATTGCGTGTTGTTGAGATAAACTTGTATGAATAGAATCTTGTGTGGTGTCTGAGTTGGCCTTAGTTTCGTATACGGTGGTTTCGTACCCCTTGCGACATGGTGCATCTCGGCCGCTGTGAACAACCCAGGCCTAAATTGAATCAAGAATCAAGAATCAAATCGATAGTCTATCGATATCAATCGATAATCAATCGGTAATCAATCGCACTGTTGTGCACGTGTACTTTGTGCGCGTTGAGAATGGAATGCCCAGCAGCTGAGCCTCCTGTGCGCACGCTCAAAAAGCGCTGCCGAATCAATCGATAATGCCCAACTGCCCCTCGTCGGTTGTGAGCACTCGCCACCCTCACAGAGGGCGCGCTCCGAATCCACTCACCCCGTGCGCGGTGAACCCCCGGCCACACACACTCATAGTGTGCGTGTCTCAAATCAATCGATAATGCACATTTGCCTACCGGCAGTGCGCCCTTTTTGTCGCACCCCTCAGGGCGCGTACAAATCCAATGGAATCAATGTTCACACGTGGTGAACACATCTCGAAACAAACCGAATGAACCGATCGATAATCAATCAATACCACTCCACTGAACCACTGAATGGGAGATGAAATCAACCATTTACGAATCTCATGTCGCTTAGACACCCGAAATTGAATCCGTAACCAAATCTTAAAACGTAAATATTGTGTACAATACGTATCTTGTGAAACGTAATGATAAAAACGAAGAAACGAATCTTATGCGAACCGAATGTTATGTTGTAACCAACTAACACCCGAACATTTCAATGATTCTAGAATATCAATCACGTACTTATCCCTCTGAAACGTACATAATTGTTGCATAAACTTATCTTTGCGAGAACACATAATGGATTGGCAAATTGTTGTGAACTTTCCGAGCAGAATCGTTTAGTGATAAAATGAACACAAATGGAAAACCAATGATACTGTACCCTAAACACAATGATCTTGAATGAGTACTGAAGAATGTTATAATGAAATTGAATTGTCAAGGAATACAGGACTAGAAGGATCTGTCGTTGGAGTGGAGAGGACGCAGTCACGGACGGACATTCTCTCGCCGGTATAGCAGAGGATCTGCACCGAGCGAGCCCATCTCCCCTCTCCAGCAGCCGATTGCCCGGTGGATTCCGTGGCGCTGCGTGCATTGTATGGCTAGTAACTCGGTGGATTCCGGGGGCCCGCACTCCCCTCTTTCAAGATATGTTATGGTGGATTCCAAGCATGATCAAGTACCGTACCCGGATGCGCTCTTACTCAACGAAGACAAGATGTCAAGCTCCTATCAAGATCAAGTTATGTTAACGTTTTACCGCACTCTCACCAATTTCCTTGTATTATTACTGTACTTTCATTGTTTCCGTGTTGTATTTTACCCGAATTTGAATAGAACTGCTCGTTCTCTAATCAAAATGCGTGAATCCGAATCTCGCCAAAAGTGGGGAATGTCGCGGACTGTGCGCGACGATTTCCGCGAATACTTTCTTCCATATTACTAATGCCAGATATTCAAATGAATAATGAATTAGTCCCGCCGCGATAGCTTTTCGCTACCGTGTTATCCTAAACCGTGCAGAATTCAGTCTGCGCGGAGAGCGGCTGGAGTCAGGCCGCACTAGATTGCAGTCGACTTCCAGATGAATGGCAGACAAAATGAATTAAATTGTAATAATTGTAATCTAAAAATGAGAACAAATAACACAACGCGCATAGAACCGAATAGAGCGTGAATCTTTCCGTTCCGCTACTATTTCTTGTGATTGCGTGTTGTTGAGATAAACTTGTATGAATAGAATCTTGTGTGGTGTCTGAGTTGGCCTTAGTTTCGTATACGGTGGTTTCGTACCCCTTGCGACAAAGAGTGAGTGGATGCACGATTGTATCAATTGTGTTTTTGAGGAACACATGCGTGATTCCGTCCGGAGAGGTATTCACTTTGTTCGCCATTCCACTTATCACCTTGCGAACAATGTGCGGTGAGATGTCGAAGTGAGTGAGAGACACGAGTGAGTTGGGTAGCGAATCGCCGGCGGGCGATGCCGAGTGAGCTGCGTAGATGGAATCGAAGAAGGATGCGAAATGCTCAGCCTTATCGGCCGGATCATGTAGGAAGTGACCATTCGAATCCACCACCACACCTATCCCGTCTACCGGGTTCAGTCTATTGCGCACGTGTCTATTGAACGATTTCGGTCCCTTATCTAGAAGAGCCGACTCTTTTCTACAGTTCCACCTATACAGTGCCTTCCGGAGGTCCCGTCGGGCACTGCGTGCGTCAGCCGACATAGGCCTGCGAGAGGCAAGGAGAGAAACCTTTCGACTGAGCATGCGGATATGCGCGGGAGAGTAGGAGAGTGAGTCTTGAGCGGCACGGACGGACAATAATCGAAAAGGCACTGCTGCACAAAACGAGAGAAAAGTTCGCAACATTCGTCAATCGGGCGGCATGCAAACACACTTGTCCAATCCGTAGAAGCGATCCGCGCGTTTATGGCTTGCCAATTGGCCTTTTTGTACATAAAGACAGAGCGCGGTGAGAGGTTGGGGCGGGAATGCACAGTGAGTGAGGCAAAAACAGGCAAGTGGTCGCATGTGGAGAGAGGAGTACCAATGGATATACTAGAGAACAATTCTGGGCAATCAACAATCACAAGATCCAGGATGTGGGATACGTGCCCAGGCCTTTTCACCATAGTTGGCTTTGCAACCAGCTGTGTGAGTGAGTAGGTGGAGCAGCAATCGAGCAGCGCGCGATCGAAAAAGACACGAGAGTGACCGGCGCGCCAATCGATTGATGGACAGTTGAAGTCTCCCACGATCGCATGTGAGTGCGAGTCGGGTGACATCATAGCATCCATGAGGGAGATGAGTTTGCCGCCGGTGATACGAGTCTGCTTGGAAACACCAGGTGTGCGATAGACAGCAATTATGCGCAATGGCCGGGATAGTGAGAGAGTAGATGATGGGTGCACATCAACACAGACGACTTCACATAGGGAGTCAATAGAGTGAGTAGAAATGAGAGACACACTAGCGCGCGCGGATGCGAGAATGAGGACGCCGCCTGCATGAGAAAGACGATCACATCGGAAGAGAGAGTATGCGCCACCAAGTTTCAAAGCGTTACACGAATCATGCGGATTTAACCACGACCCAGTGATGACACATATGTCGGGTTTATGCGAGACAAGAAATGCCTCTAATTCATAGAGCTTATTGCGAACACTACGAGCATTCAACAGAACCACTACAAAACCGGATATGCCTGTGGGTGAAAAGTGGCGAGAGGGAAATGAGGGACAATTCAAAGAACCAACCAGACCAGGCTCCTTTGGAGTCGAGTCGTCGGGGAGAGGCGCGGACGGAGAGAGAGGACAGTCGGGCAGTTCACACGCATCCTAGTGCGCGGGAGTCTGCGTCGGCTGGCTGGAGGGATCGGGTGCGGGCTGAGAGGGCGCGGCAAGCTGCGACGGCTCGAACACCTCGTTCTCCTCCATTTCCTCGGTATCCTGGCGGTCTGGAAAGGAGGGAACAGTATCATTCTTGTTGCTCGCAAGACGCTGCGAGCGGCGGGTAGCGGTGGAAGTGCTGCGGGCCTGTTTGGGTCCCTTCTTCTGAGATGCGCTGCTGACAGATGCGCGCTTGCTTGCGCGGCGAGTGCTCTGGGGCTGCGCGCTGTTCGTGCTAGGCTTCTTGAAAACAGATGCGGCTCTCTTATCATCGGCAAACGCGCGAGCTTGCGCCAGCCGATGCACCTTGCAATCTTTCACCACTGCCACCACCATCCCAGCTTCTCCATTAAGGCGGCTGGCCTCTGCCTTGGCAGCCAGCTCCTCCTGCATCTCAGCCCTGGTGAGGTCGCGGCGGACGAAGCGGAACTGCTCCGACTCAAGGGTGGAGTAACGGACGGCTCGGATGGCAGACAGGAACATGTCGCGAAAAAAAAATGTGTGTTTTGGCGGGAAGCCCCATTTTCGCAGGGCCGATCGATATTATGATCGCTTTCGCAAAGAAGTCAGTTCTCGCGAAGGGCAGCGGTCTTTGCGCGTGATGACTCAATGAGCTGCGTGGCGCAGTGGATAAGACTGTGGGCTATCGCTCTCGCAGCCACGGGTTCCATTTCTGTTTGCAGATTTGCCTGAAACATTCATGCACCTCGGCGCGTGGTTTTTCTTATTTTTCATTACCACACAAAATTTTCATTACCACACGGTTCTGATATACGCATCTGTTCCTTTAAATAGGGCACTTCCGGTGCTCTTCGAGATTTTTGATTTTGGCTAGGGCTTGGTATGGGGCATGCCTACAAGATTTCATCAAAACATGTGGGGCAAAACAAAACACCTGTTGACATTTGCTTGTGAGTCTGTAAATCTTGCTGGGTCCATGATGATCATATATCTGTTCTTCTTTTTCTTATCTCCAAATTGAGCCGAAAAATGAGTGACTAGTCCGCTCTAATAAATGATGTGAAAACTATTCATGGTAACAACTCGACGTTGAATTACATTTTTTGGTGGGTGTTGACGTTTCCGACATTGGCTTCCATTAGCATTTATCAGTTTGTAATAAATGACACTGCACGAATCCTCGTTACCAAGACACTAATTGAAGACACTGAAGAGGGGGAAGCGCCTTTGTTGACAGGACATCATTGTTCCTCAATGCTCGCCTGGAATTTCTACTATTCATGCGTGCTATCCAGTCTGATATTAGATTTCGGCTCCGAATCACCCTGCGCATCTGTGAATGGAAGTCTCGTAGCTGTGGTGACGAATTTCGCAAACAACTCGACGAAATGCTACGAGATACAAGGGTATGATTTGATGATTGCTCACAATGTTGTAGTATTGCCAGACCCTATCTGACAGTGGAGGGCGGGTGCGCTCGATCCGGTGTGGCTCAAGGCGTGATGATCGTGTATGCGCTGGTGGACAAGTGCCAATTCGTCGAGTCTTCGAACGCCACTGATCCATCTGTCACACGGAAACCCGCGGAAACGGCGAATGCATCCACACAAGACACTGTTTCCATTAACACGACTGCGTCAAACCGCACCGCGCCACCTCCAGCCACGACGACGAGGACGACGAGGACGACGACGACGACGACGACGACGACGACGCCAATCAGAACCACTAGGGCTACCCCTCCCACTACTCGTAGAACGCCTGCTACTACACCGAAGCCGTTACCAGTAACGCCGAGACCGACTCTCGCCACGACGAAAAGGACCGTTCCTCCCCCGCCCACGACAACGCCCACCATACAGCAGAACATGGTGAGCTCATGAAACCTATTAGTCTCTTTCGGAGATACTCATCTTCTCGCCAATAAGTTGAAACAAATGATCCCGTGCTTTGAGTGTACTTTAGAGTACTTGCATGGCAGTGTGATCTTCTTTATTCATTCATCAGTATAATATCATTTATAGGTTAAAATGTCGCTTTAAGGCAAGATGGAAGGCGCTCACCCCACTGTATCGTTTCTGCAAATCGAAGAGTGACGTGATCCTGCTGAGAACCACGCGACTCGACTACGTGCCCCACTTCTCGCAACTGGCGCTGACCCGGCCCGGCTTCACCCGCGAACGTACTCATTTGGCATACTGTTGATTAACAATACGTGACTCACTGCGTAAAAAAAACCTTTTTTTTCACCGCTAAACTGAAACACTTACAGGAATACTGGAAAGTTTTTCGAGAAATATAAACACCAGCATTGCACTAGTTCAACTTCTAACGCTGGTTTTCAAATTGCATTTTTCATGATATCCAGTAGTGGAAAACTGTATTGTCCAGTATCGGATTAGGTCACAGAACAAGTATAATATTATTATGGGAGATAGTTCGCCAGATTACGGTAGAAAATCGATCTACCCTCGTCGTGAGGAGACCCAAGCGCGCGCTTTCAAACGATAATATTGATCAAAAAAGCCGGCATGCGAATCAAAGAGGCCGCGCGACACTCGACTATTTGCCCGCGCTGTCTGGCCTCTCTCACTCAAAACTGAGTTTCGCCAACTGACTGGCAATAACAGAAACTATCCACCAGGCGGCGACTATAGCTAAACACAGTTGTAGTCGCCGCCTGGAGCATAGTTTCTGGTATTGACAGCCAAGATCAGTTGGCGAAACTCACTCGCGATCGAGAGAGGTCAGACGGCGCGACAAAGACTCGAGTGTGCCGCAGCTTCTTTGATTCGCATGTCGGCTACTTTGATCGATATTAGAGTTTGAATGCGCGCGCTCTACCCTCTAGTCGTGAGGAGGGTCTCCTCACGACTAAAGAGTAGATCAAATGCGACAAGAGGGTAGATCAATTTTCTACCGTGACCCTGCAAACTATCTCCCTGAATAATATTATAGTTGCAAGTGAAACACAACACAGAATATCTATTTAACTTTAACACGAGCGCTCTACAGAACGCACTATCTTTCTGATCAAACAAGGCGCCGGGGCCAGTGTGACCACGCCTATTTCTGCAAAGTGCGGACAGCTGAAGATGCTGTTCTACAACACGGACAACCCGAACCGTGAGTCGTTGTTGGCGTTTTAAGATATCGAATAGATCTGAACATCTGCTCGCACCTCTACGCTCTCCAACATGTCACTCGGCCTTCTCATCAAATCAATACACTGAACGATGCCCACTATAAACAATAATGTGAGCGATAGAGAGAAAGACGCCTCAAGCAGAGACGAGCATTTGACGTTCCTTTGACAGATCTCTACCGCGTCTCGATACTCCGCATCCTAATTATAGTTCGTTAGGTTGCATATCGATGTGAATAGAGCTCGATCGCGCCTGAGAAATGGTGTGTAATCACGAAGAGCTGAGGAAACCGTCTAATTTCTTTCCACGCTCTCCGTTTTGCAGGTGTGCAGGCGTTCAATCTGCAAGGCGGCACGCCCTTCGGCTACTGCCTCGCCCGTCACGCCTGCAGCACCGTGCCCTTGTTTGTCAGCGTCAGAGCACATCCCCGTGCGTTCTCAACGACTCTGCCTTCGCGCTACACCCGTATGCTTTCAGTGCCGAACATGCCCGTCCTGGATACGATGCTGACGACGAGCATTGCTGAGATGACTCAAAATATGAGGATGAACTACAGTAGACCGGCGACTCCGATATGCTACGTGTGGACATCTGCGACCCCATGACGAAGTTCCTTCTCGCACATGCAACTCTTCTGCACGACTGTCATAACATTATATAATTGAATATTGATGTGTATGTCACTATGCTTTCGGAATAATGATATCATCACATTCACATTTTATGGCATTTTTGTGTGTGCGCGACATAAAGTTATCAGTGTTATCATGGATGCGTCACATACTTGGTGCGAGTTTGGGGGTGAGGCGGGAGGGGAAGAGCGTGCAATGTGATAAGCAATAGTTGTGCACACGTCCACAGCGATGCGCGCGCTCGCTACAGCTCTGCTATGCGTCGCAGGTATAGTGTTTGTTTACGCCTGTGCCGAAAACATGGGACAACTGTCGAACTTAGAGAATCGTGGTATCATCAGGTAGCAAGACAAATTCAGTGTATGCATCTTCGGGCATCATTATGATTATGTTCGCTTTCAGTCGCCGCCGGCTCCTCCAACTGTCCCATACCCAAGTCGTACTCGATCGTTCCTGAGAACGCGGCGCCACTGAGCGGATGGATCTCCATGTCGAAGGGCATCGCCAAGGGCATCTACAAACCGCTCGACGACAAGACCATGAAAGTGAGACGGCATCTTCCAGAAACAGGTTATTGTAGGCATTGACCTCTTTTATACACGTTTCGTTGTCCAAAGGTTCTGTCACAGTCATCACTAGCTTTAATACTTGACCGGTACCAGGATGTTTGTGTTGTTCAGATGATTGATATCATATGTATGAACTTCTATTGAAACAGTGGATGCCTGTGGATGCATCACTTTCTAGGCGCTCTCGGACGTTGTGTTCTCCAACGTGGATGTGAGCGGCGACACCATCAACCACCTCGTCAATGACGCTCTGCAGCAGGAGGTGAGAGGTCCGCTCAGTGTTCGCCACGTTTACGTATCATAATAAAATGTAAATGTATTGTAAAATAGGTACGATATGTATATTATGTGCATATTACGTATATGTTGCTCGGCGAGTCCCTATGATCCGTTTGAGGGGGGCGTGATCGCGTGGTAGTCGTTCGGCGTGTTCATCGTGCTGTGCTCGTTCGCGGCTGGCATCAGCATACTCTGCGTGCGATGCTGCTGCAATGCGTGCGGCGCCGACTCGCACACCATGGTGAGACATCGTGGTGAACCGAATGAGAGGAAGCGAGACCATCACAGTCCTCAGCAAAACACTACGAATCAAAAAAAACTTTAAAAAAAATACGATTGTTTCGAGACCCGTATTGTTTTGCTCAGGAATCTCAATCCTCTCGCAATGAAGTCGAATTTGAACACCACCGATACGTTTACTCACTATAGTTTTCGTGGCTAATCCTTAATCCATTACGCTTTGCGTTTGATTACTTATTCACGAGAAGATAGCACGGGGGTGGATGCTGACAAGCGATCGAGTAAGTCACATACCATGAATCAGTTCGGCCACGGCGAGATTGAGTGATGGTGATTACACAACTTTCATAATGCTTCAAAAAATGCGACTATCAAATAGATAACAGTTGTTTCAAAGACACTGACCGCACCCACACCTTATGTATTACATAAAACCTTCTTCACACAAGGGTCTTCTTAGATGCACTTTTACCCTGAACTATCGTTCGGGGGTCCAAAGAAGGTCCAAACAAGCCCCGAACAGCCTCGTTTTCAATGGGAAATCGTTTGGCCCAAAACCTCTTATTGAGGGCAAACTTTGCCCGAACACGCCCGAACATCGCTCGGCAGCCCCAAACAACCCCGAAAGATCAGCCCAAAACAATGAAATGAGAGAGAAACGCTTGGAGCTCGCTGGGTCCCGAAACGAGTGACCTTTCATGTGATGATAGAGTATGATAGCATGACATCATGCCAGCCTGCGCGCAATTACATCACGCAGACAGATGTGATAATATAAATCACACATCTTA
Organism: Rhabditoides inermis; assembly: GCA_963966185.1. Lineage (NCBI taxonomy): Eukaryota > Metazoa > Nematoda > Chromadorea > Rhabditida > Rhabditidae > Rhabditoides > Rhabditoides inermis. The sequence goes on along the minus strand of CAWZYM010000086.1, from coordinate 234,807 downwards.
GCGATAAATTGAATCATTAATGGAAGTGAAACAATCATCATAGCTGAATTGCTGTGTTGCAGTCGGGTCGCTCGTCGGTTTGCGCCGTTCTCGTCACTCTCATGGCGGCTGTTTGGTTAAAGGTATTAATCGGTGTTTAGCGTAGAGCAGTTGAGTGTGTACGGCTGATGGAGTGCGTTCTAGCAGATACGTGACAGTGCCGTAAGCGTTGTTGGATGCATCGACAAATGTTGCGAGCTCGTAGTGATTACTTTTATCGAATGTTAGCGATGTGTGCGGTATTTCAAGTTGCATGCTTGTTTGTTGTTGCAATTCGCGCCATGTTTCAGCAAAGCCTTGTATTGGTTTGTCCCATGTGTGCTCTTCTTGCCTGAACCGTTGGATGAGTAGTTTTGCGCGTAGCATGAGTGGCGAAGCAATGCCGCACGGGTCAAACACGGCGGAAACGGCGGACACGATGGCCCGCTTTGTATGTGTTTGTACGTCGGACAGCGCGGTGTTGATAGTATATGTATCCATTGCGGTATTCCACTGCAATCCAAGCATTTTCTGCAGTGTCTCATTTTTCGCTCGGTCGTATTCCGGAATTGCCTGTAATGTTTCTCGCGCGTTGCATGCAAATTCGCGTAGATTGCAATTAATCTCGTTAAAGATGCGTTTTGATTCCTTGTAATTCTGCACTGCCTCATCTACTGTATTAGCTCCAAATATGGCGTTATCTACGTATAGGTTGCGAGTGAGCTCGGCAGAGAGCGGGCTATCGATGGTGTCTAGGTGGTAAATGATTGATTGAGCGAGAATAAACGGTGATACGTTTATTCCAAATGGTAGGCGGCGCATGCGGTATTCAATAATGTTGTCATTTGAGAAGGTCTATTGCATTGGGTTCTTGAACCAAAGGAATCGTGTGCAATCTCGTTCGCTTTCCTGAAGCCGAATTTGTAAAAAAAAAAAGCTTTAGCGACGTCTCCAGTTAGCATAATTTTGTGTAGGCGTGTGCGAAGTAGCGTGCCACATAGGCTAGGTTATTACTTGTACTCTTGTACTAATTCAGCCTGAAATTCCGCTTTTCGATGCAGTACAGTGTCGAGTGGAAGTGAGGTGAGGTGAGAATCGAGTTCACCTTACATATCATTTGGCAAGCACAGGCAGTCAAACTATACTTTTAGAACGTGAGAGAGTAGACAGTAGGGAGAGAAGACAGTAGAGAAGAGAGTAGTACTTTCTGTTTAAAAAAAGTTTTTTTTAACATAACTGTCTCTCGAAAGTCGCAGTGACCACTGCAGATGTGAGAATAGAAAAGTAGACAGAAGGTACCATAGTATGTACTGTCTACTGTGTCTAGAAAGTTGTTGTCACCGCAGCGGGGACGTGAAAGTTTACAAGAGAGAGAATAGGAGAGAGAAAGAGAGAGAGAGAGAGAGAGAGAGAGAGAGAGAGAATAGGAGAAAGAAAAAAGGAGAGAGAAGGGAGAGTAGACATAACTGTCTCTCGAAAGTCGCAGTGATAATGATTACTGCAGATGTGAGAGTGAGAGTGGGAGAGGTGACAAGAGGTGAAAGTAGACAGAAGAAAACAGTAGTTTCTCTAGAAAATTAATGTCACAGTAGAAGAAAAAGATGCAGTAGACAAACAAGAGCATAGTATTGTCTCTAGAAAGTTGACAGTAGACAATAGAGAATATAACACTGTTTCTAGAGAATATAATACTGAAAGAGAAAGAGAAAAAGAGAAAGAGAAAGCGAGACAGTGGGAGAGGGAGAAGAGAGAGAGATAGGGGAGAGTAGAACTGTGTCGAGGAAAGAGAGAGAGAGAGAGAGAGAGAGAGAGAGAGAGAGAGAGAGGGCAGGGGGAGAAGGAGGGAGATAGGATGGAAAGTAGACAGAACAGTGTGGAGGAGAAAGAGATGGGGCGGTGTACATCTGTGAAACATAAAATAAGGGAAAAATAAGTAGGATAGATAGTTAGAAAAGACAAAAATCAAGCTACATATAAAAAATAGAACTTGAACACTTCAACTACATACAACCCTTGCGTGTATGTAACATCGAAAGGGTCATTAGAGAGAAATCAACTATCAAACATGCAAGGCAAACTATTCTTCTATTTTTCTATTTTCGTATACCTAGTGCGGCAGCGCGCGACAGCGCGCCGGAGCGCTAGTCTCCAGTTAGCATAATTTTGTGTAGGCGTGTGCGAAGTAGCGTGCCACATAGGCTAGGTAGCAGTGTCGGTCCGGGGAACAGCGCGTTGTTCAGCGACTGTTCGCCGCGCGCTTTGCTTGACGCGTCGAATACTTTGCGGAGTTTGGTGGTAGTAGAGCCTAGTTTTACAACTGGCTGATGAGGCATTAAATACGTTTTTCCTGGCGTGTGGTAGGCGCGATTTCGGTTATGCCCGCTGCAAGTTGCTCTTGAAATATTCTGTCGTATTCTTTCCATAGTTCTCGTTTATGAAATTGCTGTCTGTGTTTATTTTTCAGTCGCTGATATGCCATGTTGTAGTTTGTAGCTATGGATGGATTCGCGTGCCTCCATGGGAATTGAATGTGAATCCCGTCTTTGATTACGGTGTTCTTCGTCTTTGATTACGGTGTTTTTGAAATGCTAAATCACTCGCTTGTTTTCATCTTCGCGCGATTGTATTTCTTCTGTGTGTGTGTAATACCGATGCCTAAGTCCCAATATTGTTGCAGGTCAATTACGTACGTGGTGGGTCGGCGCCGCAGCAGAATCGCTCCCGTCTACTCCGGCGGCAAGCGCGCCAAGTACGGTGGGTGTGACTCTCAAGCCCGATGGCAGATCGATTGGTGTATGTGGTTTGCAAATTTTATTTATGTAATTCTGTCCAATCAATATGTCAGCTTCTATCTTTGATCGCTTGTACTCGTGTACGCGTACAGAGGTAGACGGCTCGAGGGTTTTCTCGAGGGTTCGAGGATCGTCTTGACTAAAATCTCGATCCTCGTTTCCGGGTTTTTCTCGACCATCGAACTTTGGGTCGACTCGACTCTCGAACTTTGTAGCACTTTTCTTACAGATAACCAGTGAAAAACGATATCAGATATGATATAAGCGTGCTTAGGCTTGATGCCTAGACCACACTAGAACTCCAAAAAGTTGTGCATTGTGCCCAACAAGGACATGCTCTAAAAGTCCACACCGTTGAAGATGTTTTTAGCGCTTTGTTGCGACACAAAGAAGACGATTCACCTCTTAGTCTAACCGCTGGCAGCGACAAATGTGCGCCGGGTTTATGGTCATCGATTTAAATTTTGTCCTACGAACTTGTGCCGCGGTGCGTTCGACTCGCAAGATGATGGCGATAAAGATTCCGTGATTTTCATCTTAAAAAAGTTATTTGTGTTAATTATGACGTCACAGATTTTGCCGCCAAAAAATAGCAGTAGTTCGAGGGTCGACTCGAGGGTCACTCGATGGTCGAGTTTGAGAGTACGCCTCATCTCGACTATCGTACCCTCGACTCGACCCTCGCACCCCGAGAGAAGATAGCACCGGGGTCGGTGGGTGCTGACAAGCGATCGAGTAAGTCACATACCATGAATCAGTTCGGTCCCGGCGAGATTGAGTGATGGTGATTACACAACTTTCATAATGCTTCAAAAAATGCGACTGACTATCAAACAGATAACAGTTGTTTCAAAGACACTGACCGCACCTACACCCGCACCCACACCTTATGTATCACATAAAACCATCTTCACACAATCACATCACACAGACAGATGTGATCATATAAATCACACATCTTTGCGATAAATTGAATCATGAATGGAAGTGAAACAATCATCATAGCTGAATTGCTGTATTGCAGTCGGGTCGCTCGTCGGTTTGCGCCGTTCTCGCCACTCTCATGGCGGCTCTCGCACTCGCACTCATGGTCACTGGGTGGGTACACTCTCGCAATCTGAAAGCGCCGAGCGCCGAGCGCACCCAAGAGACTACTAGAAACGAGAGAGCCATGTCCGCGTCGCGTGTCCACCATCCGCGTGCGGCAGCTACAGCATAGACAAGGGCTAACTCGCTGATTCTGATTAGACACTCGAAAGCGTCGACCGCCGATGCGACCAGTCCATCGGTCGAAGAGTGAGTTGCGATTCGAGCAATGTGACCTCTGCCGTGAATTCGCGGCGCCGTGAATTTGTCTTCCCCTCCGGCGCCTGTCTGAAGCCGGCACTTCCCTCGCCCACTCGACCACCCTCGTCTTCCTCACACTCTCCACACACCTGCGCGGAGACGCCACACGCTCCGAATTCTAGCCCCGCCCCCTCCAATTCGTATTGTCTCATTGTTAGGTGATAGCGATGCTCGAGTAAGGTCGGTCCCGTTCCATGGTTTTGCCCGTGTAGGGTTCAGGATACTGGCGGAATGCAGTAGTCCCTTATAGAGAGCCATGTTCGCGTCGCGTGTCCACCGTAGCAAAACAGTGGTAACAACAATAGAATAATTTACAACAGTAACGATCGAACACTTACAAAGAAACGCAATAAATGGAGAACGGGAATATAGGATACGGGCTAGATGGACACTAGCGAATACAAGACAACAATTGACCGTAGTCGGGGGATAACACTGGGATTACAGTCAACAACGGAGACGATCAGAAAGCAACAACGACAATTTCAGAATCACGGGATTCTGAGAACGGAAGGGTCGACCGCACGCCGGCGGGACAAACAACAGAATGAGGTGGGATTGAATCGCGCACCTTGAGTAGACTCATCCGGAAATCTTCCAGACGGCGCTCCGATGGCGTCAGGGGCAGATGCTGGCGCGCGATTGGAGTCGGCGCACAGCGAGACGGCGATCAGCTGGGAGCGGCGAGCGGGAGGCGGCGCCACAGTGGAGGAGATTAATATGTTTGCATATCTTTAGATGCAATGTAGTTGTGACGTATTTCGCATAGTTGTTGTGGTATAAACTTATGTTGCGATAGTACTCGTTTGGTTGCATTGGTTGAGAACTATACCACCCCTAGTGAAAACCATCATTGGCCTCCTAACAAGAGAGCACATAACAATCCCGTATCACTGGTTGCCAATCAGTGATTAAACACAATCCGCCGGAATCCACTCAGCCCAAGTTACCATTTTTCGGGCGTGTTTGAGAGTATGAAACGAGTATCTGCTATCCTCCACTGAACACAGGGTTCACTGCGACATCGTATCGTCTTCAATGAAGACACATGGCTGACGGAGGGCATCGACGTCAAACTTGTCGCGAACTGTCTCGCTCTGGAGCCGACGGCCATTCAGGGTGAGCAGAGTTACGTTTACATTCAGAACCCCACGAGGGCTGACGTCACTGTGCGGGGAGGGCAGAAGATCTGTGATCTTACGCTTCTCGAAGTGACTCAGAACTCCTTTCGGGCCTACACTCACTGAGTGTACAGGCCTTTTTCCCATCATGCCCGTTGAGGCATTCTTCGCACTCACCATCCAACACTCTACGCCAGGCAGAGGAGCAGAGCAACCCAGGGACGGTGAGTGGGGTGGCTGCTAATGTTATTACATCAGGACATCTGCCGGGGGACGGAGAGAAGCCGCTTACGCTGCCTGAACCAGCGAAGGACTTCTATATCCCAGACCTGTCTGGAAGCATCCTTGCGGAGGAGCAAAAGCAGGTGATTCGTAATTTATTTGCGAGTTTGAGGACGTGATGTCGTCGTCGTCGTCGTATGACTTGGGCGCATACGAGGCCGATCTCGTGGAGATCGAGACATTCACGGAGCGGTGTACGTACTACCCGAGGCGGATACGGTACCCGAACAAGTATCAGCAGGAACTGGCCGACCAAGTGGCAGCCTGGCTGGCAGCGAGGCGGATCGAGCCGACCACGCAGCGGGAATGGATGCATAACGCAGTCCCGGTAGGTAAGAAGGACGGAAGTATTCGGCTGTGCACGGACTTCCGGAAGCTCAACGCAGTCACGTTGAAGCAGCACCATGAGTTGCCACTCATGGACAATGTTCTTCGGAAGATGGCTGGACACAGGTACTATTCCAGCATTGATCTCGCTTCAGGTTTCATGCAGCTGAAACTGAGCGACAAGGCGAAGAGGAAGTGCGGCATAACAACACCGCAAGGTAACTTTCTTTTCTGGTTCATGCCGTTTGGCATAACGAATGGACCGGCAGCGTTCAATAACGCTATGGGAAGGGTCTTGACAGGACTTCACAGCAATGTGAGCGCCTACATGGACATCATCATCTACAACGACACCTTCGAGAACCACTTGGAGTCGCTGAGGAGAGTGCTGGACAGGCTGCGGCAGTTCAACCTCAAGGCGTCTGCCAAGAAGACGGAGATTAGATTGGGCTAGGAACAATCACGTTCCTAGGAATCGAGATCGACGGAGATGTGTACAGGCCGAGCCGGCGACACATCTTAGTGGCGAAGAACTTCAAGGCACCAAAGACTGTCAAGCAGGTACAATCTTTTTTGGGTTTTGCTAACTTTCTTGCAGCATTCACCCACAACCTGGCGGGCTTAGCCAAGCCGCTGCGCGACTTGACGAAGGCTAAGGCACCTTTCCAGTGGACAGCTGTTGAAGACAAGTCTTTCGAGGATATCAAGACGGCGATCGTCAATGAGCCCTGTCTGCACCACCCAAGAAACGACGAGTTCGTGATGCACACAGACGCTTCAAAGGACGCCGTCGGAGCAGTTCTCATGCAGGCTGTCGAGCCGGGATCCAAGAAGCTGGCACCGATTGGATACTTCAGCAAGGCACTGTCAGAAGTGCAAAGAAGACTGTACAGCGCGACAGATGCGGAGCTTTTCGCTATCGTCGCCGCGACGCGGCACTTTTGCCCTATCATCTACGGTAACCATACCAAGATCTTTACAGACCACAAGCCGTTGACTACTCTGCTGAAGGGCGGAGACACTCACGACCGTTTGGTCAAGTGGGTGGTCGAGCTGCAAGCAAGGGACGTCTCCTTCCACTACATCAAGGGAAGAGCGAACGTGATGGCGGACTATCTGTCCAGGTGCAACCCAGTCAAGGATGGTACACCGGGATGGTACACCGGAAGTGGAGGACATCATCGAGTTCCCGGTGTGTCTAGCGATCATGGTCAACATGAACAGGCCACATCGCACGAACCCGAAAGTGAGAGCTGTGGAGGACAACCAGTCTTTATTGCAGAGACAGATGGATGACAAGTTCTGCCAGAGGATTCATGTGGCGCTAAGACAGGAGACGGTGGACAGGGAAGAAGGCGAGACCATCCAGCAGTACAGGAAATTTATGGAGTTTGCATTAAAGGAAAGTACCACTCTAAATTTCATGTCATGGATTCTTTTCGAATATGTATTATGAACATGTCAAATTTCGGTGAATACGAAATTGTATTTCCCAATTTACAAAACATAACTCTCAAAATAGTGTTAGTGAACAATGCTCCAATGGAACTCAAACGCGTATTTTACCAGAAAACGAGTTATCTTTTTACTTCTACATGGTTCGGAGAAACTGTGAACAATAGAAATATTTAATAGATATCGATAGATAGATATCACTTCTCATTTTCCCGTCCCCGCGAGCGGTTGCCCCTTCCCGCGCTCCCTCGAATGACCACCCGACGACAATGAAAGTCACCGCCGCCGCCGCTTGGATATGAGGTTTCTTGGAGTATCGACTGATTCTCGAATTGAGGCCGTTCACTGCGAGACGATAAGGCGACGCCAAATAAGCCTGTTGGAAGTGCACTAGTGGGCAAAGCGCGGATTCTCGATTGGAGGAAAAGAAGGTACAAAGCGAAAACGATTTGAAGAGCTACGGTGGCACCCGCGAACGGAAGAGAAGTACGTCATTGTTATCGATCGATATCTGGAGCCGTTCACTGTGAGACGATAAGGAGGAGCCAAATAAGCCTGTTGGAAGTGCACTAGTGGGTAACTCGCGGATTTCTTGGATTTCGCAACATGATGGTGACGAATGGATCGACCGGGAGCAAGTATGCAAATGGACGCGAGAAGTTCGATAACGTTCGACGGTAGAGGCAACGTGGTCCATAAGGCTCACGCGTTCAAGGATGGATCAAGGCCGCATACTCTATATGGAAGAAGAAAGAAGATTCTCAAAAGATGCTACCCACCGGATGAGGCTTTGCTATAGGGAGCAATACCCTCCAAGGACCCATCCGGGGACAAAACACTAAACCTTTGTACATTCCGCCCCAAGTTTGTATATTGTGTTTGTGTTTTGTCTGCACCTATGGATAAACCATTATTATTATAGTAAAAAATAACAAACGTGAAACCTATCGTCGAAAACGAAACCTGCGACCCACAACTTATCGTAGTCTATAGGACTGCCCCCATACACTACGAAAATTACGAACACCTATTTTACATGATCTGTTCATTTTCAGCACATTTTTTTTATGAAAAGAGATCGTATTTTCATATATTTTCACGTGCTAGTTGTAGTTTATTCACAAAATTTAGAGTGGTATGCTATGCTCATTTAAGTTGTTCTGTTAGCAAGAACGGTATTCTTGTTTTCAGGAGCGTCGATCCGAATGACAAGCGGAACATCTCGGAAGGCAAGGCGCGGGAGAGGGAACGGATCGTGATTCCCGAATCAAGTCGAGCGGAGCTGGTAAAGGAGTACCACGAGGCTCGTAGCGGCGGCAGACATCAAAACGGTAGCCGCACACTCGCGAAGATCCGAAGGCGGTACGCGTGGCTAGGAATGCAAGAAGAGGCCATCGCTTACGCCGCGGGATGCGAGACAATGAAAAAAAAACACGAAAAAAAAGTATTGGATCATATGCAAAACATTTTTTATTATTATTTGAGTTGGTCAAAGGCTCTCGTGTGTTTTATTCTGAAGATTGATGACAGGATGTCTTATTCTTCCGCTCCGCAGTCCATTCATACTGTAATAGTGCAAGTAAGAATAATTGAACCAATTGAATATCAAAATTCATTCATTTTTTTCATTTCTTATGTGGGGAGGACTTGTGCAAAAACGTGTTTCAAGTTTGACAAACGCTTTGTACCAACGGGGACCGTACCTTGGTTTCCCTAACCCATTTTTGCGCGATGGATGCGCAATGATCCATCGCGCACGAGAATGCTTGTAAACTTCCGGTGCTTAAAGGAACAGTGGCGCATTATTTTCGACTTTGGATCATAACTTGACCCATTATAATGCAAAACAAACGAAAAAATAACGATTCAAAGCTGTTACCGCGTTACCACACCAATTACCACAGACCGTCCCGTTACCACACGAAAAAAAGGCGTTCAATTCAATTCAATTCAATTCAATTTATCGCATATAAGGGTGATTAAAATGTGCGAGTTGTAAAAGGACATTACAGTGATAATACGATAGTGTGTGTGGGGGGGGGGGGGTAAAACGAGATGAGCTACTACCGCGCCTTGCTCAAGGGAACTGGCGGAGACAAAGGCGAAATGGAACGTATGAAGTGTGGGACACAGATACATGCGCACAAGAGATGACATGTGAGAGACGTCCAAACTCTCCAGTCATGATGCACGAATCCGAGACAACGGGAAATCGCCAGATCCAGATCTGAGAAGTTCTCTGAACTGCTCCGCACTTCGCACTCCCACCACATCAGAAGAAAGGCTATTCCAGTAAGTATAGGCTCTGTGAATGCTCGTGAGTAGTTTGTTTGCAGGATCAAAAGAAGGGATAATTCGCATGTTGTGTGAATGCCTTGTTGAAGTTGGGATGATATTGAATATACCATCTGCATCAAACGGCGAAATATGGTGGGCAATTTTGAAGAGGAAAGTGACGTCATTCAAGAATCTACGAGACTCAAGTGTCTCGAGACCCAGCAGGCGGAGCCTCTCAGAATACCCGAGAGAAAGGTGGCTCGATGGCAGATGCGTCGCGTAAAGTAGCGTTGCACGCCCTCTAACAGGTTCACCATCCGCACGCTAGATGGACTCCACACTTCTGTACAATATTCAAGCTTACAGCGAATGTATGTTACATAAGCTTTCACTAGAACAGTGAGATTGCGTGTTTGATATGCTCTCAGAAAGTTGTTTATTGACCAAAGCGCGCCATTGACTATGCGGGAGATGTGAGTTTCGAAGCACAGATTGTTAGTGATCCAGACACCGAGGTCTTTCACACAATCTGTAGCTCGCAGAGGAGTATCGCCGGCAGTGTATACAGAACGCGGATTGTGCTTGCCCAGATGTAAGATGTATGTTTTAGAAATCGAGATGGTGAGACCCCACTTATGCGACCACTCGCACACTGCATCAACTGCAGCTTGGAAGCGAGAGTGGGCGGACGGATCGAGAGGGTCGTATGAGAAATACACCTTCACGTCGTCCGCGTATAAAACAAAGTGCATCCCGGGAGGGAGAGAGCGCGCAATGTCATTTATGAAGATATTAAATAGAAGAGGGCCTAGGCAGCTACCCCGCAATTGACGAGCCTCGGGGCAGACAGTGTGTTATCGATTGATACGTGAGTGGTCCGATCGCGCAAAAAAACTCATTAACCATGAAAGAGCATTGCCTCGCACTCCAATTGAATACAACTTAGCGGACAACATATCATGATTGATAGTGTCAAAAGCTTTCGTGTAATCCACATACAGACAGTCGACGACCTTTCCATCGGTCAGTTCGCGAGACCAGTGGGAGAGACATTGGACAAGTTGGGTAGATGTAGATCTACCTTTGCGAAATCCATACTGATTGCGAGTGAGTAAGCAATTGCGATCGAGAAAAGAAGTGATTTGGGAGACACAAATTCTCTCTAAAACCTTGCTTACGGTGGAAGTTAGTGTGATCGGCCTGTAATTAGACACGTCATGGGATGGTCCACTCTTATGAATGGGTTTGATGTACCCGAGACGCCAAATCGCGGGCACAGAACACACAGATGTCGACTGGATAAACAGAAGAGTGTCGCGGACTGTGCGCGACGATTTCCGCGAATACTTTCTTCCATATTACTAATGCCAGATATTCAAATGAATAATGAATTAGTCCCGCCGCGATAGCTTTTCGCTACCGTGTTATCCTAAACCGTGCAGAATTCAGTCTGCGCGGAGAGCGGCTGGAGTCAGGCCGCACTAGATTGCAGTCGACTTCCAGATGAATGGCAGACAAAATGAATTAAATTGTAATAATTGTAATCTAAAAATGAGAACAAATAACACAACGCGCATAGAACCGAATAGAGCGTGAATCTTTCCGTTCCGCTACTATTTCTTGTGATTGCGTGTTGTTGAGATAAACTTGTATGAATAGAATCTTGTGTGGTGTCTGAGTTGGCCTTAGTTTCGTATACGGTGGTTTCGTACCCCTTGCGACAAAGAGTGAGTGGATGCACGATTGTATCAATTGTGTTTTTGAGGAACACATGCGTGATTCCGTCCGGAGAGGTATTCACTTTGTTCGCCATTCCACTTATCACCTTGCGAACAATGTGCGGTGAGATGTCGAAGTGAGTGAGAGACACGAGTGAGTTGGGTAGCGAATCGCCGGCGGGCGATGCCGAGTGAGCTGCGTAGATGGAATCGAAGAAGGATGCGAAATGCTCAGCCTTATCGGCCGGATCATGTAGGAAGTGACCATTCGAATCCACCACCACACCTATCCCGTCTACCGGGTTCAGTCTATTGCGCACGTGTCTATTGAACGATTTCGGTCCCTTATCTAGAAGAGCCGACTCTTTTCTACAGTTCCACCTATACAGTGCCTTCCGGAGGTCCCGTCGGGCACTGCGTGCGTCAGCCGACATAGGCCTGCGAGAGGCAAGGAGAGAAACCTTTCGACTGAGCATGCGGATATGCGCGGGAGAGTAGGAGAGTGAGTCTTGAGCGGCACGGACGGACAATAATCGAAAAGGCACTGCTGCACAAAACGAGAGAAAAGTTCGCAACATTCGTCAATCGGGCGGCATGCAAACACACTTGTCCAATCCGTAGAAGCGATCCGCGCGTTTATGGCTTGCCAATTGGCCTTTTTGTACATAAAGACAGAGCGCGGTGAGAGGTTGGGGCGGGAATGCACAGTGAGTGAGGCAAAAACAGGCAAGTGGTCGCATGTGGAGAGAGGAGTACCAATGGATATACTAGAGAACAATTCTGGGCAATCAACAATCACAAGATCCAGGATGTGGGATACGTGCCCAGGCCTTTTCACCATAGTTGGCTTTGCAACCAGCTGTGTGAGTGAGTAGGTGGAGCAGCAATCGAGCAGCGCGCGATCGAAAAAGACACGAGAGTGACCGGCGCGCCAATCGATTGATGGACAGTTGAAGTCTCCCACGATCGCATGTGAGTGCGAGTCGGGTGACATCATAGCATCCATGAGGGAGATGAGTTTGCCGCCGGTGATACGAGTCTGCTTGGAAACACCAGGTGTGCGATAGACAGCAATTATGCGCAATGGCCGGGATAGTGAGAGAGTAGATGATGGGTGCACATCAACACAGACGACTTCACATAGGGAGTCAATAGAGTGAGTAGAAATGAGAGACACACTAGCGCGCGCGGATGCGAGAATGAGGACGCCGCCTGCATGAGAAAGACGATCACATCGGAAGAGAGAGTATGCGCCACCAAGTTTCAAAGCGTTACACGAATCATGCGGATTTAACCACGACCCAGTGATGACACATATGTCGGGTTTATGCGAGACAAGAAATGCCTCTAATTCATAGAGCAATGAGAGGTTTTGGTTGTCACAAGAGATGCCTAGAGAGACATGGCCCATAATCCCCTTGTTAGATACTCACACGAGCCGAGAGGCTCGCAGTGGAATCCCTACCGAGAGGTTGAACGACTGAGGGAGAGATACACGACCAAGGAGAGAACACTGACTAGCGAACCGCGTCACCACGTACTACCGTTAGATCAATCACATGACAGGACACAAGTGCACGAACATGTTTATGAAAACCACGCGGTAGTGGGAAGGGGGATAGTTGACATTGGGCGGCGATAACAAGCCAGTGGTCGTGAGACCTATGCTCTCAGAGGGCTTGATCGGCCGCGCTCATACTAAAGCCTCGAACTGTCGCGCCGTCCGCTTATGTAGTCGGCGGGCGCGCTCTCGAATCTTCCGTCGGCCAATCAGCGTCCGCGGTAGATCAGCGGTAGGTCGGCGGTGAGTCCGGCCAGTCGGCTCCACCCCTCGTGCTGGCGGCACTGGAAGAGAGAGAGATTAGCACTCGAGTGAACGAAGTGAGAGAGAGTGCATCAGCGAGAAAGCGTGTCGCCTCGCTGACACCTCCCCCCTAACAGAATGCATCGACACCGCACGATGCCACCTACATAAAGAAAACGACCACGACTAAGTTCTGAAATGGTTACAAATCTACAAATGTCTTACGACCTACTAGAGTAATAACAAAGTAAATCAACGTAAAAGAACAGACCACACTTCACGCGTTCCGACAGATGTCCTGCCACTTGCTCGGCTCGACTTGATCATGCCGCGGCAGAGTCGTCCGGTGATCTTCTCGAACTTGACGATAGTTGAGTTCGACCGCACATCACTCGATCTCGTCGAGACAGAACGGCCACCTCGTCGGAAGCGCAGTTGTACACCTGAACAAAGTGTTTAAATACATCCAACAACATAGCAAAACTGGAAATAACTTACCGCGTAGTAAAGAGGAATCGATCATAGTGCCACGTCGCCACTGGTCAGAAAGTATGAGGATAGTGAAAAGATTCACGTGAACGTTGAGCGGCGATAACAAGCCTTTCACGTAAATCGTACTCTACACTACTCAACCTTATTCGCGCACGTGTGTGCACGCTGCGACTGTCAGCTGGCTACGCACACTAGACTCAATACTACAACAGAATACTTATACAAAACCGTAAATACACGTAAAGTAAACAATACAAACTGCAACCTACTCGTAGCATCGGCACGCGCTGAAAAGTGTCAGATTGACCCTCTACCCAACTCACGCATCCGAATCCATAGTCTCCATGGCAGAAGCGTCGTCTCTCCGACGACGGCCCTTGCGAGTGCGCTGGTTGTAGTGTCCGCGCTTCGGATTCGGCTGGCGGACGAACTCCTGCTCGGTTGAATCCTCCTCCCTATCCAGGTTCGGATCGGCCGCGTCGTGTAGCAGCGGCGCAGGTCGGCGTCCGGGAACGTCGGTGTGTTCGGCGCCGGCGGCACGCAGGTGCGCCTCGTCCTCTTGAGGTGCGCGGCGAGTGCTCCAGATGGGTCCGTCCAGCTGGAAACACTTCTTCACCTGATCCTTGTGCACTCGCTTCGGAACGGAGTCGGTAGCAGTACAACTGACGATCTTCAAGTAGGGATGTTCCACCTCGATGACGCGATACTGTCCCTGCCACGGCAGCATCAACTTGTGGCTGTACTCCTGCTGAATATAGAACTCTTTGAGATACACCCTATCGCCCACCGCTACGTCCAGAGGCTTGAGGTGGGCAGGAGTCTTGTAGCTCTTCCGTGCTTCTGCCGCCTGCTTCTCTCCCTGTTTCCAGACTGCAGCGAGTGTCTTGACGAGAGTAGTGATGTAGCCGTCATCATTCTTGAATTCCTTCACGTCCATCTCCTCAGCCGACCGCATCACTCGATCCACGCAGAACAGAGGGTCTCTTCCAAACATCATGAAGAACGGCGAGTGACCGGTGCTGGTGTGGATACTTGTGTTGTACGCGAGAGCGCACGAGTGGACGTGCTCGTCCCAGCTGTAGGGATTCTCGGTCACGTAGCATCGCACAGATTGCTGTAGCGTAGAGAAGACTCGCTCCACCATTCCCTGGCTCTGATGATGGTGGGGCACACTGAAGTGATTATCCACCTGAATCACCGAGAGCAGCTGATCCATCAGGTTTGACCGGAAGTAGCTGGCGTTGTCGGTGTGGAGAGACGGCATCGTTCCGAACCGGTAGACGACATCCGTCATGAAGGCCTGGGCGATAGTCTCCGCTCGAGTATCCTTGAGCACCGACACCACCACGAACTTGGTGTAGTGATCGGCCATGCACAGGATGTACTTGTTCCCTCGAGCTGTCGTCGACACACTTCCAAATATGTCCATGTAGCACACCGAAAACGGCGCGTGTGGAATCGTCGGAATGAGCGCCTCTCTGTTCATCGGATTGGCACGTTTGCGTTGACACAGATCACACGCCCTGCAATACTTGTATATCTGATCAGACATTCCCAACCAGTAATACTTCCGACTGATGCGCTTGAGTGTCCGCTCCCAGCTGAAGTGACCGCCTGTCGCCTTAGCCGAGTGATACTGCTCCACGACCTCCTCTTGCATCGAGGACGGTACGTAGAACTTCTCGATGATCTGCTCGCCCTGCAAAGCTGGAGAGTAGACAACCAACCTGTCGTTCTTGTCCAGTCCACACTGCTCCGCGAAACGGATCATCTTTGACTCCTCACGGCTCGGCTTCTCCGGCAGATTCGTGCCACTGATGATCTCTCGCAGCCGGATGCACGTGTCGTCCTTGAGCTGCTCCTTCAACAGCAGACTCTTGTCCCTCGGTCGGAGGGACTCGTGTTGTGCGTGTGACAGTTCGAGCACCTGGACCGCGAAGCAGACCGGGAACTCGACAATGTCGTCGACTTCTGGCGAGCCATCCTTGAATCTCTCGACAGGATTGCAACGGGACAGGGCATCTGCAATGACATTAGACTTGCCCTTGATGTACTTGATGCTGATATCGAGCGACTGCAGCTCGACCATCCACCTTGCCATCGACACGTGTGTCGTGCCGCCCTGTAGTAGGTGAGTGAGAGGGCGGTGATCCGTCCAAATCTCAACGTGGCTACCGTACACGATGTGTCGAAAGTGGCGCATCGCCGCAACAATAGCGAACAGCTCGCAGTGCACGGGTGCCCAGTTCTGCTGCGACTTGGCGAGTGTCTTGCTGAAGTAGCCGATGACGACCAGCTCGTCGCAGTCGTCGCTCCTCCTTTGCATGAGTACTGCGCCCACTGCCTTCAGACTGGCGTCCGTGTGCATTATGAACGGCGCGTCTCGTGGGTGTACGAGAATCGGCTCACTCGTCAGCACGTCCTTGATAGACTGGAACGCCTTCTCCTCCTCAGCTCCCCACGAGAACTTAGCGTCCTTCGCCATCAGAAGGTACAGAGGAACACAAATACCTGCAAAGTCCCAGACGAACTTCTTGAAGAAGTTCGCCATCCCCACGAACTGTCTCACCTCCGTAGTGTTCTGCGGGCTCGGGTAGTCGACAATCGCCTTCACGTTGCGGCGCGAGGGTGTGTAGTACTCTCCGGTTATCTCGTGGCCGAGAAAGCGAATGCGCGGGAGGGCAATCTCTGTCTTCTTGGCTGACGCCTTCAGGTTGAACTGGCGCAGCCGCGACAACACCTTCTTGATCGAGTCGAGATGCTCCTCAAAAGAGTTATCATAGATGATGATGTCATCGAGATACGCAGTTACGTTCTCTTTGAGACCACCCAGTACCCTACCGAGCACAAAGTTGAAAGCAGCTGGACCGTTCTTGATGCCGAAGGGGACAAAGCGGTACAGGAAGTTTCCTCTCGGAGTCGTCATTCCACACTTTCTCATAGCGTCGTCGCTGAGCTTCAGCTGTAGAAATCCGCTCGCGAGGTCAAAACTACTGTAGTACTTGTACCCTGCAATCTTGTTCAGCACCTCTTCGATCCGCGGCAGCTCGTGGTGTTGCGGCTTCGTAATCTTGTTGAGATTCCGGAAGTCGGTGCACAAACGGAGGCTGCCGTCCTTCTTCTGCACACAGACGAGGCTGTGCATAAACTTGGTCTGCCTTGTAGGCACAATTCTCCCCGCATCTATCAGATCCTGAAGATGCTTGTTTACCTCTTTGAGGTATTTCATCGGAACACGGCTGAAACGAGCTTTGTAGTTCGTCTCAGCGTCGGACAACAGATCGATATCAATCAAATCTGCCTCGTACGAACCGAGATCGTACGATGATGTTGACATGACGTCACTGAAAGATCTAAATAAGTCTGCCATCTTCTCCTTCTGCTCCTCCGAGAGGATGCTGTCACTCATATCTGGAACGAAAGTGGGTTTATCGGGCGGTAGCTTGTCCGACTGCACCTGCACGTCAATTCCATCCGGAATCTGCTCGAGCTCCATCTCATCACGAATCGCCGAAACGCGATTAACGAATGCAGCCATCTTCTTCAACTGACGAGGACCGCGATGGTCATAAGACAAGAGAGAGAAGTTGTTTGCGTTGGGCGGCGATGACAAGCCAGGGGCGCGAGCAAGCTCACTAGACAGAGAGGAGGAAGAGACAGACTCACCAGTGCTAAAACCGCTCCTGGACAACGCCGTCCGACGCTCGGAAGCAGGGCACCACATCGGCGATGTGCTGTCCCTTGTAGATGACCACGTCAACGTTGGAGCAGTTGGCGATGAGCACTTCTCCACCGTCCGTAGGCAGCAGCGTCGGCTGCATGGTGAGCTGGTGTTTGACGAACATGAATCCAAGTCCGTCCGTGCACCACTCCGTCACCTTCACTAGTCCCGTCCGCACACTGCAATCAATGAATGACTCGAACCCCGCCTTAATCACCTGAGTGCGCGTCGCAATCAACTTAGCCTTCTCCACCTTCGGAATCGGAACCTCGATCATGGTGACAATGGGCACGCTACGTCCCTCCATCTCGAATCTCCTGTTGTCGTAGTCGATGGACCAGCGAGGCAACTTGCGAAGGAACTCATTTCCGAGGATGAGCTGGAATCCAGCGGCGTCCCTCGGCTCGGCCATGCAGTGGGAGAAGTTGAGCACGGTGGGGTAGTTCACTCCGTTCAGCTTCACATCCACCGTCTTCTTCCCGTAGAAGCTGACCTTGTCTCCCGTAAAGCCCTGGGCTTGACGCGTCGTCGGCGGATCCATCTGAAACACGCCAATGATAGGTGCCACCGATGAGTGGCACACGTTGATGTTGGCGCCGGTGTCGAACAGTACCAACATGCGGCACCCGTTCACCTCACACGGAACCTGACAGCTAAAAAGATTGTCATCATCCTCGGCGGCGCGCAACACATCGAGTACCTTGACCATGACGTCATCCTCCGACGGAGCTTCTGCAGCCTCCTTGTAGTCCTCGTCGCTGCTCTCATCAGTTGCGAGCATCTCCATCTCCGCGACCTCCTTGTACTCGTCGTCATCACTCTCCTCGAAAGAGGGAGCCGCGTCGTCCTCCATCTCCTCGTACTCCTCGTCCTCATATGCGAAGAGAGATGTCGTCGGAGGCGTGAACGCGTCCTCATCCTCAAAATAATAGTCATAACCACCCACCTTCGGCTTCACCGGCTCCTCGTCCTCCTCCGGAACGTACTCGTCCTCCGAGTGCTTGAGCGCGGCCGAGTCCTGCGACTGCAGCAGGTAGTCCTCCACGTCGACAGAGCGCGGCTGCTCCTCCACTTCGTCCGGAATCCACTCCAGCACCGGAGAGGGCGGGGCAGGGAAGAGGGACATCATGTCGTCGTCCATCCATCCGCTGTTGTCCATCTCGGAGTCGGTGAGCACGTAGTCGTCGTACTCCGGCCCATCGAACGAATCCGAAGGTGACTCGGCAGGTGTCGTGCCCGCATCCTCGACCTTTCCAGTGATGTCGGTCTGCAGAGACGACTCCATCTGCGGCTCGTCCCTCCCGTGCTGGAAGTACCTGAAAGCAGCATAAGTCACATATCCGCAGCACGCCGTAATCCAGGAAATGAACAGGAAGAGAGCCATAATACCCAGAATACCTTCACCTCCATTGTTCACGACGACCAGCGGGCCCTGATGTCCACACGAGTGGGCGTCGGCCGTCGCAGGGATAACCACGAAGAGCGCGATCATTCCAATGAGCGGCATCTGGCTGCGCTGGCGGGCGGAACGGCGGACAGGCTGGCGCCTCGCATCGACGACGCGCACATCAGCGTCGGAGTTTGTCGTGGAGCCGAGCATCTTGTCGTACAACTCGTCGCGGCTACGCTTGAACGTGTCGCGAGCGGTGCGCATGTTGTCGTGGGCCTCCGACATCCGCTCCAACTCCGCGTCCTTCATCTCCGCCTGACGCTGGAGCTCCTCGATGCGGTTCTGCAGCAACTCCCGGGTCTCGTCCTGAACAGAAATCGACGCAACCGTCTCGTTGCGAGAGTCGTTGATGGACACCATCTTGACTTCGGGCTTGTCGCGCCTGTCGGGGCAGTTTTTGGAGAAGTGACCCTCCTTGTTGCAAGTGTAACAGGTCCTGCCACGCGACTGGCTCCTTCCTTGCAACCTGTCCCGGTGCTGAATCTGCTGCGCAGGGCGATGCCTCGGCTGGGTGAAGAGGGCAGGCTGGACCTGCAGCTCCGACTGCTCTTGCTGCAGTTGCCACATTCGCGTAGCGTCCTCCTTGTGCTGCCTCGCGAGAGGGCAGTAGCGCATTATGTGGCCCTTAGTATTGCAATAGTAACAATAAGGCGACTCACCGCGGTTGTCGACCGCAGCGACCATCGCAGGCGACTGCATGTTGAGCATCGCAGGCATCCGGATAGTGGCCATCGTCTGCTCGGCGATCCTCAGATTCTTGAGCAGCTCGTCGAGCGGCGGGCTGGCGGATCCACAGCGTCCGAGGGCAGTGTACATCATGTCGTTGGGCATAAGTTCGGAGAGGATGTCGGCCAACTCGTAGTTGATGATCGACTCGGACTGTCCGGCGAGAGCCGTCCTGACGAGCCTGTTAATACGGTAGAACAGCTGATCAACCGACTCACCGGGCCGCATCTTCTCATTCTCCAGCTCGCGCAATGCCCTCGCCTTCTGAAGGTCCGAATTGTAGTAGTTCTTGAGGTGGGTGACGAGCGTGTTTTAGTCCTTCCTGCCCTCGATGTCGAGTTCTTTGGCAATCTCCTTCGCCATGTCCCTGAGGGTCGTCATGAAGTGCGCTGCCTTCATCTCCTCCGAGATCGAGGGGCACACTGCGTTGATCATGTCGTCAAAGTCGCGCACGTGGTCGGTAAATGCCAAAGGATCCGACCCGTCGAAGCTGGACATCCTCACGTCGTCACTGTAACTCACAACATTAACCGCCGGCATGTCGCGCATCCTGTCCACAAGTTCGTCCACGGCCTTCTTGGTCTCGCTCGCACCGGCAATCGCCTCGTTGATGCGCTGGCCCTGCCTCTGATCACGCATGTTCGTCCACCTGTAAGCTTCAGCCATTGCCCTGGTAGTCGCGTCCCTCACCTCAATAATATCGCTCGGGAGAACGGCCTCCTGCATTCCGCTCGCACTCTTGGCGAGCTGGTCGAGAGCACCACCGGCCATCTTATTGCGCTGGATAAACGCGTCGATCTTGAAAGCGGCGTCTCTCGGGCTCGGCCCCCTGTCAGGAGTCGACGCCTTCGGAGTAGAGGTAGCGAAGCCTGGCATATTACAGCACGCTTCTACCGTCCGTATACTCCGCGGATTTACAAAAAGAGAGAGAGGAATGAGGAGTTTGATTGACGTTGGGCGGCGATAACAAGCCAGGGGCGTGAGCAAGCTCACTAGACCAATAAGAGACAGAGACAAACTTACCTTATTCTAAACTTACCCGACGAAAGAGAAGCGCCACTCTAGAGAGGTGCTTCTGCAAATAAAAGGTAGAAGTTCAAGAAAGCGCGCGAGCCGCGAAAATGATGACAAAAGAACGCGGGCGAACATTCGAGAAAACACGCGAACACCGATAATATGAATCATCAAAAGAGAGAGAGAGAGAAAAGACAGACAGACAAAATATTTAAATCAAATCAAAACCCTGATGAGGGACAGTCAGACCACGTTGCTACTCCCCTGTGCGAAGTCCTAACCCATGTTCTACCGTCCAACACCCTTTCCTATAACAATGCATACATCAACCCAGCATGGTCCCCGTGTGTCCGCGACGTATCGCAGAGCAGGCAATATCTAATCGACCGCTTACCATAGAAGCTCCAACTAGTTCCAATACTGTCTAACATACCACTACTATAGTGCGCCACCACCTAATAATATTCTTAAACGAGAATAGGCGGGCTCATGATTAGCGTCTGATGCTTACCAAAGAAGCAACTTCAACCCTCAATGCTAACCGAATGGACCTCGCGTGGGAAGGCTAGTTTGGTTTAACGAAGGGGCAGGGATCGTTTTGCATCCCATCCCTACGGGCGCTCCGGCCATCACGGGCAGGTTATCTCGCCTTGGTACACGTGAACCCGCGCGAAACCATCCGGGGACGTCAACAAAAATACGCGCGAATAGTCCACCAAAGGGAAAATCCGACCAGCTGGATTTTCTCAATTTCAGCAAAAACCCCATTCACGTGAGTGCGTGGTCAATGCGCTCAACGTGAAGCAATACAAAAGAACAATTGATACTAATTAACAATTGATGTCTAGACCCTCAATGCTAATAAATATCAAAAGACGTTCACCATCCGGGAGGTGGTGAACCGGCTCGCCGCGGCCTTCCGCCCGCAGACGGTTTTTCGTTGGCGCTACGCGAACACGCACTAATCACCGGTGGTCCATCCAATCAAATAGCTACTCAAAAAGTCCGAAATAAATGCCAGTCACTATGCCTCATCGCTACAGCGGAATAGCGTAGTGCTACGCATTAAATTAAACCAAGTGATTGCTAAAGATTGCTCGGAAAAGTTGATATCAATCGATATCAGTCGATAACAATCGATAATCATCGATATTCCCGGTTTCCGAAACGAAAATATGATGCAATTGTTGCAAAAATAATAGGAAGCTACGAACGCAGCAAAATGCGCCGCAACAACCAACAACAATGCACCCCACTCACACGTCCACTCCGTGTAGAATGACGATGAGAAAGTTGAAATCCACGGCACGTGCAAACAGTCGAAAACGGCGGCGAAAACGGCCATCTCACACGCATCACACGCATCCTCCTCACAGCGGCGGCCGGGCTGGGGTGGGCGGGGCATGTGGCACACACATGCCTCCCCCCTCGTATTGATCGGCCATCTCTTGCCGCCCGCGATCACTGAAAAGCGGGGAAGAGAGAGAGAGTGTGTGATCGGGGGACCGAACAATTAGAACGCGCGCGCTGTCTACAACTGATAAGCACTGCTACTGATAACGCGCGTGATAACAACAATACTCAAAACTAGTAACACTGAGTGACTAAACTACAAATAGAGGCGGTATCACACTACACTCTCTACTGTATCACCCACGTGTACTTTGGCCTCGTAGTATGAGCGGCCTGGGGAGGAGACAGAGAGGTCGACCTTCTCTTCTTCACTCCGCGCCCGCGCTTGACTCCCTGGTGTGTTCATCTCAATCGATTCGGCGGTGGATCGGCAACCGTCCCGCCAAGTGTGTGTGCACAACACACGAGGGGGTGCGTCCGATATGGAAACTTACTCGATACTGAAATCAGTTCATGACGCTGAAAACATATAAAGAGTACAACAAATAACCCACTACTACAGCTACTACCACTACCATATACGAATCGCTAATTAAACGCCACTCGACTGCTGCCAATGAGAGGTTTTGGTTGTCACAAGAGATGCCTAGAGAGACATGGCCCATAATCCCCTTGTTAGATACTCACACGAGCCGAGAGGCTCGCAGTGGAATCCCTACCGAGAGGTTGAACGACTGAGGGAGAGATACACGACCAAGGAGAGAACACTGACTAGCGAACCGCGTCACCACGTACTACCGTTAGATCAATCACATGACAGGACACAAGTGCACGAACATGTTTATGAAAACCACGCGGTAGTGGGAAGGGGGATAGTTGACATTGGGCGGCGATAACAAGCCAGTGGTCGTGAGACCTATGCTCTCAGAGGGCTTGATCGGCCGCGCTCATACTAAAGCCTCGAACTGTCGCGCCGTCCGCTTATGTAGTCGGCGGGCGCGCTCTCGAATCTTCCGTCGGCCAATCAGCGTCCGCGGTAGATCAGCGGTAGGTCGGCGGTGAGTCCGGCCAGTCGGCTCCACCCCTCGTGCTGGCGGCACTGGAAGAGAGAGAGATTAGCACTCGAGTGAACGAAGTGAGAGAGAGTGCATCAGCGAGAAAGCGTGTCGCCTCGCTGACAGAGCTTATTGCGAACACTACGAGCATTCAACAGAACCACTACAAAACCGGATATGCCTGTGGGTGAAAAGTGGCGAGAGGGAAATGAGGGACAATTCAAAGAACCAACCAGACCAGGCTCCTTTGGAGTCGAGTCGTCGGGGAGAGGCGCGGACGGAGAGAGAGGACAGTCGGGCAGTTCACACGCATCCTAGTGCGCGGGAGTCTGCGTCGGCTGGCTGGAGGGATCGGGTGCGGGCTGAGAGGGCGCGGCAAGCTGCGACGGCTCGAACACCTCGTTCTCCTCCATTTCCTCGGTATCCTGGCGGTCTGGAAAGGAGGGAACAGTATCATTCTTGTTGCTCGCAAGACGCTGCGAGCGGCGGGTAGCGGTGGAAGTGCTGCGGGCCTGTTTGGGTCCCTTCTTCTGAGATGCGCTGCTGACAGATGCGCGCTTGCTTGCGCGGCGAGTGCTCTGGGGCTGCGCGCTGTTCGTGCTAGGCTTCTTGAAAACAGATGCGGCTCTCTTATCATCGGCAAACGCGCGAGCTTGCGCCAGCCGATGCACCTTGCAATCTTTCACCACTGCCACCACCATCCCAGCTTCTCCATTAAGGCGGCTGGCCTCTGCCTTGGCAGCCAGCTCCTCCTGCATCTCAGCCCTGGTGAGGTCGCGGCGGACGAAGCGGAACTGCTCCGACTCAAGGGTGGAGTAACGGACGGCTCGGATGGCAGACAGGAACATGTCGCGAAAAAAAAATGTGTGTTTTGGCGGGAAGCCCCATTTTCGCAGGGCCGATCGATATTATGATCGCTTTCGCAAAGAAGTCAGTTCTCGCGAAGGGCAGCGGTCTTTGCGCGTGATGACTCAATGAGCTGCGTGGCGCAGTGGATAAGACTGTGGGCTATCGCTCTCGCAGCCACGGGTTCCATTTCTGTTTGCAGATTTGCCTGAAACATTCATGCACCTCGGCGCGTGGTTTTTCTTATTTTTCTTTACCACACAAAATTTTCATTACCACACGGTTCTGATATACGCCTCTGTTCCTTTAAATAGGGCACTTCCGGTGCTCTTCGAGATTTTTGATTTTGGCTAGGGCTTGGTATGGGGCATGCCTACAAGATTTCATCAAAACATGTGGGGCAAAACAAAACACCTGTTGACATTTGCTTGTGAGTCTGTAAATCTTGCTGGGTCCATGATGATCATATATCTGTTCTTCTTTTTCTTATCTCCAAATTGAGCCGAAAAATGAGTGACTAGTCCGCTCTAATAAATGATGTGAAAACTATTCATGGTAACAACTCGACGTTGAATTACATTTTTTGGTGGGTGTTGACGTTTCCGACATTGGCTTCCATTAGCATTTATCAGTTTGTAATAAATGACACTGCACGAATCCTCGTTACCAAGACACTAATTGAAGACACTGAAGAGGGGGAAGCGCCTTTGTTGACAGGACATCATTGTTCCTCAATGCTCGCCTGGAATTTCTACTATTCATGCGTGCTATCCAGTCTGATATTAGATTTCGGCTCCGAATCACCCTGCGCATCTGTGAATGGAAGTCTCGTAGCTGTGGTGACGAATTTCGCAAACAACTCGACGAAATGCTACGAGATACAAGGGTATGATTTGATGATTGCTCACAATGTTGTAGTATTGCCAGACCCTATCTGACAGTGGAGGGCGGGTGCGCTCGATCCGGTGTGGCTCAAGGCGTGATGATCGTGTATGCGCTGGTGGACAAGTGCCAATTCGTCGAGTCTTCGAACGCCACTGATCCATCTGTCACACGGAAACCCGCGGAAACGGCGAATGCATCCACACAAGACACTGTTTCCATTAACACGACTGCGTCAAACCGCACCGCGCCACCTCCAGCCACGACGACGAGGACGACGAGGACGACGACGACGACGACGACGACGACGACGACGACGACGACGACGCCAATCAGAACCACTAGGGCTACCCCTCCCACTACTCGTAGAACGCCTGCTACTACACCGAAGCCGTTACCAGTAACGCCGAGACCGACTCTCGCCACGACGAAAAGGACCGTTCCTCCCCCGCCCACGACAACGCCCACCATACAGCAGAACATGGTGAGCTCATGAAACCTATTAGTCTCTTTCGGAGATACTCATCTTCTCGCCAATAAGTTGAAACAAATGATCCCGTGCTTTGAGTGTACTTTAGAGTACTTGCATGGCAGTGTGATCTTATTTATTCATTCATCAGTATAATATCATTTATAGGTTAAAATGTCGCTTTAAGGCAAGATGGAAGGCGCTCACCCCACTGTATCGTTTCTGCAAATCGAAGAGTGACGTGATCCTGCTGAGAACCACGCGACTCGACTACGTGCCCCACTTCTCGCAACTGGCGCTGACCCGGCCCGGCTTCACCCGCGAACGTACTCATTTGGCATACTGTTGATTAACAATACGTGACTCACTGCGTAAAAAAAAAACCTTTTTTTTCACCGCTAAACTGAAACACTTACAGGAATACTGGAAAGTTTTTCGAGAAATATAAACACCAGCATTGCACTAGTTCAACTTCTAACGCTGGTTTTCAAATTGCATTTTTCATGATATCCAGTAGTGGAAAACTGTATTGTCCAGTATCGGATTAGGTCACAGAACAAGTATAATATTATTATGGGAGATAGTTCGCCAGATTACGGTAGAAAATCGATCTACCCTCGTCGTGAGGAGACCCAAGCGCGCGCTTTCAAACGATAATATTGATCAAAAAAGCCGGCATGCGAATCAAAGAGGCCGCGCGACACTCGACCATTTGCCCGCGCTGTCTGGCCTCTCTCACTCAAAACTGAGTTTCGCCAACTGACTGGCAATAACAGAAACTATCCACCAGGCGGCGACTATAGCTAAACACAGTTGTAGTCGCCGCCTGGAGCATAGTTTCTGGTATTGACAGCCAAGATCAGTTGGCGAAACTCACTCGCGATCGAGAGAGGTCAGACGGCGCGACAAAGACTCGAGTGTGCCGCAGCTTCTTTGATTCGCATGTCGGCTACTTTGATCGATATTAGAGTTTGAATGCGCGCGCTCTACCCTCTAGTCGTGAGGAGGGTCTCCTCACGACTAAAGAGTAGATCAAATGCGACAAGAGGGTAGATCAATTTTCTACCGTGACCCTGCAAACTCTCTCCCTGAATAATATTATAGTTGCAAGTGAAACACAACACAGAATATCTATTTAACTTTAACACGAGCGCTCTACAGAACGCACTATCTTTCTGATCAAACAAGGCGCCGGGGCCAGTGTGACCACGCCTATTTCTGCAAAGTGCGGACAGCTGAAGATGCTGTTCTACAACACGGACAACCCGAACCGTGAGTCGTTGTTGGCGTTTTAAGATATCGGATAGATCTAAACATCTGCTAGTACCTCTACGCTCTCCAACATGTCACTCGGCCTTCTCATCAAATCAATACACTGAACGATGCCCACTATAAACAATAATGTGAGCGATAGAGAGAAAGACGCCTCAAGCAGAGACGAGCATTTGGTGTTCCTTTAAAGCAACAATGGCGACTTATTTTCGACTCGGAGTATTATTAAAAATCATATTATCCTAACACATTTGCAATTTTTGCGAAAGAACGACGATTCTGCGTAACTTTCGATTCTGCCACTGCCAAGAATTTCCCGCCAACGCTTCACTGCAAAAACTGGGGTCGAAAACATAACCGCAAATAAACAACGCCCGTTCACTTCCTTCTTGGCTCAGTGCATGTGCGCTGCGTTGTGATCCTAATCTTCGCGCGTTCGATTCCTGTCTCTCCCAAGGACTTGTGGCAGGTCGTGGCAGAAATAAGTCGCCACTGTTCCTTTAACAGATCTCTACCGCGTCTCGATACTCCGCATCCTAATTATAGTTCGTTAGGGTGCATATCGATGTGAATCGAGCTCGATCGCGCGTGAGAAATGGTATGTCAGAGCTGAGGAAACCGTCTAATTTCTTTCCACGCTCTCCGTTTTGCAGGTGTGCAGGCGTTCAATCTGCAAGGCGGCACGCCTCTCGGCTACTGCCTCGCTCGTCCGCACGCCTGCAGCACCGCGCCCGTGTTTGTCAGCGTCAGATCACATCCCCGTGCGTTATATATATATATATATATATATATATATATATATATATATATATATCTTTATTCATACATAGTTATGGTAGCGATACAATATGGTTGAAATGCGCGGTACAGAACTAAGAGGAGTTTCGACAGGGTTCTGAGGCTACTCGAGACGATGCGCAGACAGACCAAGGGATTTCCGTTCTCAATGACTCTGCCTTCGCGCTACACCCGTATGCTTTCAGTGCCGAACATGCCCGTCCTGGATACGATGCTGACGACGAGCGTTGCTGAGATGACTCAAAATATGAAGATGAACTACAGTAGACCGGCGACTCCGATATGCTACGTGTGGACATCTGCGACCCCATGACGAAGTTCCTTCTCGCACATGCAACTCTTCTGCACGACTGTCATAATGTTATATGATTGAATATTGATATGTATGCCACTATCCCACTATGCTTTCGGAATAATGATATCATCACATTCACATTTTATGGCATTTTTGTGTGTGCGCGACATAAAGTTATCAGTGTTATCATGGATGCGTCACATACTTGGTGCGAGTTTAGGGGTGAGGCGGGTTGGGAAGAGCGTGCAATGTGATAAGCAATGGTTGTGCAAACGTCCACAGCGATGCGCGCGCTCGCTACAGCTCTGCTATGCGTCGCAGGTATAGTGTTTGTTTACGCCTGTGCCGAAAACATGGGACAACTGTCGAACTTAGAGAATCGTGGTATCATCAGGTAGCAAGACAAATTCAGTGTATGCATCTTCGGGCATCATTATGATGATGTTCGCTTTCAGTCGCCGCCGGCTCCTCCAACTGTCCCTTACCCAAGTCGTACTCGATCGTTCCTGAGAACGCGGCGCCACTGAGCGGATGGATCTCCATGTCGAAGGGCATCGCCAAGGGCATCTACAAACCGCTCGACGACAAGACCATGAAAGTGAGACGACATCTTCCAGAAACAGGTTATTGTAGGCATTGACCTCTTTTATACACGTTTCGGTGTCCAAAGGTTCTGTCACAGTCATCACTAGCTTTAATACTTGACCGGTACCAGGATGTTTGTGTTGTTTAGATGATTGATACCATATGTATGAACTACTATTGAAACAGTGGATGCCTGTTGATGCATCACTTTCTAGGCGCTCTCGGACGTTGTGTTCTCCAACGTGGATGTGAGCGGCGACACCATCAACCACCTCGTCAATGACGCTCTGCAGCAGGAGGTGAGAGGTCCGCTCAGTGTTTGCCACGTTTACGTATCATAATATAATGTATATGTATTGTGTAATAGGTATGATATGTATATTATGTGCATATCACGTATATGGTGCTTGGCGAGTCGCAATACCTTTGATCCGTTTGAGGGGGGCGTGATTGCGTGGCAGTCGTTCGGCGTATTCATCGTGCTGTGCTCGTTCGCGGCTGGCATCAGCATACTCTGCGTGCGATGCTGCTGCAATGCGTGCGGCGCCGACTCGCACACCATGGTGAGACATCGTGGTGAACCGAATGAGAGATGCGAAAGAAGCGGCAGTCCTGAGCAAGACAGTACGAGTCTATAAATCGAGGAAACCTTTTTTAAGAAGTCAGCGTCACTCTCCACTTCTTGAATGAAAACGATGAATTCGAGACCCGTATTGTTTTCCTCAGGACTTCTTCCGCAACGAATAAAACACCACCGATACGTTTACCCACTATAGTTTTCGTGGCTAATCCTTAATCCATTACGCTTTGCGTTTGATAACTTATTCAGCCCTTATCAGTAGATAAAAAACTACGCATCTCAAAATTTTCACATACCAATGTGATTCAGCCGCTCATATTGATCTTACGTACCGCATCATTGATACGGCGTGTTTGAGAAGATAGCGCGGTGGTCGGTGGATGCTGACAAGCGATCGAGTATGCCACATACCATGAATCAGTTCGGTCCAGGCGAGAGTTGTCATTGAGTGATGGCATGATCGGTGATTGCACAACATTCATAATGCTTCAAAAAAAATGCGACTGACTATCAAATAGATAACAGTTGTTTCAAAGACACTGACCGCACCTACACCTTATGTATCACATAAAACCTTCTTCACACAATTACATCACGCAGACAGATGTGATAATATAAATCACACATCCTTGCCATAAATTGAATCATGAATCGAAGTAAAACAATCATCATAGCTGAATTGCTGTATTGCAGTCGGGTCGCTCGTCGGTTTGCGCCGTTCTCGTCACTCTCATGGCGGCTCTCGCACTCGCACTCATGGTCACTGGGTGGGTACACTCTCGCAATCAGAAAGCGCGCCGAGCGCCGAGCGCACGCAAAGAGACTACTAGAAACGAGAGAGCCAGGTCCGCGTCGCGTCCGGCGGCTACCGCATAGACGAGGGCTAACTCGCTGATTCTGATTATACACTCGAAAGCATCGTCCGCCGGTGCGACCAGACCATCGGTCGAAGAGTGTGTTGCGAGTCGAGCACTGTGACCTCTGCAGGGCTGTCGAATACGCGTCGTCTGTGAATCGCGCCGCGGATGCGATGAAGTACATGGACGAGAACGTCGACGGCATCTCCAGGGGTGCGTCGAGGACTTGTTTGTTGATTATTTACATCCTCTATGAATTGGGGAATCGGGGAACAGGGTTTTTGATAGACGTGAACATCGCGATGTGATCAGTTGCGGATGCGAACGTCGAAGGTTTTTTCGCTTGAAAACGTGGAGGTTTAGACATGGTGGCGGCGACGTCGTATGCGACCTGCGACATACTGGGCGCTGCGGAGACGAATGTCGACGCGACGTTCAGTCAGGCGAGCGAGTCGATCAAGGTGAACGCCGAGTGAAAGTCGCATACGACAATTCCTGATTCAGGCTCTACCGCCGACTCTCTTTTCGGCTATCAAGAACCGCACAGCAGTCGACGACCTCATCAATGTGAGTGCCACCGCAAAGTCGATCGGTGCTAACGAATAAACTTCAGTTTGACTCGCCGAAAATCAAAACAAATGTGCACAGCGCAGAATCGCTTCGAGAAACAACAGTAACCCTGCTGCAGGTGTGTAATTTGAAGCGAGTATAGTAAGAAATCTACAATTTTATCTTTCAGCAAATGACGGGACAAGATCAAGCGCAAGCCGCAAAGGATGAGGCAGATGCCATAATCACAGCGCTCAATGATTTGGATTTGGACACGATCGCGAAAGTGAGTAGTGAGATCTTCTGCTCACTGCGAGTTTCTTGGAATGTTTACATTCTAGATGCTCGCTTCTTGGGACGGAATTCATGACAAGCTTAGTGAGAGTCTGCTCAACATCAATCAGCAGATTACCACTAAGGTACATCTAAAGTTCAAAGGGTCACTTCAAATTAGTGGCCCATCTTTATAGACGCAAGCGCCGGTAGATGCGGTTGTCGCGAGTCTCTCGAGCGAGCAGAACAAGATCACCAACAGTATCAACTCGGTAAAGCTCTATGGCGAATTACGATATACGCTAAATAAGTTCAGATCACTGACATCAATGAAAAAATCGCGCAGAAGATAAACGACACGGAGACGGTGATTGTGAAGCACTCGGGAAAGGTGAGATTGCGAACAATGAAGGTTTTTCCTTCTTTATCATGAGACATGAGACTGTGTCTCAACCAGCAAAACAGAAATGAACGAACAACAGAAAGGAGTCGTAATATGAACCGTATGCTAGGGCGACGAGAGTGACATCCGCACGATCTCTCTGACGGTGGTGCTCGTTCCGGTGTGCATTGGCATCGCATTCACCGCACTCACCATACTCGCCGGAGTCGTTCTCGTGTTCAACAGGCACACCGGTAGGCGAGACCGATATTCTCTCTAACATATATCCACCCGATTTCAGAACGCGCCCCTCAGAAAGGTTCTCAGAAAAAGTCTTTTTGATCATAAAGAGTTTTGATACATATTTCCTAATCGATTGCAGGTGGAACGGGTGGTCGGTGCACTTCGATGCTGGTGCTGGTCGGCTCGTACTACCACTGGTTCTTCATCCTCTGGCCCATGACCTGCGCAGTGTGAGTGTATCATGTATCCTTGTACACATTGAACGTCTGTTATGTCCTAACCGCCTCTCTCTCTCTCTCTCTCTCTCTCTCTCTCTCTCTCTTCCCCTCAAAAAAAGCGGAGAGAGAACTATAAATTAGAGAGCCAGGTGCGAGTTGCGTGCCCACTATCCGCATTCGGCGGCTGCTGGGCGCATAGTCATAGGCGATCTCGCTGAGTTCCGACTATAGCAAAGTTAGCGTTACACGTGTGTGATTGCAGTCTGCTGTACACGGCCGGCTTCGTGGCGCTTGCGGCGTGCGAGCCCCTCTTCAACGACCCGTCGTTCAGCGTCTACCAGTACATGCCCAACCAGGACTTCAAGATCACCTCGCCCAACGGAAAGGAAATGGTCGTCAGCGCCGAGTGCGTGACAATATGTTTATGTGATGCCTAGCTCTTTTCTATCCAATGTTCGATGACACAATGATGTCGAGGCGTTCAGGGGCTTTCTGCGGTCGTGCGCCGGCGGGGCGACAGTGTTCGCGGCGATGGACGGAAAGAAGCTCATCCAACCGGACGACATTGTCGCGAGCCTCGGCCTGCAGCAGAGGTGAGCGATGGATTGCTTGCTTGTTCGGCTCCACCGGCTCCTTTTTTGGCGAGAAAAAGTTTGAAAATAGTGAAGCGAATGCGTTTCAGGTCGTCGGATATGATCGCTTTGATTAAAAGCATGGATCTGAACCTCGTTAGCACCGACATGAACACTTTCCAAGCGGCGCTGCACGTGAGTGCGAACGTGATGAGAAATGAAACCGAGAACGCTTTGAGAATGTATAAGCAACCTCTTTTTATAGAATAAGTCCACGCTGTTCGGCAATCAACTCAGGGCGTTTGTGTTTCTCAAGACACAGTCCGGCTATCTGCCTATCAACATTCAAGAGGGTGTGCCGAATGCCAAGGCAGCTGAACAAAATTTGGAGTCCCTGGTGAGTATATGGGAGTACACACCTGCCGAGAAAATTCTTCACTCCACCGTTCAGGAGCAAAATCTGATCACGATTTCGTTGGGTCTAAAGAGTCTCAGCGACTCGATTGATATTCTGGAAGCGAATGGAGCCGACGGCAAGATCAAGGTGAGCCAGCTACGTGGACAGGGTGGTGAAACTGTTTCAGCAATACATCACTTCGCAAACGGTGCGAGACGCGTTCGCAGAAATAGAATTATTGGCGGGAAGCGGGTTGACTGACATGGTGGTGAGTTGAAACATTTTTTCTGAATTCACACAAGACCCTTCTTCAGGAAGAGCTCTCGACAGTTCGCGCCAGCTGCGCCCCATTCTACAAGGTCTACACCAACATTGGCGAGATGACATGCGGCCGAGTCGGCGACTCGCTGCAGGTTTTGTTTTATTATAAATTATTTGTATATAGTTTATAACTTATGATTTACATCACCGTGGTATAGGAAACATTTTTGAACCAGTCCAGCACGAGCATGAGAATATAAATCTTTATCTACCGGCAGAACTAAGAGGTGCACAGCAACGCATTCGTTATGTGTTGCAGGGTGCGTGGGCGGGCGCGGGTCTCGCTGCGATTGCGTTCCCCCTGGCCGCCGCGGCAGCAGTCTGCATCGCGAGCGCGTGGAAGAAGCGAAAGGAAGTCATGGAGTCCACCGACAGCGTGTGAGTTCCCATATAGTGAGAGACGTGAATGGATTAATTGTATCATTGTAGTTGATTTTTGATACACGTGTTGTGAGAAACGAATTTTTTTTAGTTTCTACCGGCCTCCGATTTCGGACAGTCGTCAACTTGGACAGTCGAGAGGACTCAGGCGCTACGAGTGATCTCGCCTCAAAATCTAATTCTAAACCATTTTGTAGATCTCTATTCTCTATTGAACTGGTCCAATATAATACGACTATTAATGTTTTTATTATAAACGGCATATTTTATAATATCATGCATCAACCACGGCAATTCACAGTGAACAAAGAAAATTTGACGCGCGGCGCGTTCCGCGGCGGAATCATTTTCCTCAAATTGCCACACACTCTCGCTCACTCTCGTTTCTTTTCCACGCTCGCGCCGTCTGCCGTCTCTCTGATTGCATGATCTTTCGCGCACTCTCTGTCTCAATCAGTAGAATGAGTCTCGAAACGAAACCGCTCTAAAACGATTTGTCATCATGCAGCTTTTGTTCAGTTGTGAATTGCCGTGTCAACGTGAGAGTGTCGATGTAAGAGTAAGAGAGTCGGAGGGCAGAGAATGTGTGAAGGAGTGTTAAGTGAGTGGCAAGAGACACAGCACACAGACGATACAGAGCACGAAGAGAAGAGAGTCAGTGAAGTACGTAGGAACTGTGTTCTTTAAGAAGCAGTATCCATATTGTATTGTAGAAAAATTCATCGATATGGTAAGTATTACGGTATGAAAATGGTTCACGTTAAAAAGAAACGTTCACTCAACTTGCTAAAATAGGAATTAGGTCAGGAGAATATTTCATTATAATTTTATGCGAACGTATAAAAAAAAATACGGTATACGAGAGCTCGAAAAATATCTATTTTGAGTGTGCTCCATTGATAATTCAACTAGAGAGTGCAGACTGTTAGCGTGATTTGTGATTACTGTATATAAGAGCATTTTTGTGACGTCAGTTAATAATTTTTTTATTTATGTTTTATAAATTTATTTTCGAAGGTGTAGAGTCTATGTTACAAGTTGATGTCTCTATTATACCTTATATTATACATCAGTATTTCCTAATAATTCCTAACACGTTGTATAGCAGCCGATAGTGACGTAATTTCGACGTGTTCTTGATTTACTCGGTGGAATTGTTCCATCCATATTGCATATATATTATTTATATCGTATTCAGCAATGTCGGGAGCACCGGCTACCGCTGGCTCGAAGGTTACCTTCAAGATCACGCTCACCAGTGATCCCAAGGTCCCCTTCAAAGTGTGAGTTCTTTCTGGATTGTATTTTCATTATTAATATTCATATTCCTATTAACAAAGACTATCTGACACTTGTGTGTACGCCCTGTTTTATAGTCTGTCCGTTCCTGAGTCTACCCCTTTCACCGCGGTCGTGAAGTTCGCCGCCGAGGAGTTCAAGGTGTGTGTTATTTTGTTCAGTCGCCGCTTCCAGTCGGTTCATTCCGGTATCCTTCTAGTTTAGAAAGTATTGTGACGCTTTCTGGCTATAATTGTTTTTTCCCCAGTGGAGATTTATAATTAGTGGTTGCCTCCGAGAAAGATAGGACCTGACCTCCAGCTGCAGTTTATTATAATAACATTGATATATTGTTGTATGCTAATTATTTATGTAAAATCTTCCCGTCCAGGTGCCGGCGGCCACGTCTGCCATCATCACGAACGAGGGCGTGGGCATCAACCCTGCGCAGTCGGCCGGCAACATCTTCCTCAAGCACGGCTCCGAGCTGCGACTCATCCCCCGCGACCGCGTCGGCCACTGCTAAGTTTATACATGTTTTGTATCAGAATCAGAAACCATTCTGTCCGTTCCTTTCCTATCAGTCCGCTATATTGTGATAATTTAAATTATTTTTATGCTATCAGCGTTTTCTGGGGGTGTCGTGTCTGTAGGTGCATGGGGCTGCGTTTCGCAAATTCAGATGTCTATGATGTGAAACCAGTTGTTGTTCGTATAAATGTTTTATCGTGTGTAATGCGTAATTTATATTTCTTGATTCATGCGTTGTCTAGCGCGCCGTACTCTGTACGTATCTTGCCGTTTTTCTCATTGTTCAAGTCGTTTGTGGTTCATCATTGCCTGTGTCGCAGGAGGATGCAGTTGTCGGCGGCGCAGAAGCAGTGGATGGGCCGCGCGGTCGACGCGGGCACCAAGGCCGTGCAGTGGGGCTTCGTGCCCATGGTCGTCTACCTCGGATTCCGCCAGGGACCCGAGCCCATGCCCAACGGACAGGTGCGTCTTATAGCTCTTTTTTGTTTCTAATTCCAATCAAACGTTTCAGGTCATTCCCTTCACCATCTTCTCGCTTCTCTGGGGATGAAGACCTTGAAGAACGCACTCCTCTCTTGACTTTTAGACGCTAGTTTTGTTGTGTTGTTATCGTGTTGTTGAGAACTTATCGCGAATCATGATCTTGTCTTGTAAAGAAAATCAGAGCTATAAAAACTTTAGTCATAATGTATTTGTTGATAATACTCGAATCTCGAAAACGATACATTGAAAATTTTATTGACGTCTAATATCATTACGGATCGGGATCAGGCAAAAACAACAGAGAGCAAAACTGAGAATAGAACATCTGACTATGTAACAAATAACAATCAAAAAGGACATCTAACTCTAGCACACTACCGAATACAGTTCTCTTCTCAGCTGGATGCCGCCTGTTTCTCCTTTTCGTCGTCAGCCTTCTTCGATTCTGAAATCATCAGTCGTGAAAAGTGAAAATGTCTGCTCCTGATCTGTATCAGAGCTAGTATAAGGAATCGCGCGACTCACATCCAAAAATCTTTCGCTTTATTTTCCCAAAGAAGCCATCGCCTTCGTTTTCGTCTACTGCCTGCTCAGCGGGACTCTGCCTCTGCTGACTAGCGGCCCTGCGGCCATCCGTCGCTCCAACTGCAATGACAACATGAGCGACGGACGGCGGCCGAAACAACACACAACTGTACCACTCACCCTTCTGCGACGTCTCGCGCTTCTCCTCCACCGGTTTCTCCTCCTGCTTTGCCTGCGCCTTCTCCTCGGCCTTGGCTTCCCGCTTCACCTCCTCCTCCTTCTTCGGCTGCTCCTGATCCTGATCCTTCTTAGACTTCTCCTGCTCCTTCTTCTCCTCATCCTCGAGCCCCTTGACGGTGCCGGTCTTGGGCTTGTCCAATCGCGCCCACGCCTGCATGAGCTTGCGCTGCTCCGACGAAATGTTCCTGCAAGGGCGAGAGTGTACATGTGCAAGCCGAGGCGTACTCACTTGGGCACGGCGACCTTGATGTGTATGTACTGGTCTCCGTGGCCGGCGGCCTGCTTCCGCTTCACTCCCTTGCCCGACAGGCGCAGCAGCGAGTGCGACGATGTGCCGGGCGAGACGTGCACGTACGTGTCCTCCACAATACCCGGCACCTGCAACCACATACAGTTAAGCCCAATCAAACTGATCTCTTGTTGGCTTTGTAGAGCAATCTTATTCTCCTACGCGATCCAGTCAAGTACATGACAGATCAAATAGAAATATGTCTGATGTTTGCTTTGTCGTGCAATCACACCGTCCCTATCCCTCCTCCTCCTTCTCCCACCTTGACGGTGCCGCCGAGGATGGCCTGTGCAATGTTGATGTCGACGTCGCAGTGCAGATCGTCGCCGTCGCGGCGGAACTTGAGCGACGGAGCCACGTTGAAGTGCACGTACACTTGCGACTGAAAGACGGTAATATAAAACTATAAATACAAGAAGGGGGCAGGATTTTTACAATTACCAGTCACCGATCTACTTATGACAATATTTGAAGAGATTACTCAATTTGTAAAAGCAAAAAGTAATTCGTGATATGAGTAGCAGTACCTTTCCGACGGTGAATCGTATGCGGTCCTGGTCGTTGGTGCCGGCGGGGACGTTGAACGAGACCTGGCGCTGCTGCACGCTCTGTCCGTGGCCCTCGCAGTCGCCGCACGGGTTCTTGTTGTAGCTGCCCGAGCCGGCGCACCGGTTGCACACCTAGAAGACACAACCATCGAGTGCCATCGCGTCATCACAAACAGTGCGTACTGCGTACCTGTTGCATGAAGAATCCGCCCTGCATGCGTTGCGTCTTCATGCCGGTGCCGTTGCAGTACGGACACGCCACCTACACAATGCCGAGTCAACAGCTTGTCAAGAGAGTCAATACATCAACATAGAGACACATGATAAACTGTCACCTTCTTGTATCCGGGCTCGACCTGCGTGCCCTTGCACTTGCGGCAGTCCTCGACCACGTTGACGCGCGCGTTCTTCACCGTGCCGCGCACCGCCTCCTACAGACGTTTCCGCGTGTAACAATACGTTTCCATACGTTTCGCCCACCTCGAACGCGAGGTCCATTACCATCTCCTGGGCGGCATTGTGGCCGGCGGCCGACTCGGCAAACGAGCTCCAGTTGAAGCCGCCGCCCGCGCCACCGCCGAAACCCTAAACCAATTGTATAAATGTTAATTGAACGTTAAAAATATACTTGTATAAATTGACTCACGGCAAAGTTCTTGAATGCGTGGCGGAAGATGTCCTCGGGGTTCTGGTAGTGCCACTGCTGGCCGCCGCCGCCGCGACCGCCCATGCCTCCGCCTCCCATACCGCCCATTCCCTGACCGCCTGTCGAACCATACGTGTCGTACTCCTGACGCTTGCCCTCATCCGACAACACCTGCACGGGATCGATGATTGATCGATAAATCGAAAATAGTTCAATGATGATGCAATATGCTGAAACTCGCCTCGTAAGCCTCGGAGATCTCCTGGAACTTGGTCTGCGCCTCCTTGGTCTTGTTCACATCCGGATGAAACTTCTTAGCGAGCTGAAATTATCGCAGTGATAATAACAATCAGCATTTTGGTGAGATGTTCATGACAGTCTTACAGTCGTCCACAACTACCCACTTATAAAAAAGAACAATATCGAAGTAGTTTTAAACTGCTACACGGGACTTGCCTGGAAATATGCTTTCTTGATGTCCTTGGCATTGGCCTCCTTCTTAACTCCGAGCGTCTCGTAGTAGTTCTTCGAAAGAGCCCGCGGAGACGTGTGCAGGCTGCGCGACTGCGCGAATCCTGACGCATCTGAAAAAGATGTTTGCACAACATGAATTCCACATATACAACATGAGATAAGACCAACCACGCTTATGTTGCTGCAAAACGGGAGTAGCGGTGGACGAAACAGGAGATGTGCTGACAGTCGAATGCAGAATGATCGGGGCGGCCGCTCGAGTCGCGGCCCCACACCCGCGACTCAAGGAGAGCATTCTATAAGTATTCAATTCAGTTCCGAATGTTACACAATATAAAAACTCAACAAAAACACAAAACACAAACAAAAAAGTTCGAAAACGTAAATTCGAGAAACTTCGTGTTATCTAGTGAAGGTAGTAATAGAGACTCGAAAGTCTTATTTTACACCAACTTTTCGTTCGTCTAATTTTCTCGTATTTTGTACGTTTTTGTACATTTGTGTGCCATTGGTCACGTGTATTTCTTACAGAATGCGGTGAAAATGAAGCAGAAGTGCTACTACGCGCTTATTCTGGTCGCATTAGCTGTAGGAGTCACTGCCAAGAAGGAACAAGAGACCCGTTTCTCTTTTCCACCTATAAATTGCCAAGATCTACCAAAATACCTGTGAGTTTCAATGAGAATGAAGTAATGTGAAATGAAGTATGTATTGTTATTTTTTCAGCTACTTCTGTGAGCCACCCGAAATCAATCCAAAGACGCAACAACCATCAACATGCCAACCCGATAACTCGATTCTGCGTGAGTTACCTAATCTCGCTAATTTGCATATAGTAATTATTCGTCAGTTGATTGCGAAGCGGCGGAGGGTGTGGAGTGCGAGGGCGCACGGAACGGTACTCGGTGGTTCACTCGCCGCGAGGAGGCCGGGTGCGACTCAGCCGCCAGACACAGTCATGCCACCGCGCTCTTCCTCTCCGTCTTCCTGGGATTCCTCGGCGCCGACCGCTTCTACCTAGGATACTACGCCATCGGTGAGTTTCTGAGAACTTTGTTTCTTGTTGTGTATGATGTATGATGATGTAATAATTTAGGCTGCCTGAAGCTGCTCACCCTTGGAGGGCTCTCGATCCTCTACATTGTCGATATTGTGCTCATCGCACTCCAGGTTTGTCTTATTTTAACTAACGTCGTGACCAAGGATGTCAGATTCTGTGTCCGGCGGACGGTTCTTCGTACATCATGCCGCGATTCGGTCCGCGCGCCATTCCATTGAACTTCGATGCAGACACGTACTATGCATAGATACCCGGTCGCGGTAGGCTCACTCTTTCTCTCATACAATCACTCATAGATTTCAAATCGGGTCAGATTTTACAGTTTGTATATGCTTTTTGTGATAAATATGTCGTTTTTTTTGTTGTTGTGTGATTTGATGTACTTTACTCGTGGCAACACGATGGACTCATGTTCTTATCTTCTACATTGGTTATTATTCGGTATCGTCTAATGTCTAATCGACAATCATTGAGCTCTTTTGATCATGACGGAGGCGCAGATGGCTGTGGTGGCGGAGCTGGAGGTGGAGATGATGTCGGACATGTACCGTCGCATGACCCAGGCCTGCCAGGAGAAGTGCGTCTCCAAGGCGTTCAAGGAGAGCGAGCTCACCAAGGTACGGCAACGTCTATCAAGCATCATCTCACATTATATGTTCCTCAACTTAATACGAAACACACAAATTGTATATAGAGAATGCTTCACGCTCTGTTATCAAGCGCACCATAGGCTTTATGAGGATCATGATGCCACTCTTTGTTGTCAGGGCGAAGCGGTGTGTCTGGACCGCTGCGTGGCCAAGTACCTGGACGTGCACGAGAAGCTGGGCAAGCGACTGACGTCCATGTCGCAGACGGACGAGGCCAACATGCAGAAGGGCGCCGCCGCCGCAGCAGCCGCCAACAAGTAGCCCCACCCGCATTCCACCCTGTATTTAGAGATATGTTAGATAGTATAAGCAATGTTGTGATTCACACACGCCTCTTTGTTTTGTTGTTAGACGCTAGCTCCCGAATTTTTGTTGAGTTGTTGTTTGGATGATGATGAAAACAAGAAGATTTATGTTTTTGTATCGTTTTTTGTTTGAACTTGTAACAACCTTGGTTGCATTACCTTGAAATACCTAAGGGGATTTTTTGTATTGTATCGGGTATACGGTATATGGGGGACTATGCGAAGAACCGCCCATTTATCTCTGCGATCGATACTCGCGCGACAGTGGTGGATTGGGGCCGGCGGCTAATAGGCCCCATTATACTTTCACGCTGACGCTGACGCTCCCGTGCAAAAGATGCAACTATTGATTTCGTTGACGCAGCGTGATCAAAATCGATAGGTGCATCTTTTGCACGGGAGGGTCAGCGTCGCGTCAGCGTCAGCGTGAAAGTATAATGGGGCCTAGTGAGTCGATGCGAAAGAGTGAGAGAAATCGCGCGCGCCATTTGTGAGACGCTCACTTTTTCGTGTTTTTTTGCGTGGTGTTCTGTGTTCGAATACGTTTTAAATGTTCTTTCTCTATTCTGTGCGTTTCAGGTAGAAAGCCGTTCGGGTTATGTATTAGCGAGTATTGCTAAACTGGTATCTCAACATGTTGCCCGACGAAATCGAGGCTGACTTTGATCTCGAAAAGATCGATACCGAGATTCGGTAATTTTTTTTAAATATGAAACTAATAAAGGTCTATTGATTAATTTATTCGTTTGCAGTCTGGAGAAGATCCGCCAGTCGGCCAGCAAGCTGACATGGGAGGGCTTTGGCGTGCTACTCAAGCGCAACCTCATGGTGAGCTAGTCAATCAATTCAATCAATCGACATCTCTTTTCAGGAGAAGCGTATCGTGCTGGATGCCGACTCGCGTATCGACGTCATCCAGGCGCTCGCCATTATGCGCAAGTCGCTGCCGGGTAGGTATTGCTTGGATTATTGATTGATTATGGATTGGTTGTTTAGTGGACGAGAAGGCTGATTTGCCGTCGAAGCTGCGCCAGCTGGCCGACAGTCTCGAGTGCAACTTCTCCGGCGGCGCGCACACGTACAGCATGCGCAACGCCGAGCTATACATTGAGGTGGGCGCGGGTGATTGTCCCTTTGTCTGTTTCTAGATCAAGCATGTTAACACCGTATACAAGACTGATTAGGATGTTGTCACGTATACAATCAGTCTTCGTGCAATGCGCAAGCCTGAGTCAGAAGTCCGACAGATGCTATGTGTGTGTGCAGGTGACGGTGTCCGACTCGTCGGCGACTGCGTGCTCGCTGGGCGTGTTCGGCCGCACCATGCAGCCCGCCCCGCAACTGGCCCACTGGATCAACAAGGTATGCAGCGGTAGTGGAAGAAGGAAATACAGTCTCTTTACAGCAAAAACAAGAATAAGATGTTTTGATTGATGCCTTGCAGGACATGTGGCCGGAGGTGCGGGCGGCGGTGCACCGGAAGCTGTGTGAGGTGCCTGCGATGGGCGGCAGCAGCCAGGAGAGGGTGGCGTGCGTGGAGAGTCTCGAGGTGGTGCGGCGCGCGCTGCAGGGCGGAGAGGTGCCGACGGTGAGCGAGATGAACGACACTCGGACGGGCTGGCTGCGCGCCGCCACCGCCACCCAGCCCGCCCGGCTCTACATTGCCTGCGAGCCGACTCTCGGAGGGGAGGGAGGAGTGGTCGAGGAGAAGAGTGAGTGGGGGGATGTTGGCGATTGTTGGGAGAGTGAGTTTGTCATTTGCAGCGCTGCCGGATCTGTTCCACTGCGAGGTGCTGATTGCGGAGTGCGACAAGGAGACGGAGCTGCCGGCTGAGTGAGTGGTCGCGGGTGTGAACATGGTCTCATCCCTCACCCTCTCTCTCTCTGCAGTCCGTCGTGGCAGTCGACTCGCAGTGTGCGCGCGGCGGTGTGTCTGCGCTTCTCTCGTCCGCTCGTGCTCACGCAGCACTCTCTCAAGAAGCTCCATCCGCTGCTCGCCCGCGCGCCCGTCGTTCGCACACATCTCAACCTCTATGCGCACATTGCTGCGCACAGTGTCAAGGCACGGTGTTGTTTTGCACTGGTTTTTGTTTGTTGTTCATATATACGTATTGAGTATAGTAGAATGCAGTAATTGTGTGGTTCCAGGACGGTGGTCTGCTGGTGCGCACCAAGTTCCCGGACGACAAGCTGCAGCACGAGTACGAGGTGTCAGTGGAGGCACTCAAAGACGAGTGCGACGTGGCCATCGGGGAGGTGCTGCTCAAGGTACGCAGTCGGAGATTGATCTAACTATTATGTCTCAACATGTTATCGTATACTAACGCCGGTGGAAACAGAAACAGCTCAAGATACATGCGTTCTAAAGTAGCTTAACGAGTTTGCATTGTATTTGGGTTTTTTTTAACACATTTCTAACTATTTGTTTAGGACGCGCGCGCAATCGACAAGGTGGTGTGTGTGCTGCGCACTCAGCTGCAGCACAACTCTATGTGGGAGAGTGTGGTGGCGGCGTGCTACGGCAAGAGGCGCGCGGGCCGCGGGTGCAGCGCCGCCCTCTCCGTCAAGCTCACCCCTACCCCCCGCCGATACGAGGCCATGTTTGCGCACAAGCACGCGCTGTACGTCGGTGAGTGACGTCATTAATTGAGTAGTGAATGAGTAATGTATTGATTGTTGTAGCTCGCGTGGAGTATTCGGCGCAGGCGGGATGGCGCGTCATTGTGGAGACTGCGGACGGAGAGAGCGCGGGCAAGGAGTGCGACCGCAAGGCCACCGAGATGCTCCTCAAGTGAGTTTAATAATTTATTACAGTTTACTCTGTGCCACACACCAAAATTATGAGAACAATACGATAAACCGTCTGTACAACCAATGTTTGGCGTCTCGAGTGTTCTCACATTATCTCTTTTCTACCCAGGTCGTGGTCGCTGCCGGTCGCGTTGAACGCCGTGTTCTTCACCCTCGCAGTGCCTGCGGATCTCCCCGCCCTCTCGCCCCCTCCCCTCAACACCCGCCCCCATTGCTTTGCCGCCCACTCCTCCGCGCCCAGTAAAGTCGGTTCCGCGTGGTTGCCGCGTAACAAGATGAAAGAGGGGACGACGCATGCAGACACACGAGGTAGCACTGGGGGTTTCCGGCTGGAGTTGGAGGGGCGGGGCGAGGGGGGCGGGCTGTTGGCGCTGCTGGCCGAGCCGGATGAGGCTCTGGTCGGCGCGGCGGGTGCGGGGGCGGGCCAGCAGCCGGGATGGCAGGCGCAGGCGCGCACCACGAATCGCGCGCCCAGCGACACGAGCCTCACCCTGAACGCCTTCTCCGACCTGGTGGGTGTGGCCTGGATGGATGGGGTGTGAGAGTGGGTGTCTAGGAGGCGATATGCCGTCTGGCGTCCGAGTCTGTGGACGATGGGGAGGAGCAGAAGTCTCCGGCGTTGCTGGCGGGGGCGGGAAGACCGCACCACCTGCCGCAGCTCAGCCCGCTCGACGCTGCGAGAGGCAAGATGGCGGTGAGAGAGGGAGGGAAGGGGATGGGGAGTAGATGGCCAGCCGGAAACCCGCATAGGACAGACAGGGGATGTGGGGAGGGGAGGGGTTTGATGATTGTTGTTTTATTTTGAAGTTTCTTTTTTGTTTCCTGTTGTTTCCTGTTCACGAGCACAATAATGATGACATGACCGGGTTCCGCCGTCGCGATGGAGTGTTGTATGGAAGAACATGTGTGGAGTGTGTGTTGGGCTTGCAGCAGTCTTTGTCGGCGTCGAACCTGCAGATGATGGGCCAGCAGCAGCAGCACATGCAGCAGTACGGGGCAGGTCCTGGGGGAATGCCCGGAATGCAGATGGGTGAGTGAGTGAGAGGGAAGTGTGTGTACCTGATAAAGGTGTGGTCAGTCTTTTTTTTTAGTTTAGAAGAGACTGACCGCTACTTGAGTGTTGGTGTTGGTGTACGATTGCGAATGACTTTTGTTCAGGTGGTATGCCGGGTATGGGAATGGGCGGCATGTACCCGTCGCCGTCTCCCCTGTCAGTCTCATCGAGTGGACCGATGGGTACTCCCATGTCGATGGGAGGAGGAGGAGGACACTCGACGCCCGGACAGCTAGGACCCAGTCCCATTGGAGGTGAGGGGAGGGATAGCTTTAGTCATTAGTGGTTTGGAACTGTTGAAAGATGGGAGACGTAGAGATGATGTGATGTTGAGGCGATGTGTTTGCGTTCGATGACGGCAGTGGGTCGGGCAGTCCGTTCCACTCGCCCAACTACTTCGGACAGTACGGCGGCGGCACGCCCAGTCCGCGGGGAGGAACGGTGAGTGGAGGATGGGGAGTGAACCAACATGAACCGTGCATTTGCAGATTGCGAAGCGTCGCGGCCGCGGCCGGAAGAGCGCGAACATGGGCGACCGTACGCCGAGCGCCGACGGCTCGGTGACGGCGGGCGAATCGCCGGATCCGACGGGGGCGAAGAAGGCGCGGGGCGGGAAGCCGGCGCAGCGCAGACCGCGCGGAGCCCGCAAGAACAGCATGCTGCCGGCCGGGAGCGGCGTCGGCGAGCAACGGCCCCCACTCCTGCACAGGAGCAACAGCGACCTGATGAGTGAGTCGTGGACAAAGCTCAAATCATGGGTCCTGGAGGTGACAATGATTAAAACGATGGTTTAGTGGGCGTGGGCGGGTCGACGCCGGCGATGGGGTCTCCGTTCTTGGAGGAGGATGACAGCGACGACGAGGAGACGGACCCGCCGCCGCCGCCCAAGGCGCTGGTGGGCACGCTGAGT
Organism: Rhabditoides inermis; assembly: GCA_963966185.1. Taxonomy (NCBI): domain Eukaryota; kingdom Metazoa; phylum Nematoda; class Chromadorea; order Rhabditida; family Rhabditidae; genus Rhabditoides; species Rhabditoides inermis. The sequence continues at coordinate 190,131 of CAWZYM010000086.1, read as the reverse complement.
GGCGGGCCGCCGCCGCCCGCCGCCGCCGCCCCCCTCCCCTCGCCCGTCAAACAGCCACTGCCCCCCACACCCAACCTCGCACAGCAACTCATCGCCAGCACAGGCAAGCCACACTTGTCCCATTCTATCTTACTTTGCCTTTCAGCCCAGCCTCCCACTTCTGATCCGCTGGTCAACCCGCTGTCGCATCCCCTCCTGCAACCACAGCCGCCCCAGCTCGCGCAGCAAGCCCCGCCCACGCAGGCGCCGCCCACTCTGACCAGTCAGGCGACGATTGAGAGACCGCAAACAATGGTCGGACAACCGCCGGCGAGGAAGAGTAGCTTGGAGGTGGGTGAACTGTGACGTCATCATAAGCGGTCTATTTGGGTGTTCAGGCTGTGATTGGGAAGCTGAAGGCGCCTCCACTGAACGCGCCGACGACTGGTGTGACACCGGGTGGGAGCAGTCAGCCACCGAAGAGGGCGATGATGAGCGATCTGTACGACGATGGGACGGGGGACAGCCCGCCGCCGCCTCCTGCTCAGGTGAGGAGAGATGGGGTGAGTGGGAGATTGAGTCTTGTCATTCAGGCGACACCGGATACGACGCCCCGCGCGTCTTCTTCGGAGAAGGAGGGCAGCAGTGGCGGCGGCGGCGGGGGAAACAAGATCATCCTCAAGATTCCCAAGACGTCGTCGGCTCGCTCGTCGCCGTCGGTGGACACGAGTCGCAGCAAGGGGGTGCTGCCGAAAGGAGAGGGCAAGGAGAAGGAGAGGAGCAGGGAGGAAAAGGAGCGGCGGAGGAGCGAGAAGGAGAAGGCGAAGAAGGCTGGGTCCGACGAGCGAGTGAAGAAGAGGAAAGCGGACGATAAGGATAGGAAGGAGGACCGGAAGGAACACAAGAAACACAAGACGAGTGGCGCGGGATTGGAGAAGGTGCGTGTTTTCGGATGTATCGATTGATTATCGATTGGTTGTAGTCTCCCGCACCCAGTGCGACTCCTGTGATGCCCTTCCAAATCGGCAGCCTGAAGAACTTCAAGATACCGAAGAAGGAGGAGCAGAAGAGTGATGCGCCGACGACGCCCGGCGCTGGTTGTGAGTCGACGAGACGTGGGGAGGCGGGGATTCGGTGTATACGTGTCATTGCAGCTGGTCCTCCGGCGGGTGGTCCGTTCTCGAGTGGTGATCGGGAGCGGGAACGCGAGAAGGAGAGGGATCGCGATCGGGAAAGGGAGAAGAGCGGCTCGAGTGGATCAGCCAAGCCGAAGAGTATCCTCAAGGGATCGGGCTCGTCCTCCTCCTCTTCATCCAGACCGAGTGGCTCATCCGGGAGGAAACCGCCTCTGCTGCCGGATCCGAAAAAGTGAGTGTGAAGTAGGAGGTGTGAATACGACGTATGTGTTTCAGCCGCTCCTCCTCTTCCTCATCGTCGTCCCATTCGAGCCGTCCGCCCACGACTCCCGGTCCGCAGACTGCGCCGGCCGGCCTGGTGCCCCCGCCCGGCAACAGATGGATTCCGCCCATCAGTGAGTCGACAAACACTTGAACATAATCATAGTAACATTCTAGTACGCACAGGCGTTCCGCTGCCACCGGGCGCTCCGCCTGGAAGTCTGCCCATGCCGCCCGGACACGCTCCTCTTCCGCCCACTGCCGTCATCCCGGTTGCCCCGCCCACTCAGACCCCGCCCACTGTGATTCCCACCACCCCTCGCTCACCGTCGCCTGATCCGAATGCAATGGTGATTGATGATAGTCCGGCGAGTCCCGAGGATGAGGCCCTACGGATTGCGGATGACTGAGGGGCGGGGCATGGTGAGGCGGAGTCGAAAGCGTTCACTGCCGCATTTTAGACACTTACTCACTAACCTAGTATTCGTGTCTCTGTGATTTGTGTATATACGATGTTTGCATATTGTGCCGTGCACCGTTATATAAGTTTCAGTTTGTAGATTGTATCGTTTTGCATCCATTGTGAAATAAATAAATATTTATTAATACTAATAGTTTCGTAGTTATGATAGATTATATCAGATTTTTTTACGAGAAGGTCATTGTTATACCTTCTGGTTGAATTGTTTTCGAGTGCCATATCATCATCATATTTCTTAGAGGCGGGGGACGATACAGGTCAAATTATTTTCCTACCGTAAAACTGAGGACATGATGCAGCTCAAATTATTCTCCTACCGTAATTCTAAGGGGACGATGCAGATCAACGTATTCTCCTACCGTAATTCTAAGGGGACGATGCAGGTCAAAGTATTCTCCTACCGTAATTCTAAGGGAACGATGCAGGTCAAAGTATTCTCCTACCGTAATTCTAAGGGAACGATGCAGGTCAAAGTATTCTCCTACCGTAATTCTAAGGGAACGATGCAGGTCAAAGTATTCTCCTACCGTAATTCTAAGGGAACGATGCAGGTCAAAGTATTCTCCTACCGTAATTCTAAGGGAACGATGCAGATCAAAGTATTCTCCTACCGTAATTCTAAGGGAACGATGCAGGTCAAAGTATTCTCCTACCGTAATTCTAAGGGAACGATGCAGGTCAAAGTATTTTCCTACCGTAATTCTAAGGGAACGAATCAGATCAAAGTATTCTCCTACCGTAATTCTAAGGGAACGATGCAGGTCAAAGTATTCTCCTACCGTAATTCTAAGGGAACGATGCAGGTCAAAGTATTCTCCTACCGTAATTCTAAGGGAACGATGCAGGTCAAAGTATTCTCTTAGTCGCAACAGGAGACGAGTCGGCGAAAGAAAAGAGCACCCCAAAAAACAACACAGTAAGTTTCAATTAAGTAACAGTTCACTAAACCATCTAAAACACCAGGCTTATAAACATATTTATTGGGGGGTAAGGGCGGCAGCTGAATCACACGCGGGCAGATGGTTGGGCAGTGGTGGCTGGGGCTCTCTCCAGAGAGAGCGGCCCTCCGCCTCGCCGCTCCGCCGCCGTGGTTGCGCATGCGCTCGCATCATCATACGATTATTACAATTATTACGATATAGAAGACAAAAAAATGGAGAGACGACTGCATCAATCATGTCTACGCTTACGGTGGAGGGGATAGAGAGAGAGAACGGAACCAAACACTAAACTCGGAAAATCGATAATACGAAAAAAAGAATGGCTATGCTACGGTCGGTCATCATCGAGCAACATGTTGCAAACGCTAGGCTACAGAGGGAAACAGACGGATTCAAAGGTACAACATAGTCAACGTGTACATGGGTGTGTATATGTGGGGGTGGATGAGAAACGCCAATGTGATACTTGGACGGATGGATGGGGTATAGGGGGCGGGGGACATGGTGTGCTGTGTCTCTCAGGTCACATACTCGGGTATTGTATCCGGGTGGCGCCTCGACAGAGTCGAGGGCATGGCTGTGGGGTGGTGGTGGTGGTGGGCAGATGCAGCGGGACACGCTCAAGCACGACGGCTCAGCGGGGACAGCGGGACAGGGGCTCGGCTCGGCTCGGCCAGCTCACGACTAATCGACGCCTACGGGGCCGCCGACACATCAGCCCGCAACTAGGCGGCTGCTGCTGCCGCTCTCACCCACTCTCAGGGGCGCGCGCACAACACGCGCGCGCAACTCGTCGTCAATATCAGGGGACAGGGGCACAATGGGACATGGGGACAATAAATATATGTAGAACTATAAATATAATGGAGAGGAGGCGGCGACAGACGGGGGCGGGGTCGCCGGTCCGGCGGCGGCACTGCACTCCCTTCCATCGCAGCCACTCTCTCTCCTCTCTCTACAGCCCGTACTCGCGATCACTGCTGCGAATCAGCAGCCGGCGCCGCGTCGCCACCCTCTGAAAAAACGGATTGTCACTATTGCGCTCACATAATGCAGGCTAACGTGTTGTGAAAGGTATGCGCACTCACCACTGTGCTGTGCACCCGCAGCTCCCTCTCCTCCTGCTCCGCCTCCCCGGCTGGGCGAGTGCTGTCCGTGTCCGCCGCGCTCGCCTCCGCCGTGCAGCGAGGTGCGCGCAAACTCGGCAATCAGCTGACCGATGCGGTACTGCACCGACTGACTCGCCTGGAACGTGCCCACAATCCGCACCACAGTCTCGTCCGTCTGAAAAGGGCATCGTTCAACAACCATCCTTACACCTGGCACTTCACCTTCTCGGTGGCTGCCTCCACCGGCTCATCCTTCTTGTCCTCCTCAGAGGCGGCAGTGGCAGGCGAGGCGGACGCGCCCGACTCGTCGGGAATCTTCACCATGGCTCCCGTCACTCGCTGCAGCTCGCGCACATTCTGTCCGCCCTTGCCAATGATGCGGCCGACGAGACGCGACGGCACAGTCACCTCCGTGCGCAGCTTCACCTGCAATACATGCCATCAACCCACACGCCCAATCACGGACCACCCACGTCGTCAATGTAGTGCTGCGTCTGCTCGGCAATGCGCTGGTATATCCAGAACTGCGCCTTGTACTGCTGCACCTCGTTGCCAGTGATGGTGACGAGTCGCTGTTCCTCCGGCTCGCCGCGCTCCCCGCCCTGTCCGCCCGCACCTCGCCGTTGCTGCTGCTGCTGCTGTGGCGAGTGCTCCCCATCGTCCGTCGCGGCCGCGGCTCCACTGCTCTCGCCCTCCTCCTCCTCGTCCTTTTTCTTCTCCTCCTCATCCTGCTTCTGCTCCTCCTTCTCCGTCTCGGCGTGCTCCTCCTTCTCGTCCTCCTCCTCCGAACGTCCCTCTCCAGCCTCTCCCCTCTCGCTCCTCCTCTGCTGTTGCTGCTGTCCCTGTCCACCATCTATCCGAATGTGGGCGCCCGAGTTGCGCATAATGGTGCGAATGTGGGATCCCTTGGATCCAATGATGGCTCCGACGAGCGAGTTGGGCACCCACATCTTGGTGACCTTGTTGGCGCCGCCTCCAAAGGGCGCGCCCTGCGGTCCGCCCTGCTGTCCAGTGCGCATCGCCGCCATCGCAGCCGCAAACGGGTCCATCATGGCCGCCGCAGGCATCATCGGCATCCCGTTCGGAGCCATCGGCATCTGAAATCATAAAGGTAAAAGGCAGCACTCGTTTCAAAAATCTTAAATCATACACACACAAAATACGCATCGAGTTGAGTGGTGGATGACAAACAGTGACTCACCCTATTGTTGAGATCGGTTTCGAAGCTCTGCTTCAGCTTGGCTGAGATCGCGTGTTCCGCGTTCGACACCTAAGAGTTGTATTGATAACAAGAATTCAAACATAAACAAAAAAGGAGCACCCACGTCGTCAATGGTGGTGCCGCGCACAGTGATCGTGCGCTCCACCATCGAGAGATCAAACGGCATCGCCGCCATGTCGCCACGACCGCCCGCGCCGTCGCTTCAACAAACGCAAGATTTATTATAAAGTACATTACATTTCAGATCTCGCTATTAGATTTGATATAATTGAGCACACACCCATACATAATGGAAACGATTACAGACAGCTGAACAAACCATGTTCTCGGCTATAAGCTATCTATACGCAATACAATACGCACCAAGTTCACTGTGCACACAGATGTAACAAAAAACGTTGTGCGTGTATATCTAAGCATAGTGATTCTAATACTGCAACTGCCCAACTCAAAAATCATGCATTTTTTTAAACACTCACTTGCTGACAAATATGGTCGTGTTCGTCTCCTGCATAATCTTCTTGATCGTCGATCCTCCCTTGCCAATCAGACGGCCCACCAGCTGATTGTGCGCGCGCAGCTTCAGCTCCACCTCACTATAACAACCAATAGTCATATTTCTTACAATAGTCATATTTCTTAATTCCTTTAAAACACATAATAATCAATACTCACCCCTTGTGCTCCGGGTTCTCCTTCTCATTCTCGCGCACAATCACCTCGAGAATCTTGACGCATGCACGAGAGCAGTTCTCAGGTACACCGAGAATGGTAATCACCTGCAACAAGCAATGCAATGGACGATGAACAACCATTAGAACAAAGATGATGCAATCCGAAAACATGCAACACCCGCCCACCTTCTCAATGTGGCCGTTCGCATCGCGCACTCCGCGCTGCACGTCCACCACGCAACGCGCCTGCACGGAAAAGGATGGGTAAAGGTAAACAATAACAAAAGATTTAATGTAAACGCACCTTGCTCTCCTTGGTGATCTCCTTGATGTTAGCTCCGCCCTGACCGATAATCGCGCCCACTAGCTTCGCGTCAACAACCATGCGCAGCGGAATCTCCTGAAACACAAACATAACAACAAAAACAAAACACATCTGCAAACAAGAACGAGCCTTGGCCTTCTTCCACTCTCTGTCGCCTCTCTCACTCTCCACCTCCACATCATCATCGCTCGCCCTCCTACTCCCACTCCTCCTCGGCCGCCTCTCTCCCGCATGCTCATCGTCACTGCGAGTGCGCCGAAATACACGAACTCCGCCGCGCGACATCCTCACTCAGTCTCAGACTAGACCGAAGACAGTACACTCAATACCAAACTGGCCACAATGCGAGCGCACAGCGACACTGACTGATCGAAGTGTCAGTCAGTCCTCCCGCCCCTCCCCTCCGCACACCGTTCTTTCAACGTACGTTGAACACTGTGGGCACAGCTGCGTGTACACGGGACACGGGCCGAGTCGTCGTGGCAGCCGGCAGTCAGCCAATGTCTCCACGCCCATCCATCCCCATCCATACACCCCTAGCAATGCAACGTGTCGCCGTCAGACACGGCAAACACACTACATCACATGATCTAGCCAAACACAGCACAAGTCACTAGTCACAATGTACAAAAAAAATTCAAGGTGCTCACCTGTGCGGGCGGGAGCCGGGCGGCCATGTAGGGGGCGCCCATCATGTGCACTCCCTGCTGCTGTGCGGGCGAATCGCCGGCTCCGCCGCGGCCTCCCCTCCCTCCGCCTCCGCCACCGCGCGCCCCGCCTCCCCCCGGCGAAGACGCCACCATCGAAGACTGACCCGCAGAGCCTGCAATGGTACCAGGTAAAATAAAGAATACAATGCGTAGGTAAAAACAGAACAACAACAACAAAATAGACAAACCGTGTTGTGCACTCGACGCAGCCGGCATGTAGTGCTGGTACTGAGCCTGCGAGTGCTGCGCCTGCGGCTGCTGAAACACAATACACTCACAATACTCCATAACATTCTAATCATACCTGCTGATAGTAGACCTGTTGCTGATGAGGCTGCTGCTGTGGCGGCTGAGCCGTGTAGTAGCCCATCGTCTGTGGCGGCTGCTGCTAAACGCAGTCAATGAGCATCGAGTGGACAGTGGAGAGTGAATGAGCCGTACCTGCTGGGCAGCAGCTCCGCCCCTGTTCTGGTAGTACTCCATCTCCTCCTCGGCTACTCTTCTACGCACTCTCTCAGAGGGAGAGAGGGGACACTGCGTGTACTTGTTCGCTGAGCCTCGAGTCGAGATCAAACTCTCCGGCCGACCCGTACCTCTACTCGCACGACCAACCAATCGACCACACCTCCCGACACGCAATCGGCAAGCTTCAATCAGACAGTTCGAAAACCGAAAAAAAACACGGTTACGCGTTACGCGACATATGCCGTGGAGCTACAATTAGTCGCAAGAATGTAGCAAATAACCACATCGAAACTGAGTACTAGTAGTGAGAGTGAGCGATGCGATGAGAGAGTTACATGACAAAGTGAATGGATGTGTCCGCATCATTTATTGATAAACGCGCGAAAAAAACTGCGGCCATGACGTCGAAAGACAAACTTCGATTCTGCAGCAACTCGCTCGTGAACCAATCATGCTACACACAGACTACAGTGATTGAACAGTTGTGGTATGCGTGTGCGAGAGAGAGAGAGAGAGAGAACTCGACAAATACTGCGCAATCGAAAGGCAGTAGCGGGCAGAATACAAGCGACTGCGGCGGCTCGAACATGCAATGACCTAATTCGCACAAGAGAGGCAATCGGCGGCTACGCCGTGGTTCTCGAATCTCCATGTGCGGTAGCAGGTAGCTGTAAAAACCAGTGTGTGTGGTCGGAGCGAGAGTGGCTGCTCCACTGCTGCCGCCACTGTTCACTGACCTTGGCCGGCGGCCATTGATCTGCACACTGATAGGGTGAACTGCGCGAGTGTCCGTGCAGTGGAGCGAGAGTGGCTGGCGCACGGCCAACTCAGCTGGCCAGCGTGATCAGCCGGTTCTCAGTTCCGCTCGCACCTAACACGCGCCTACACGGTTACACTCACACTCGAAACATGTGGTGGCCCACTAAACTATACTATACAGAGCAGCTGGTGCGACGGTGGCGATGAGTGTCTTTCAATCTATGAATGACGTGTGGTTGAAGAGAGCTTAGGCGTACAATGTTGCCAAAACAATCAATGTACTAGTGAGGTAGATCTATAGGTGGGCGCGCAGTGGAGCAGAGCCGGAGCAAAAGAACCAAGTGCGCTCCTCGCTCACACTATTACAACAGCTAGCTGCGGGCATCAGCAGGGGAACACTGTGTTCCTTGCCCATCGATAGGTCAGCCTTTCCGAACAACCCACAACCACAATCGGATAAACGCGCCCGAGACATTGCGACGGTGCAAAAAGCGCGAAAGGGAACGTAATGGGCAGTGTCTGTGGATTGAGAGAGGGAACGCGCGAGTAAACTGTCCCTGCTGATAGCATCGAATAGCCAGTGGTTTGATAAACTAGCGAACACGATCGATAATCAAGCAAAGTGCAGCTCGCGAGGATTGATAAACATATACCACCACACCTCATCAAAATGTGTTCAAATACGAGTGCTGAATCACGATGCGATGAACACAAGTGGACAATATTAGTGCACAAAAGAAATTCCGCTATATCGGAGAGTTCTAGATGCAAAATGGACCATTACTCACACACGACATACGATTTTGCATGAGTCACTTGCGCATTCCAGAAACCGCTGCTACGCGCGACGCGTGCAAAAACTATAAATCACCTTCGATACGCCGGAATAATCGTGGCATCCAATAAAGCACAAGACATTCTATCAATACAATTAACCGGAAGCGGAACGCGTGAGTGCTTGAAACGTAATTGCAATAAACTCACGCTGCGCGAAAGCCGCGCGTGATCGCTCATTACACGTGAGACATAGAGTTTCAATCAATATGATGCGAAAACAAAACGTTAGTCCCGCGAGGCGGTCGATGAATGAGTGTAGAGGAGCCTCGACGCGATCGGCTAATGAGATGATAGGCGATTGATTGCTCTCGATTGTGGATAGCTCGAAACGTTTCATGAAGAGTGAGAGAGATGGGATAAGAGCCGGGGCGGACAGAGCGAGCAAAGCGAAAACGCAGTCAGAACGGCCTCAGTGGACAGCGCAGCGGAGGCGAGGTGGTGAGAGAGAAAAAAGAAGAAGAGAATTCACAACACCAGCAGCCCAGGCGGAACGGCGGCCCCCGCGGCCGCGCCGCAGCCGCGCCGCGCCCATTTCCCCACCTGCACATCATACCACCCACATTGTCAGTTTGCCAGTTTTGCAGTAGATACAGCTGTCAAGAACGTTCGTTTTATAGGTAATTACCAGTAATACTCGTTTCCTAGGTGATTATACACTTCACCCCATCGTACAGTCTCGGGCGCGCAACGTTGTTCACCCCCCTACATTCACGCCTTCCAGACTGACGGAATGATTGTTTTCGACAACGCGCTCGAGCCGTGGGTGGAGAAGAGCGTGCAGGAGCACTGCAAGGCAGAGAAGGAGAAGGTGGGTGGTTAATGGACATATTGTACTCGTCCTCTCGTGTTTTTCTTTTATTTTTCAAGTTCTCCCGTTTCTCACTGCTTTTTCTCCGACTCTTCCTACCGTCTCTCTTCCTCCTCCTCTTCGTTCACTCCCTCACCCTCATTCAGGGTCCGCCTGCATCCGCGCACTTCCTCATCGGATCGTTCGTGGATGGAGACGCGCAGATCGCGCACACCGCCAAGTGCGCCCTGCCCGAGTCGGCCGGAGACCTGGTGTGTTGATTGTTTACTCGCTGTGTATCACTCGTTTACGTGGAATTTTCGCAGGGAGGCGATGTCATCTCGAAGATGATCGACGAGGAGTGGATCGCCGACCAGGGAGAGAAGGTATTGGATTGATTGATTGATCGATTGATCGATTGATTTGCTATCAATGCCTGGTTTTAGGTTGTGCGTCTCCTTCCCGGCGGCGTGGAGGTGGTCGGCATTGCGTGGTTCAGCAGCAAGAAGGTGGGTGTCATCGATTTTCAAGTTGTATTTATCGATTGGTTTGAGGTGTTCATCGAGCAGAAGCCGATGCTGACGCGCGCGCTCACCCGCATTGCCAAGATCACCAACCGACTCACCACACTCAACATGGAAGTGATCAGCAACACCATGGTCAGTCATGAGTTTTTCAAATATTGTAATTCAAATTCAGGTTTTTTGTATTTTGTTCTTTCAATCAATAAATCAGTCAATCAATTGCGATCTTACTAGTTTTACATTATACACAAAGCGCGGAAGGTAAAGGTAAACTCGCAGACGCAGAGTACTCGATGCTTGTTGAATCGGTTTATCGGACACCTTCTGTGTTGCATACGCACTTTTCAGTCACTGGTATCGGTGGAGACACCGAATGGGAAGCCGCAGGGTGTTCACGTGGATGTGGTGAACAGACAGCCAGACTCGCCCACCAGGGTCTCATTCAGCAAGGTCAGAAACGCTCTCTCTCTCTCTCTCTCTCTCTCTCTCTCGCACTCTCTGTTTCTGTCTCTCTCTGTATCTTTCCCTTCCCCCCTCTCTCATTCATCCACCCCTTTCAGCTGGAGTGGATCTCTCTGGTGACGCGTATGTGCACGCAAGTGAGCGAGCCGGTCGACTCTGGCAAGACGGACGACTTCTACCGCGACTTCACTCAAGCCATCAAGGTGTGTGTGGGGTGGGCGAGGCTTGAATGAGCGGGGCGGGCCTCATCGTCTTGTTTAGCCGTGGGTTGTGCGACTGAACGAGACGCAGACGATATTGTTTGACGGCGAGTTCCGCGACGACCTAAACCAGCCACTGATCAAGGTACGGTATACAGTAAGAAGTACGGTAGGTATACGGTATCCGTTCAGGACAAGAAGAAGCGCACGCGCAACGCGGTCGAGGCACAGATGTTCATGGGTATGGGAGGTACAGGCTCGTTCTCTAACTCTCTCTCTCTCTCTCTCTCTCTCTCTCTCTCTGTATCTCTCTCTGTATCTCTCTCTTTCTCTCTCGCTCTCTCTCTCTCTCTCTCTTCCTCCTCCTCCTACCCTTTCCCTCTTCCAGCCGATGAGAACGACAACAGCGTCACGTACCGCCCCGCTCCCACCATGTACGATCTCACCTTCGACATTGAGGTATTTTTTTTGTTTTGTTTTTTGTTTGAATCTGTGTTTGTGTGATTAAAATGAAGCAATTTGTTTAGCATTATTTGTGTCCTTATAACTAAAACAACTCCAATGCTTTTGATTTTGGGTTTGAACTATTAGGTAAATCGAATAGGGTGTAGGGTGTGAGGATGCCTAGAAGATTCGTCTTGTTTCGTTTGACTATCACTTCCATCTTTCAGGTGCGCGCTGCTGTCCCCATCAAGTGCACAGTGGCCACTGCTGTGAAGGCCATCAAACAGCACATCGTGCGCAACCTGATCGTCAGGGCAAGTGAGTGGGGGGAAAGGAGAGAGAGAGAGACAGACAGACAGACAGACAGACAGACAGACAGACAGACAGAGAGAGAGAGAGACTATTCGTTGCAGTGCTGCACTACGAGAGCATGGAGCTGTCTGACGATGGGGCCGCCGGTCCGGCCACGCCCGCCCTACACCAGATGCCCCGTCCCGCAACAGCGGTGACTCTTTCTCTCTCTCTCTCTTTCTCTCTTTCTCTCTTTCTCTCTTTCTCTCTCTCCTTCTCTATCTCTCTCTCTCTCTCTCTCTCTCTCCATCCTCTGTCTCGTTCTCTAACGTACTGAAGGACCTGATCTTCTCCAGGTGCTTCCGAACCAGCCGTCTATCCTCGTCTCCGACTTCCTCTTCGAAGCCGACACCACCGAGGACTCGCAGAAGAACCTCGCCGCCATACTGCAGCTGGAGTGCAGCTCGGGTGAGTATTGATTTATCGCTTTATCGATTTTCCCAAAACAATTCAAATTGATCTTTCAGAGCACGTGGACGACGGTTGGGAGCGAGGTCTGGAAGCGGAGGAACTAGCCGCGGTCAAGGTATGGAATCTCTTTCTCTTTCTTTCTCTTCTCTCTCTCTCTCTCTCTCTCTCTCTTTTTCTCTCTCACCACTCTCCTTCCAGGCCCTCCCCTCTTCCGGTCCTCTGCCGTCCCTGGTTCCTCGCAAGGAGGAAGAAGGCAACATCTGTCTCTACATTGGCATAGTGATAGTGATAGTGATCATCGTGATCGCTATCATTGTCGGCATTGTCGTCGCGCACTGATACGCACTATCGATTGATATCGATTGAACCATGCAAGTATAGTCAAAGTATTTATGTGTTTCGTGGGTTTTAGTTTCATGTGTGATGTGCTCTGTGATTGTCTTGGATAAAGCAGTTTCTTCTTGACAAGATCGGTATGAATATTTCTGAACGACGCGGTTGAAGAGCACCCGATATGTATCTGGAGTATCTAGAAGGAGGAGAGAGAGAGAGAGAGAGAGAGAGATGGAGCGAGAGTGGGCGGGATTTGCGGGATAGCGTTTACGACAAGTGTCTGGGTGCGAATGGAAATGCCGTGCTCTCATCCCAAGTATTCCTCTTCTAAATCTGTGAATGCAGTGAACCTCTCGAAGGCCTACTGGCTGCGCAGGGCCGAGCCAGCCAGAGGAGTCATGGACGTCTCACCCCACCTCGCCGCACAGCTATGTGGGTGGTCCTTTTTATTGATTTATTGATTGATTAATTGAAGCCACGGCTTCTGGGTGGTCTTGTTTATTGATTGATTGATTGATTGATTCTAGCCAAGACGTCCTCAGCACTGCGGGCTCACGCGGATGCGATGGAGCGGCGGCGAATGGAGAGAGAGAGGCGAGACGAGAGGTTTGTCGACTTTTTTGCGTGATATTCTGGGTTTTTTGTCGTTCGAAGAGAATCCATTGTCATCGCGCTAACATAGGTGCATTCATTCGAAACTGTTCTCGACTAGGAGGGCCCCGGATTCAACCGGCTAACCGAAACCATTCAGATCATCGGAGCGCAGTGAGACGCCGGTGTCTCGACCTCGCCGCGGCGGCGTCGAAAGAGAGAGGAGGGAGAGCGATAGGGGGGAGAGGGTGCTGCTCGTAGCAGAACCTGCCATACTCAACAGTCTCGATCAGGCGGAGCAGCATCTGAGGTGGGGAGGGAGGGAGGGAAAGGGAGAGAGGGGGAGAGAGAGAGGAGAGAGAGAGAGAGATTGCAGACGCAGCGACGCGCTGATCGAGCGGCAGAATGAGATACTCGAAGACGTGAACAGGAGCTTTGAGAATGTGGGTTATTTTGAATTTATTTTTTTCTTTTAAAAAAGGTGACAAACTTCCTATGGTTTGCGATGTAAACGTCAAAGTTCGCGATTACATAGTCTGATTTTTTTGTCGATACGCGGAAAAGCAAACGGCCACTCAGTCGCGCGGAAGAGTTCATTGGGCAATATCCGGTAAAGGGCTTTTTGTGTGGAGGTATACCGGATGTGGCTGCGTGGAAGGGAGAGAGAGAGAGAAGAGAGGGGAGAGAGAGAGAGAGAGAGAGAGAGAGAGAGAGAGAGAATAATCACTCACATGTCGTGGCATGATGCATTGCATGTTGTTGCGTGCGCGGCACATGGGCAATTATGCTTGCATATGTAATGAAGTGTGTTTCTGCTCTATCCCTTCGCCGAAGCTGGTTTGCGTAACGAAAACGAAGACACTCGATTAAATTATGTTTAAAAAATTCACGTTCACAAAGGCATTTCCTGAACTCAACTGAACTGAACTGAACTGAACCATCAGAAAACATTCTGGGTCGGTTGTATCGGTCGCACACAACACGTGTTGTGTTCTAGAGAAGTGTCATCCAGTCTCTGGAAGACACTCGACATTGCAGGTGGCGGAAGAGAAGGCGTGGCTGGAGAGACAGCTATCCACCCTGCAGGCGAAGTACGCGGATGCGAGGAGGGCGAATAGACTGCTCGCCAGGGCACTGGAGGTGAGGAGAGGGAGGGAGGGAGAGGGGGGGGGGAGAGAGAGAAAAAAGAGGGGGAGGAAGAGAGAGATAGAGAGAGGGAAGGAGGGAGGGAAGGAGGGAGGGAGGAAGGGAGAGAGAGGGAGAGAGAGGAAAGGAGAGAGAGCCTCTTGCAGGAAGAGCCCCTGACGCGCCACCCGTCGCACTCTCTTCTGGAGGAGGCGGAGCAGAGACACACCGAGTTGGAGAGGGAGAGGAGGGAAAGAGAGAGGGGTACGGTACATCTTGCGCCTTTTCCATGTCACTTTCCATTACACTCCTGAATGTATTGTATATGACACGTGATTCGGCACTTTTGCCTTTTTTCGTTTCATTGATTTCCATGGTTGTTCAGTCTATTGGATATATGAAGTGTTGTCATAATTCCAGCCTCGTCGAACTACCTCATCCCGGAGCAGCGGACAGTGGCCAGGTCGGAGGAGAGCCTGCGCACTGCGGTCGAGACAGAGGGACACGAGAGGGAGGTGAGAGGGAGAGAGAGGAAAGAGAGAGAGAGAGAAAGAGAGAGAGAGAGAGAGAGAGCACCTACAGATGGACTCTCCCTGGAAGCGTCTCGTGGAAGAGGAGCGGTCGCTCGCCAGAAGCCTGCAGGATGATCTCGCCCGGAACAGGGCCATGGTGAGTGAGTGACGTATGGTGTGGGCATGACGTAAGATGACGCAAGGATGACGTAAGCTTTCAGCTGCTCTCGCGCGATGAGGAAGTGATGGAGCTGCGTCGGCAGCTGGCGGAGACGAGGATGGAGCTACAGGATGTGAGGAGAGGGGGAGGGAGAGAGAGAGAGAGAGAGAGAGAGAGAGAGAGAGAGAGAAGGAATCCCTTGCAGACGTCTGCCCGTCTCTCCTCGGCCCACGCGGAAGCAGAGTGTGAGCGGGTGCGGGCGAGCGAACTGGGCGCGACTCTCGTCGAGGCGAGCGGCCAACTGGCAGCAGAGAGGGCCAGGTGCAGACAGGTAAGGGGGTCTGTCTCTGTCTCTGTCTCTGTCTCTGTCTCTGTCTCTGTCTCTGTCTCTGTCTCTGTCTCTCTTCTATCTAATCTCCTCTCTAGGTTGAGGCGGAGCGTGACGGTCTGTTGGACAAGGCTCGTGCGGACGCAGCTCGGATCGTCAGCTGCGAGGCCAAGCTGTGAGTGCGGGTGGGCCTTCGTGGGTGGTCTTGCTTCGTGGGTGGTCCGGTCTTGTAGAACAGGTGAACAGATTCTTTTTCAGGGACGCGCAGGGTCGGGATCTGATTGCTACCAAGAAGAGACTGCGAGACGCGTTGCGAGCAAGTCGGCTGGAAGAGAGGGAGGAGTAGAAGGGATGAGAGAGAGAGAGAGAGAGAGAGAGAGAGGAAGAGAGAGAGGGAGATGGTAGGGGAGAGAGAGATAGAGAGAGTAGCGCGTATGAACTGATAATTGTTGTTTATGTGATAGCTAGCTGACCCGTGTGCATTTTTGGTCTTCCCAATTTTTCTCACTGCTAGATCTCCTTTTTGTAACGATACGAGTATATAGAGATAAAGTATTTATTATGATTTGCACTTTTGAGGTTGATTGTGAAATAGTATGGCAGTGACGTTTGTCTTCACTGTTTTGGATCCTCGCTTTATCACTTGGAGAAGGTGATATAACTGAATGGAATATGCAATAACATTGTGTGAGTCAGCTTATCAGTGCGTGGTTTGTGTTGAGTCTTGAGTACGAATGTCCTGTTCACTACCGCCTGATAAGGACGTAATGGAAAACAGCAACTTCTACGCAATCATACTGTCAAAAAGGACTTTGGAAGGCGTTGGCGTGCTGACATTAATATTTAAAATTCATTGGAAATGGGTTTCGCTCGTTTGCGTCACGACGACCCGTTTCCCACCGTTTTCCGGGTCGTTTAGGTATTCTGAAGTGAGTCGTGCGAGTTTCGCCGACTTTTGAGTCATCTCACTTTGTTTGTTTTGTGTCTGCGCAATGAGTCGAACTTTTTTTGCAAATGTGTAAGCATTACGCGTTTGAATAATATTGATAATCGGAACCGCTATCGTTTCGGCTTTGCGCATTGCCGCATTGGCATCTCTACCCACTCATTGAACAAACAATGCGATTCTCTCTCTCTCTCTCTCTCTCTCTCTCTCTCTCTCTCGCTGCTCACTCCTCTCTGTGCCATGCACGAAGTCACTTTTCGCACCCCTCGGGCCGATGTCACAAGTCTATCTTATTTTATCAGCTAGCATGATTTCATGGGAATTCTTCAACTTTATGTGACAGCGATGATTTGAGACGTGGTGTCTGGTCATGTCGTTGAGTTATCAGTTATCAACTCTATCGTAAAAGCTAAGAATCACTAGACAAAGTTACTTTTCGCACCCCTCAGGCCGATGTCACAAGTCTGTCTCTTTATCAGCTAGCATGATTTCATTGGAATTCCTCCATTTTATGAGAAAGCGCTGATTCGAGACGTGGTTTGTGATCACATTGTCGCTGTGTTATCAGCAATCAGCTCTATCTTAAAAGCGAAGAATCACTCATTCTTGCGTGATCTGATAGGAAAGCCGATAGCGAGAGCCGGGTGTTTGATATAATGATAAAGAACCAAGCTCTTGTTCTAGTGATGATTGCGAATATTCTTTGGTTTATTTTGCATATTTTGCTTCGTTTTTTGCTCCGTCATGCCAATGCGCGATAAGTCTGTTTGCCTTATGACGGAATAGGAAAATTCTAAAAAAAAAGTCAGATCTAACGTTTCTGTGTGTGATTCATTGCACGTAAAAGGAATTTCGACACTGAAATGTTCCCGAGTGTAGGCGTGAACTTTAACACAGGCGTGCTGATTGTTATTGCTCACTTGATAACTGATAATCTTCGATCGAAAGCAGTGATCACTTTCTTCATTTCAATGCTCACTTGCGGCTTGTCAATAGGAATGCATCGTTGTTGTGGTTTGTTTGCTTGTTTCTTGTTTCCCACGCGGAGCACATTTTGATCGTTACGTTTTAAAAACGTATGTCGATCATGTTTGCGCAGACGATTGCTGATATCAATGACTCGGAAAAGTGCAGATTCCATTTTCCACATTCTGTGCCTCAATGGGTCCACTTAGATTTACAGCTAGGGTCCATGTTCCAATTGATTTCTAATGTCTTATCGCATTGATTTATTATCGTAGTTTTGTGGGTTTGGTGATGAGCGAGCGCTTTTCGATGCAAATAAAAAACGTACAAATGCAATCTAATTAGAGTTCTTTAGATTGAGAGAGAGAGAGAGAGAGAGAGAGAGAGAGAGAGAAAGGTCCCTAAAGGTATCCATTGTCAAGCGTTCTAATTTCTAATACCAATAGGATATCATGTTTCTCCATGTGTTCAATGGCTATACTACTTTCTACGTATGTGTAACAGTATTACTTATTTTGAAAACATTTTATTCTCATTAACACTTCACTTTCAATCTTTTGCACACCTGCGCAAAACTCAATTACCAGTTTATATTTATATAAACTTATGGAGAAACATTTCTAATCAGTAATGCTCAAACAGCGCCGCGTAGCACCCTTACATGCCAGAAATAGGAAAATTCTTTATGTTTTCTATGGATACATCTTGCAGTTTTCATTTGTCCTTGCAAAACTGTTATCATCTGTCCGGATCCGAACCCTTGACTCATTTCCCGTGACTTTGTGACAATGCCACTGAGCCATGGTTGCAGTAGTTCTCCTCTCGCGATGGGCGCGCTCGCCCAGCTGCGGCTGCTTCTCTGGAAGAATTACCTCACACAGATAAGGTATCGATTGATAAGTTGATCGAGTGTTTTTCCATTAATAAGGTGATTAAACACGGTTGATTATTCGATTTATAAGTTGATAGTATTAGATATCGATTAATTCAACAAATAGCTACAATCGTCGTAATAATTGTCATGCCCTATCATCGATCTGGTGTTGTGGGTGGTACTTTTTGGTATCTCTTCGAAAATACCAAAGTTGTAGAATGAATCACCGCGAACACTCGGGGGTTGAAGTCCAAAGGCGATAACGTCGAAACCCTTCAACTCATTCACATTCCAATTATTTACGTAACGGGGAAAGACTGGTGGAATATTAAATATTATGTGAATGTAGAGTGATGATAGCGCTTTCTAGATCGCCATGGTTCACGGCCTTCGAGTTCCTCGTTCCTCTCCTCCTCATCGGAGCCAGCTTCGGACTGATGCTTGGCGTGAGTATCATTTGCCACCAGACACAATCTATCTTGTGTCTCAGTAATCGATTGTTTTGATTTATAATGTCTATATTGTGTCCATCAAAAAAGTTTGCGCAATTTCGTTATTTCGAGATCATTGTGTGTTTCGTGCGGTGCTGTCTGGCAGACTAATCTCTATTCTCCCATCTATAGCCTCATCAGCCCTATCTATGCCACGTAAATTCAAGCCAGTGCTTCGTTCGTTGCGTTCTTTGCGGAAAATCGGGCGATAGCGCCGGGTGATAGCGTAATTATCAGTCGCCGGTGATGACAGTCCGCTTCACGAATTAGCGAGAAACGCGCGCGAGCAAAAAATGATCTTCCTGGATGGGAGGATGAGTTTTCTGACGAAATAGAAAGCTGGTATGTGATATACTACGCATGAGGAGTCTATGCAATTCACTGGGTGAGAAAGAAATACGTTTTCCGAAAACATACGAGGAATACGTTTTGTATTCGAGAGGATACGTTTCCACACCGATACGTTTCAGCTGCGGAATACGTTTGAGAAGAGCTACGAGGAGAGCGACTACCCGGCATGGGCTGTGATGGGGACTTCCCTGGACATGGTGCTGCCGCCGCATGTGGGCACCAAGAAGGACGGGGTCAGTACCTCTCTCTCTCTCTCTCTCTCTCTCTCTCTCTCGCTCTCTCTCTCCCTCTCTCCTTCTCCGCCCTCTCCTATCATCTCATTTACAGTCATTCGATCTCAACGGCGTACTGATCAACCCCACTGTACTCATATACGACATCAAGGATGACTGTCAGTTTCTACAGGCGAGTCTCTCTCTCTCTCTCTCTCTCTCTCTCTCTCTCTCTCTCTCTCTCCCCTCTCAACTCTCTTCCTTGCAGATAGAAAAACCCTCAAAGGACAAGGTGATCATTCACGTGGACTTTGCGTACGCGCCCAATAACTCGGTCACCGACGACATCATGAAGCTCATGCAGGTGAGGGGGCGCTAGGGCGCTAGGGCGCTAGGGCGTTAGCGCTACGGAGCTGTAACGTCTGCAGGCGCGCTACACGTCGCCGACGCTGGGCGAAATCCTCAAGCAACTCGTGCCAGCGGCGTTCGCCAACCACTCCGTCGACATCTCCATGCAGTCCAAGCTGCATCGTGAGTAGTTGATGATGATGAAAAAAATATATTTATTGAAAACCTATACGGACACAAAAACGCAACCTGGCTGCTTTATTAGAACTAAACCCGGTCAACATTGGCAGCATTAGAGAGGGCGCGCCAGCGCCCTCTCGTTTGTACTGGATGTCCCCGCGCGCTAGAATGCTCAAAAACGACTTTTCCCGGATGAAGCACTTTTCCTCATTTTGAAGTGATTTCCACTGTTACATTGCATTCACATCTCTATTCGATAGAGTTATAAAAAGTTGTATTGAGTTTGATTGAATTTGAAGCGAGATACGGAGAGTCCGCATTCGAGTGCGGATTGAGATTGGTGTCGGGCGGGCGGGCGGGCGTCGGACAATCGCTTTCGCCCCGCCCCCTCTGTGTGTGAGTGAGAGAGAGAGGCGAATAGCGGGTGCGCGTCGGTATCCTCGCAGCGAATCGCGAACGTGTATGAAAATGTAATTTTGTGAAACAAAACTTAAGAAAAGGACAGATATTATCTTTCAAAAGTACTTCCAAGTAAAAGTAGTTGGTTTGTACCGTTGTCTCAGTTGAGCAAAAGGACTGACATGTTTTCAATGGAGACATGTGCAAACAGGCTCTCAGCATAATTCGACGTGTTATGTTACAACAGAAGTTGTGCTTTCAAATAATAACTGCATAACCTCGTAAACGCGTTCATTATCATATGGCCGCTTTGCACTGGTATGAGAGAGAGAGCCTGTTGGCACATGTCTCCATTGAAAACATGTCAGTCCTTTTGCTCAACTGAGACAACGGTACAAACCAACTACTTTTACTTGGAAGTACTTTTGAAAGATAATTTGGTGTGTACTGAAAATCGTGTTTGCAGCGTTCGCTACCGAGTCGGAGATGGTGAAATACATGACGGACTCGTTCGAGACACAATGCGACAACCCACTGCTCGGTCCGTCCACGTTTTAAGCATTATCATGTTTTACTTTGTTAATTTCAATCAATACTTTTTTAATAACTCGTCATCTGTCCTAGCAGTGAGTAAGCACATCGTCTAGAATGTCGTGTATTGACATTGTCTCTCAGGAGGAGTGGTGTTCGACGATTCGATCGCCCACAATCTCACCGCCGCCACTTCCCTCGGATACAAGATCCGACTCGCCAACACAAAGAGAAAAAGCAAGAACGTGTTCGGAGGAGGCTTCGGGGTGAGTGCAGGACTAAGGCATATGTATTTCCCACCACTTTTCCAGGTGGTTTGTGAAAAAATGTTTTTTTTAGCCGTGGGAGTTCAAGCGCAACTTTGCCGTGTCGCTCATCAGTGGGCCGATCAATGGGAACGACGACGATGGAGGACCGCCTGGTGAGAGATAGGGAGGGAGAGAGAGAGAAAAGAGAGGGAGAGAGGGAGAGAGGAAGAGAGAGATGGAGAGAGATAGAGATAGAGAGAGAGGAAGAGGGAGGGAGAGAGAAGTAGACGTCATACCTTTCAGGCTACTGGGAGGAGGGTTTCATGTCGATGCAGCGTGCTGTTGACGCATCGATCGCCAACCACATGACAGGAGGATCACTGGGTCAGATCTCTCTCTCTCTCTCTCTCTCTCTCTCTCTCTCTCTCTTTCTCTAACCCTCTTTCCTCTCAGATAACCCTATCGACGTGAGCGTTCTGGTGCAGCGCTATCCCTACCCCGCCTACTCCACAAAGATCATCGAGGTGAACATATCAAAAAAGTTTACTCTATGCAAATTTGGACAGCATTTGCGATTTTAACATGCCCGGGAGCCGGAGATGTCATAGAGTTGTTCAATTAGACCGACACCTGGTGCCTTTAGCATTCACTTCCTTATCGAGGAAGCAGACAGGGTGGGACCTAACCATTCCCTTGTCAGGTCGGCGCGCTCTTTCTCCCAGTAGTCATAGTGTTTTCATTCATGACGAGTGTCATCTACATCGTCCGATCGATCGTCATGGAAAAGGAAAACAAACTAAAGGTGCGTGGAACGTTTTTTTTACCACCTTTCCTCTTCCGCTCTCCGCTCTCTATAGAGTTCTAGAGAAGAAGGGAAGGTTGAGATAGATAGATAGATAGAGAGAGAGAGAGAGAGAGAGAGAGATTCCTCCCTCTTGCAGGAGTACATGCGAGTGATGGGTCTGTCGCAGTGGGTGCACTGGGTCGGCTATTTCATCATCAACTATGTCAAGGTTTGATCAACTAATCGAAATTACCATCTATCATGTAATGTAATTAAATCCATAATTGCATTGGAAAATCTGATCAATTAAACTTATTGATGTTTATCAAGCCTTCCTTCAGATGATGTTCGCCGTTGTCGTCCTCTCCATATTGATGTACTTCGTACTCGAGAAGAGTGATCCGTCCGTCCACTTCGTATTCTTCCTCCTGTACACATTCTGCGCAACGTACTTTGCTTTTATGATCTCCACCCTCCTGCAGTCAGGTAAGAGAGAGGAGGGAGAGAAAGAGGGAAAGAGAGAGAAAGAGAGAGAAAGAGAGAGAGAGAGACCCTCCCAGGAACTGCCGGAACACTGATGGCCGTCGTGGGCTGGATGTTGTTGTATTTCTGGAACGCCTTCTTCAACAGCAACGACGCGCAGCAGCCGTTCAGTTTCCAGGTAGGAGGGCGATGGAGAAGGAAATGGGAGTAGCGGTAGTATCGGGAGCAGAATAAGCTAAAGTGAACGTAGTATTATCTTTTAAAAGGACTTCCGTAAGAGAAGAGTTTGTGTTACCCAACGTAATGCTACAAAAGCTCATGCATTTTATCAATCGAAATAGTAAACAAACCTGCTCTTTCTGCAATAAAAACTATTGCGAGCAAATGTTGTACGTCGGCAAATTGATTTCGGTATCTGATCGATTATATATATCTTGTTGAACTTTTGGAGCAGGTTTGTGTACTATTTCGATTGATAAAATGCATGAGCTTTTGTTGCATTACGTTGGGTAACACAAACTCTTCTCTTACGGAAGTCCTTTTAAAAGATAATAAATGTACTTTTATTGGATTTCATATAAATCTAATTGCATTAACATAAACCACAAAACATTTTTTTTAAGATTCCAACTGTTCACCCATCTTGTTGAGTCCAAAACTGTATAAATTTTGCAAAAAAGAGTTTGGGCAATGCTGATAGGAAAATTTACAATCCCAATGTCATTTCTATGTAAAATCATGTAGTACAAAAATTTTGCCTCCTGCCGTAACCGAACTCAAGCTATGTATCTCAACGGGCGAAATCGCTAACCACAACACTGCTGCGCACACGGCAGGGCACGCAATCTGAACGATATCAGTGCGATCCACAGGCAGTGCGGAATGTGCACTCCCTGTCTGCTGGGGACAGCCGGTGCGCGCCACCCCCCCCCCCCCTAGAAAACCATTCGTACACGGGAGATTGCCTGCCCCTCAGGGCGCGCGCGCGCGTATCTCGCTTCCTACAACAGCTAGCGTTACCAAAATCGAAACTTAACCATTTTCTAACATCCTGATAACATCTATCAGCATCACATTGTTCTCGCAAAGATTCTAATGGACCTTTCGTTCAGTCGCCTTTTGCCGATTCTAGCGCGCGACTAGTCTTAACACAAACCAACCAGCGCTGCCGCGCTGGTTGTAATGATATAGAATGCTAGTAGTAGAGAAGGGTTTGGAAAGGCAGTAGATGTTGTTGTATGAGAGAGAACTAGTCGGGGAGTCGTTGTGGCAAGAGGAGGAGAAGGTGGAGAAAGAAGGATGGAAAAGGTGAAGGAGAAATGGTGAAATGAGCAGTATCCTCTCACAGATCCGCATGCTCAACTGCATCAATCCCAACGTCGCCATGGCGTTCGGACTCAACCTCATGGCGCAGTACGAGACGCAAGGTGAGCTAATCAGTTGATCAGTTGATCAGTTTGATTAGCTGATCAGCTGATACTACTACTTTCTAAACGCTTGTCTTGCAACTATATACGTAAACTACTTCCGAACAGTCCCAAACCCCCGACAACCTATTTCTTACGTTGATCAGTTGATCAGCTGATCACCTGTTCACCTTTCAGCGAACGGCGTCCAGTGGAAGCACCTGTTCGATCGACCGGCGCCCGATGAGCAGCTCACACTAGGACACTGCATGGTCATGCTGGCTGTCGACGGAATCATATTCATCATCCTCACCTGGTGAGGTTGTTGTTGTTGTTGTTGTTGTTGTTGTTGTTGTTGTTGTTGTTGTTGTTGTTGTTGTTGTTGTTGTTGTTGTCGTCGTTTACCTCCCTCTATAGGTACATCGAGGCCGTGAACCCCGGAGGCGAGGGAGTGCCGCAAAAGCCCTGGTTTTTCGTTCTCGTGAGTTTTTTTCTAAAAAGAGAAATTACAATCAAGGATTGTACAATCGAGAGTACATCAATCTCTCGTTCCCTTTCCAGCCCTCTTATTGGTTCCCGAACTCTGGTTCGAAGAAGAAGGAGGGAGTCGAGAAGATCACCGGAGACTACGACACGTGGGCGAAGATCGAACCGGAACCGACCAACCTCAAGGTGAGTCTCTCTCCAAGATGACGTCCATCTACCCTTTCCAGACGACCATCAACGTGGTGGACCTGAAGAAGACGTACGGGGCGTCGTTCTTCAAGAAGCTCTTCGACTGCAAGTTCGGCGATACGGGAGTGAAGAAGGTGGGTTACGGACAGACACACTGGCGAACACTTGCGTACATGCGTTACGGACTCACGCACCCACCCCCATTTGCAGGCAGTGGACGGCTTGAACTTCAAGATGTACCACGGCCAGATCACTGCGCTGCTCGGACACAACGGAGCCGGTCGGTGTTCTGAATCACGTTCTACCGCTAATAATATGCTCATTTTCGTTCTCAATTAGTTTCTTGTTTTGTAATTCTTGCCGAGTTTTTGACCGAGCTTTACTTTACACAAACCTGAAACTTTTCTGAAGATAGTACGGAAGTACGGGCGGCTGAAGTTGGCGCAAAATAACCTTATTGGAACATCCCCTCGATTCAAAAAGAATTTGATTTTCAGGCAAGAGTACGACGTTTTCTATGCTGACGGGAGTGGCGGCGCCGACTGGCGGAACAGCCTACATCAACGGAATGGATATACGGGACAGTCTGCCGCAGGTACGATCTTTATTGGGTTCACTTACACTTCTGCAAAATACAGCAAGTTTCAAAAAAGTTGGAACCGGTACTCTTTTTTGCTTTTTTTTTAAATTCTGCACAAAACTAGCGTGTTTCGGTTCGGAGACGTTTTTAAGGAAAAGTTGACGCAGTGATGTTTCAGATCCGCAAGCAGCTCGGTCTCTGCCCGCAGTACAACATCCTCTTCAACTCGCTCACCATTATGGAACACCTCGAGTTCTTCTGCAAACTCAAGGTATCGGTTACTGTAGAGTTACTGTAGGATTACTGTACATCCCTGTTTCAGGGTCGTCCATACAGCGAGAAGGAGGCACTAGACATCATCACCCGCCTGAAGATCGACTTCAAACGCAACGCCTACGCGGTATGTCAATGTCACCTGTCATTGTGACCTGTCATATGTTATTGTCACCTGTCATATGCTATTGTCACCTCACCTGTCACCTGTCAGGGCACGCTGTCGGGCGGTCAGAAGCGCAAGCTGTCTCTCGCGA
>CAWZYM010000086.1:92500-160000 GCA_963966185.1 Rhabditoides inermis | reverse complement strand
CTCTCTCCCTCTCTCTCTCTCCCCCTCTCTCCCCCCCTCTCTCTCTCTGTATCTCTGTTCTCTCTCCCCTCTATTCTCTCTCTCTCCCTCTCTCTCTCTCTCTCTCTCTCTCTCTCTCTCTCTCTCTCTCTCTCTCTCTCTCTCTCTCTCTCTCTCTCTGTGTATCTCTGTTCTCTCTCCCCTCTATTCTCTTTCTCTCCCTCTCTCTCTCTCTCCCTCTCTCTGTATCTCTGTTCTCTCTCTGTATCTCTGTTCTCTCTCCCCCCTCTCTCTCTCTCTCTGTATCTCTGTTCTCTCTCCCCTCTATTCTCTCTCTCTCTCTCTCTCTCTCTCTCTCTCTCTCTCTGTATCTCTGTTCTCTCTCTGTATCTCTGTTTTCTCTCTATCTCTCTCTGTATCTCTGTTCTCTCTCCCCCCCCCCCCTCTCTCTGTATCTCTGTTCTCTCTCCCCTCTATTCTCTCTCTCCCCTCTACCCCCCCTCTCTCTCCCTCCCTCTCACCCCCACATCTCGCCAGGTCTACAACAACGAGTTCGGCCGCCAAGCGTGCGCGTCCCTCGACTGCTCCAACCCGCTCTACGCGGGCGCCAAACAGTGCTGCGGCGACTATGCCGGTGCGTTACATTTACGTTATTAAATGTACATTTCGAGAAAAATAGCTTCCGCATCTTCGTAATCTACGAATTGTTACACTTTATTTACACACTTCTTTTCTTATGTACTGTCTTGTTTGTCTAGGATGTCTTTTTTGATTTGCCCCTTTTCCAGACAAGATCTACGTGCCGAATGTGATAACGGATTTCGGAAACCGCGGAATCGCCTGGGGACTCATCTTCTTCGGAGTGCAGGGTGAGTGTGGCGATCTCTCTCTCTCTCTCTCTCTCTCTCTCTCTCTCTCTCTCTCCCTCTCCCTCTCCCTCTCCCCCTTTCTCTCAATGACGACGTCATCACAGGCTTCCTTTACTGGTTCATGCTGTACAACCGTGAGACGAACATGTTCTCTTTCTCGTCGATCCTCTCGCTCTTCAAGAAGAAGCCGGAGCGGATGGACTATGAGAACGAGGTGAGACCACACTCACAATCACAAATGATAACTCGTCTCTGATGACTGAAAAGTCACGAAGACAGTTTTTATGCGATGGTATCTCCATCCCCACAGAGTCTCTTAAAGGCTACCTTTTCCTTAAAGTGACAATTTCACTTAAAAATGATATTATACTGATGAAAAGTTAATGGAAACATGAAATAACATCTACTAAACCTGAAAACTAGAACTTTTTTCATGGTTTTAAAATATTTTTTGCCCCAGTAAATAGTTGATTTTGAATGCTTTATGGGTAAAAAGTGAGGTTACATCACAGCTGAGTGTCGAAAACGTCTTGAATGACGGGGATTTTGAAATAAAATTTTGTTATGAAATTCAGTTTCTAGCATAAACTGAAGTTGTAGAAGCCGATAAACATATCCCTATGCGATATGCATCTCGAGTTCAATAGTTATAGCCAGAATTTGTAAAGCGCGCCAATTCAAAATTCAAAATTTTTCCGATTGCGGATCAATAAAATTGTCTTTTTAACTCCCCTAAGGGAGAGCAATGCAGGAGCACTCAGAGAGGTTACTCGATGCACACAATGATCGTCTCTCCTTATCAGGGCTACGTGGGTTCTCTGGACGAGCCGAAGCCTTCCTCGATCGAGGACAGCGACGTGCTGGCGGAGAAGGAGCACGTCAAGACACTCGAACCCCAGAACACTGCCGTCATCATCAACAACATCAAGAAGTGGTGCGTTTCCTTTTTGCCCAGTCTCTCCTTCCATCATCCCTTTCGCACAAATGGCGCGCCGGCTGACTTTCAGATGCGCATGCTAGGCATATTTGTAGTCGTCGAATTACGACAGTGTGTATCTATACTTTCCGCTTTTCAGGTACGGATCGTTCAACGCCGTCAAAGGCGTCAACTTCCACGTGAACATCGGAGACTGCTTCGGACTGCTGGGTAAGGAGAGAAAGAGAGAGAGAGATGAGAGAGAAGGGGGGAGAGAAAGAGAGAGATCATCCATTTCAGGAGTGAACGGCGCGGGCAAGACGTCGACCTTCCAAATGATCACTGGAGAGAACGAGATCACGGCCGGAGACGCGTTCATTCGCGGCTGGTCGGTGAAGAAGAACTGGCGAGAGGTGAGCGACTCTCTCTCTCTCTCTCTCTCTCCATCTCTCTCTCCATCTCTCTCTCTCTCTCCATCTCTCTCTCTCTCTCTCTCTCTCCATCTCTCTCTCTCTCCTCGCTTACTCACTCTTTCTCCCACTCAACTTTCTCTTGTAACAGTGCAGCGGTGTTCAACTATAGAAAACGGAGACTTATTTGAAATACTTTGGAAGGAACCATAAATGATTTCCAAATCATCGTCACCCAACGACCCTCTCTTCCAGGCGGGCGCCAACATCGGCTACTGCCCGCAGTTCGACGCGATCATCAAGGAGATGTCGGCCAGGGAGACTCTGTACATGTTCGCGCGCATCCGCGGCATCCCAGAAGACGACATTCCAGAGATGGTTCGTGCATCTCCCGACCTGTGACGACGAGTGGTGTGCAGTTGTTATTGAATTCATGATTCACTGCTGGCTGTTATTATTTCTGGGCAACTGACAAAAGAATGTGAAGTTCACGAAAATAGACACAGGAAACTCGTTTTACAGGTCGACGCAGTGATCCACTCTATCGGCATCGGAATCTACGCCGATCGCCAGATCAAGACATACTCGGGAGGAAACAAGGTGCGTCGCATGCTGATCATGAACGTTACCACGGGAAGTTATATACTGCCAAGTCTTTCAAAGAAATCTTTTTGGTATCAGACAGCATGTTTCATAAAACGCCATGAATCACAGAAAAAAATGACATGAACACATGTGGTATTTTTGCAGCGCCGTCTCTCGTTGGGTATGGCTCTCGTCGGTCTACCCGACGTCCTTCTCCTCGACGAGCCGACTACTGGGGTGGACCCGAGAGCCAGGAGAATCATCTGGAACATCCTCAGTCGCGTCAGGGAGCAGGTGGGAGAGAGAGAGAGATAGAGCGAGAGAGAGAGGGGGAGGGTAAGGGAGAGAGAGAGGGAGGGAGAGAGCAATAGAGATAGAGCGAGGAGAGAGAAAAATCTCCTTCCAGGGCACTGCTCTGGTGCTCACCTCTCACAGCATGGACGAGTGCGAGGCTCTGTGTACAGAGCTGGCCGTCATGGTCTACGGCAAGTTCCGCTGTATCGGATCCGCCCAGCACATCAAGAGCAGGTCAGGTTTTCATTAGCGAGTGTCGCATTCGTCGAAATACATGCACGCGAGCCACGTGGGCGTGAGTCACATTGAACGTTTCCATAACATGCGCCGCACTGTCCTAACAAGGTCCAGTTCCGCAACTCACCATAATTGTGTGTGCTACCAGAGTGTCGTTTTATCTTATAAATGTCGGAATCGAGCTGATAAGGTGATAAGCGATCCACAAATATGCGAAATTTATTCTCAGGTACGGCGCCGGCTTCACTCTTCTCGTGCGACTGCGCGACGGGGGCGATTCGACGGCGGCCAAGAACCGCATTCTCAAAACATTCCAGGGAGCTGTGCTCAAGGTGGGGAATCACTTCGAAAACCCTGATTTTGAACCAGAAGGTTCTGTACGCTCCTTTTTCCATTGAGTACTTTTGTATGGTGTTCGTTTCCATTTTTCTACTTTTCGGATATTCTGTGCACCATCCCACTGTTCCAGGAGGAACACGTGCAGCAGCTGAACTTCGAGCTGGTGAAGCGCGACCGCGTCACCTGGTCGACGCTGTTCGAGGAGATCGAGTGCATCGCACAGGAGCTGGGATTCGAGGACTACTCGCTCAGTCAGACCACACTCGAGCAGGTGGGGGCAGTGAAAGTTGTACACAACTTTTACACCGAATACATTTCTAGAAAATGAATTCATTTCTGATTTCTAGACAGCGCACGCAAATGCGCTCATTTCTGTCTGGAAAAATGACGGCGACCCGACTATATATATATTTAGATCACAATCAATCAATCAATCAATCAATCATAGATCACAACTGTGTTTATCGATCGATATGAATATTTGCAGGTGTTCCTGGAGTTCTCTCGGGACGCTTCGCTGTTCGCGCAGGGCGGTCAGGGAGGAGCGCTGGGAGACAAGGCCACTCCAATGACCATCAACGAGACGGGACTCGTCACCGACATGCACTTCTAGACACTCTTCCAATTCACGTAGGCACTCCACTGACCGCGCCGGTATCTCTCTCCCCACTCCGTATTCGCTCAATGTGATTCGCCTCCGTTTTCTATTCATACATTGACTGCGTGTGTACATACATAAATATATTTATGATGAAAGTTGGTATTCGATTCTGCTACTCTCTACATCTACGGCATTGAGACTGGAGAGGAATCCTCGAAGACGATGATACTCTTGGAGACGTCTCTTCGAGATCAATCGTTGAAGCCCGGAACTTCCGCCGCCGAGATCGAAACTTCCCCAGAAGCCGCAAGCAGGGGATGACAAGCATAACCAACAACACGTACGCATCCACGGGCCCACCGAAATCCGTGTTGTTGGAACTCGCAGTAGGCATTGTATCACTGTATTTTACCTATCTTACCGTAAGTTACGTAATCGATATTGTATGCTACTTGATTCGAGATAAATATTCTGATTCTGATGAAAGTTGAAAACACCGATGAACCTTATCGACATCAGAATGGGATCATCATGGGATCGAATATAGACAGAACATCCATCGTCTGACACAATGTCATTTTCTCGTACGTCGTATCTGTGATCGGTGTGTGTGTGTGGCGGGCCAGTCGGTGTGCTAACCTTTCCGACATGCCCCGTTCAGGCATGTGGGATGTTCTTTTGCCACTACTTCACCAAACACTCACGACACTCGTAGGAATAGGTACGTTTCTCTCTCTGTCGTTCTCTCTCTCTCCCTCTCCCTCCCTCTCCCTCTCCCTCTCTCTCACTCTCAGCTGCCTGCCGCCTGATGCCTCTCATTCTCATTACCTCGTAGGATTTCTCGCGCCCCTGGTCTACTGTAGCGGTAGCATTCTCGCATCAGATGACCAGGACAATGATTGTTGTCGAAGGAAGAAGAGACCACCCCCACAGCCGTCTGCTGAAGCGGTAAGACGAATGAGGCAATCTGCTACTGCTCTTTCAGCTGCTACCAACCTCTAACGATGATGCGCGATCTACTGACAAACCGACTATTGGAGCCAAAAGACATTCGAGCGATGACTTCTCTACCGATAAGGGTTCTACTGACAAACCTACTCTCGGTGATCGCACCTCATTTTTCTTCGGACCAAATGCGCCTCTGGTACGGTAGACTACCATAATATCATACTGTAGGCTACAGTAAGTATTTTTTTAGCCAGCTGGTCTGGTCGAGAGAGCGAGTACACCTGCAGAAGTGGCAACACCTTCGAATATCCAGCCGAAATCGATCGACAAATCGAGGGAAGACCAGTTATCAAAGGAAAAGAGGAGTGGAGAAAAGAAGAAAGAGAAGACAAGTGCGGAGGAGAAAGTGAACGCAGACAAGATGAATTCAAGAGAGTCGAAACTGTCAAAGATGGAGAGGCCAAAGAAGGAGCGGACAGAGAAAAGCGACGATGGAGAGACGGAAAAGAAGACGATCGAGATGTTCAAGCAGGCGGGTGCCGAGAAAGAGTCCATCATCAATAACACTACCGCCGCCACTTCAATCTCCAATGCAGCATCGCTCGGATAAGAGTGTGCGTATCACACTTACTCTTACAATTATCACTTACGACAATACATAAACAAATTCTATGCGTTAGTGTACATTGCGAATAAACGATTGGAAATTATTGTGTTTTGCGATTGGAACACTATGTCTGTAAGAAATATTTATTTGGATATAATTATATGGATACGGATTAGCACATGTTGCAGCTCTTGGCGCAGTAGTTCTTTTTGAACTCGTCGTTGTATTTGGGGTTGCTGCAGAAGCCGCGCTGCACCCACGTGCGGCACCTCAACAATTAAAAATGTCATGGCCACGTTTCGCTATGTACAGTCACACCCACTCCGATCACTCACGTTAGTAGAAATAATGCTATTCACACAGTAGCGACATAAAAATGCATCTACCATATGCACTTGTTTCTGCACTCACTTGTCGCTGCTGTCCTCGCACTGACCGCACGCGGCGCACGTCTTGGGACAGAGGCGGTGCATCATGCCGCGGTACGCAGCCACTCCGCACATGTTCGAGCGACCCACGCAGTCTAACGCCTGTGCGAACGAGCGATAAGATAGAAAGGAAGCACATGGTAGGGACTGCTACTCACTCGGCAGATTCATCACAAGATGAGAGTGCTTCGCTTCCTACCATGAACATTTCCTTTCCACACCCACCAGATCGGCGCACTGTCCGGTGGTGCCGGGGCGCGTGCCGTTCCCAACTTGCTCGTTGCACCGGTTGCACGTCGACGGACACTGGCTCGTCAGCATGTCGTAGTAGTCGAGCGAGTTGCAGAACGACTGATTGATTGATTGATTGATTTCATTGCGACTTTACGTTCTAACGCATAAATACATCAGTGCTTATAATACGTTCGAACAATACGTTCTCTGTTCTGAAAATCCTTCTTGATCCATCGAATTGTTGATGGTTTGGGGGCTCACCGCCATGGACGCGCAGATCTCTTCGGTGGCGACATCGCGGCACAGCTTGCCGTTGAGCTGCGAGCACTTGCCGCACGTCGAAGGACACTTCTCCTTCATGAACTGCGAGAACACGGGCGACTCGCACTGGTCGATCAAGCGCGTGCAGTTGAGCACGCTGTCCTCCTGCGGGTTCGTGCAGTTGTACGAGCCGCACTCGTTGCACGTCACCAGACAGTCCTGCAACTCTTGCGGCGAGCATGGAAAGTGGACGTACCGGTAGAATGTCCTTGTACGCGGGATTGTGGCAGTTCTGAACGTTTTCGAAGACGTGTGTGCAGTGCTCTTCCTTGGTGTTGCTCTGGCACACCTCCTTGGCGTGCGCGAGGCAGGAGAGGACGAGTAGGAGGAGGAACATGTTGTATCTGTTGATAGTGTTGATGCTTCCGTGCAATTGTCCACTCATTATATAGGTGTTACTTCAGACACAGTCCGCGCAGCTGCGCACACAGCATCCTTTTCATTCCCCCTTTTGCGCCTGAAAACAAATAAACATGATGACGAGCAGTTACATTGATGTTGTTATCTGCTGGCCGGCCACATTACGATAAGCGTGGCCATTGCGAAAGCAAGCCAATTACTGGAAGATCTGTTTTGAAAGTTCTGGCGACATCTATAACGGCTTGCCGCCAGTACTATAATGGAGGAAACTGGTTTCGCGCTGTCTGCGCGTTCTTTCACCCATGCGACACAACACGCGAAATAGTTGAAACGATGACGACAACAAATGTGAGATACTCGAATACCACTTTTTGGTATCCTCACATGCATGTACACATCAATATGGACAAAGTTGCGAAAGGTGATTTGTATGTGTGTTTCCAAGTTTCCAAGCTAGATGCAACAACACAACATAACGATAAGATATGGCAGGTTTTTATAAATGATAAACATTTATCACACGTGAATAATGTGTGATGTACATGTGTGACTTCATTCATAAAAAAGTTTGCGGATCACTTAATACATAATTAAACATTGAGCGGACTAAACAAATTGATGCACCAGTAGTCGCACTCAGTTTGCGGGAAAGAAACCACGCCTCAAAAACTAATTGCCGTCCATGGGAAGGAAAGATGGGAAGGACCCTCAAAAAGATCCTCAAAAAGTGCCGTTTGGTATCATAGCGGTTATATATATGATCGAGCCTGACGTCGCCTTCACATTGTAAGCCTCTCCCGCTATTATGACCACTCTTGCTTGAATCCGAGTTTCGTCAACTGCCCCCGGCTGCCGAAAACGCAACTATGATTTGGACACATACAAACATATGATAGTAACTATGCGTTGTTCTCGACTGCATGTACAATGCTTGTCTGTCTGGTTGTGTTGTCGGTCATTTTGCCGCGCGGCACAACCAGATATCCCGATATCGCGCATATCCCGAAGGGGCCGGCCTGTTTCTAGTCACACTACTATAAAAGCGTGTCTGCCGCCGGCAACAACATTGCTTACTATTCAACAGCTACTACCAGCAGCCAATTGACTTTACTACACTTGGTTCTTTCGACATTCGACATTCGTTTACTGTCGTACTTTTAGGTAATGAGGACAACGCATTTGATTGCGGCAGCACTGCTGATAGGTGGTGCCACCGCCCTCTTCTTCCCGATGAGCGGCGGCGGAGGCGGCTGCGGATGCATGCCCATGTGCGGCTGCGGAGGCGGTGGTGGTGGTGGAGGTTGCGGTGGTGGTTGCGGAGGTGGAGGCGGCGGAGGCTGCGGAGGAGGATGTGGAGGCGGCGGAGGCGGCGGTTGCGGAGGTGGATGTGCTCCTCCACCTCCTCCCCCTAGCTGCGGCGGTGGATGCGGAGGCGGCGGTGGCGGCGGATGTGGAGGAGGCTGCGGAGGAGGCGGCGGTGGTGGAGGCTGCGGCGGTGGATGCGGAGGCGGAGGTGGTGGTTGCGGTGGTGGATGTAGCGCCCCGGCTCCTGCCCCTAGCTGTGGAGGTGGATGCGGCGGCGGCGGCGGCGGCGGAGGCTGCGGAGGTGGATGCGGAGGAGGAGGCGGAGGTGGTGGTTGCGGTGGTGGATGCAGCGCTCCGGCTCCTGCCCCTAGCTGCGGAGGAGGATGCGGCGGCGGCGGCGGCGGAGGCTGCGGAGGTGGATGCGGAGGAGGAGGCGGAGGTGGTGGTTGCGGTGGTGGATGCAGCGCTCCGGCTCCTGCCCCTAGCTGCGGAGGTGGATGCAGCGCCCCGGCTCCTGCCCCTAGCTGCGGAGGTGGATGCGGCGGCGGCGGCGGCGGCGGATACGCTGTTGCTCCGTCCGGCGGAGGATGTAAGTGCACCAAATATTTTCACGCTAAAATTGTTCTTTAAGGCGGAGGAGGAGGCGGTGGAGACTCGTACGCTACCGGAGGCGGCGGCGGCGGTGGATACGCTCAGGCTCCTTCCGGCGGAGGATGTGAGTGCACGTGTCCTGCCTCGAGTGTATAATACATTATGAGATACTCATCAAAGCATTGCAGGCGGAGGCGGTGGCGGATATGCACAGGCTCCTTCTGGAGGTGGCGGATATGCACAGGCTCCTTCGGGAGGTGGCGGATACGCCCAGGCTGGAGGAGACTCTGGTGGCTACGCTCAGGGAGGAGGCGGATACGCACAGGGAGGCGGCGGAGGAGGATATGCCCAGGGAGGAGGTGGAGGCGGATACGCTCAGGGCGGCGGTGGATACTCGCAGGGAGGCGGCGGCGGCGGATACTCGCAGCCCGCTGCACCTCCTCCCCCTCCCCCACCTCCCGCGCCGGCCCCGGCCCCGTCCTACTCTGGAGGCGGTGACGCCGGAGGTGGCGGCGGCGGTGGATACGACTCGTCGGCTGCTGCCCCTCCCCCTCCTCCTCCTCCCCCCGCGCCCGCTGCCGGAGGTGGCTACGACAATTCTGCCGCCGCTCCCGCTCCCGCTGCCGGAGGCAATTACGACGCTTCCAGCTCCGGAGGTGGAGCCGAGGGACCTTACGAGGGAGGACAGGGCTATCGCAGCCGTCGTTTCTCGAAGACCGACAAGGTCGACGCTGACTGCAGCTCGCTCCGTCTGCGCAAGATCATCCGCCAGTCGATGACGGCTGAGCCCGAGTCGTCGACCGCCAAGCTGTCGGCCGCTCTTCAGGCGCGCATGGTCGGACAATACTATGTGGCGTGCGGAGATCGCGTCGAGGCCGAGGCTGGAGAGAAGCGCGAGCACTGCCGAGTGCAGGCCGAGGGATTCGCGTGCTACGTGCTCAAGAAGGACTAATCAAACCCATCACTCCCACTCATTTATTGTGCAAATATAAATTATTCTAATAACCATGTTGTTTTGTCGAATAGGTCTTCTTAATCTGGATATTTGTCTATATATCGAATGTCGATCACTTCTGAAGCAATTAGAATTTTACCGATTTCTCGTGAAGCAATTGATCAATACACTATCAATACACGAAACATGCTTTGAAAAACAAAATAGTTGATGAGAAAAGATTCACGAGTGACTTAAAGGAGCATAGCACTCTGAAATTCGTGTAAAAAAAAACACGACTTCCACGCGCAAGCGCATGAAAATTCCATCACTTTCATAAATAAATGCTGCAAAAACGGAACTCTTCATGAAACGTAGTGAGGAATACTGTTCTTGAGCGTTCGGCTCCCTCTGGAGAATGACATACAGTCTAAAACGGTATTTCTCACTACGAAACGAACACTTCGCGGCGTTTCTCGTCATTTTTAGCATTAGTTCATTAATGAAAAGTGATTGTATTTTGACATTGTATAACTTGACATTCACAGTTTATTGTTTTTTTTTTAGAGTGGTGTACGTGTGTCTCTTTACGAGAAACTCAAACTCCTCGGATAAAAACTGCTTTCGTTCACTTTGAAAATGAACCATCTAATTGATGTTGCACATGCAAACTACGGTGTTTAGTGAAATCAACCGAACAGGCGTCATCATGAGCTATACGTAATGACAATGATCGATTGTTCTTGAAGTCACGTATCAGATGTTTGTGTTTCCGGACACACTAGGTATCTGAACCAGATATCTGACGGGCGTCTAGGGGCGGGCAACAACCAATGCCACCATATATAAGCTGATCGCATTACGTAATGAACAACATCAGCTGATTAATATCAATCTTTCTTTCTCTTTTAGCATTTGTTCATGTTGATTCATTGTAGGTAATGAAATCTTCACATCTGCTGATCGCGGCGCTGCTCATAGCCCCCATCACCGCCTTCTTATTCCCGATGAGCGGAGGAGGTGGAGGATGTGGCTGCGGAGGCGGCGGCGGATGTGGAGGAGGCTGCGGAGGAGGCGGCGGCGGCTGCGGTGGAGGATGCTCGGCTCCTGCTCCTAGCTGTGGTGGTGGATGCGGAGGAGGAGGCGGTGGAGGATGTGGATGTGCTCCTCCTCCTCCTAGCTGCGGCGGCGGCTGCGGTGGAGGAGGCGGCGGAGGCTGCGGAGGAGGATGCGGAGGCAGCGGAGGCGGCGGCGGATGTGGAGGAGGCTGCGGCGGAGGCGGGGGCGGCTGCGGTGGAGGATGCTCGGCTCCTGCTCCTAGCTGTGGTGGTGGATGCGGCGGCGGCGGAGGTGGTGGTTGCGGAGGTGGATGCGGCGGAGGCGGTGGCGGAGGAGGCTGCGGAGGTGGATGCGGCGGAGGCGGTGGCGGAGGAGGCTGCGGAGGTGGATGTGCTCCACCTCCCCCTCCCCCTAGCTGCGGCGGCGGATGCGGCGGCGGAGGCGGCGGCGGCTGCGGTGGAGGATGCTCGGCTCCTGCTCCTAGCTGTGGTGGTGGATGCGGCGGCGGCGGAGGCGGTGGTTGCGGAGGTGGATGCGGCGGAGGCGGTGGCGGAGGAGGCTGCGGAGGTGGATGCGGCGGAGGCGGTGGCGGAGGAGGCTGCGGAGGTGGATGTGCTCCTCCCCCTCCTCCTCCCAGCTGCGGAGGTGGATGCAGCGCTCCGGCTCCTGCTCCTAGCTGCGGCGGTGGATGTGGAGGAGGCGGAGGCGGTGGCGGATACGCTCAGGCCCCGTCTGGCGGAGGATGTGAGTTGCCATTGGAGATTGAAATAGGTTATGATATGATTAAGGCGGAGGTGGCGGCGGCGGAGGTGGATACGCTCAGGCTCCCTCTGGAGGCGGCGGTGGAGGATACGCTCAGGCTCCCTCTGGAGGCGGCGGTGGAGGATACGCCCAGGCTCCGTCTGGCGGAGGATGTAAGTTGATGATTGAAAATCAATCCCAACAAACTGAACACTATTTTTCAGGCGGTGGCGGCGGCGGATATGCTGCTCCTCCTCCCCCTCCCCCTCCTCCTCCTCCCCCCGCTCCGTCTGGATATGCTGGACCTAGCGCGGCTGTCAGCAGCGGAGGATACTCTCAGGGAGGTGGCGGAGACGCCGGAGGCTACTCTTCTGGAGGTGGCGGCGGCGGCGGCGGAGACTACTCTTCAGGAGGTAGCAGCGGCGGCGGAGGTGGAGGATACTCCCCCGGCCGTGTCGTGCGCAAGAAGTTCCGTCACGCAGCTTGAATACAATGCACAGAGAAGAGATATATTGATATATAAAGATTCATTCTGTCATTTTTCGTGTAGCTGTTTTTTTTTCGGGTGATACAAAAATATTCTTCAAAATTTTATATGTTACAGAACTCAATATTAACTCATAATATTGTATACCAGATAATACTTTTGTTTTGTTTTGTCTTCAAAAAGTAGTAAGGGTCAATCGTGCCAGATGGTTAGGGTCAATCGTGCCAGATGGTTAGGGTCAATTGTGCCAGATCGTTAGGGTCATTCTATCGCTTGTAGCACTGATATTTCGATATCTACGTAGATGCGAATAAAACATTGATCTACCAATATTCACAGAATGTTGATATCTCGTCTAGGAAGCCCACAGTGAAAAGTGAAATTTGAATTTCAGATACGTGTTTGGGGCCCTAACTTTCTGAAAACGTTATTTTATAATACGATTTTTCATTATCACGTATACTTGGGCTATTCAAAAATGCAATACAATTAGGGGGTAGTTTTTTGTCCGGAATGGCCTTTTAACAGTTGTGTATGTAATACAAATAATGATGGAAAAATATATTTATTAAATGACAACTAAGAATTAAAACAACATTCGAACGGGAATCATTTCAGAACAACCCTCGCATGGAAATGTATTACAATTCACTACACAAGAACAACAGATTCCCATTTTTTTTCACAACTGTCTGGCATACGTCAGATGTTTCTTGACGATATATCGACCGGTGAGTAGGTGATAGCAGTAAGACCTAAAACAAACAAATAAAAATATTTTGTTGCTTTGTTCATTATATTTCATTTTGATAAGGCATCACAAAATCAAAATGTTTAAAAAGTTGAAACTATGTTCCCATCAGACCAGTATTCTACACGCATAATATCTTACAGTCACGTTCCACAACTGTCTGGCATACGTCAGATGTGTCTTGATGATATATCGACCGGTCACACTACAGCATCTCAGATGTATATAAAGGCAAACAGGTGAGTAGTTAATAGCATTAGTTAGCACTTTATTTATATAATTGCATACGCAAGTGCGGCGCTTCATTTTGCATCATATAAGTGTTTATTTCAGGTAATGAAGACGACCCACTTGTTAGCAGCGGCGCTGCTCATAGCGCCCATCACTGCCTTCTTATTCCCGATGAGCGGAGGAGGTGGAGGATGTGGCAGCGGAGGCGGCGGCGGATGTGGAGGAGGCTGCGGAGGAGGCGGCGGCGGCTGCGGTGGAGGATGCTCGGCTCCTGCTCCTAGCTGTGGTGGTGGATGCGGAGGAGGAGGTGGTGGAGGATGTGGATGTGCTCCTCCTCCTCCTCCCCCTAGCTGCGGAGGTGGATGCGGAGGAGGAAGCGGCGGCGGATGTGGAGGAGGCTGCGGAGGAGGAGGCGGCGGCTGCGGTGGAGGATGCTCGGCTCCTGCTCCTAGCTGTGGTGGTGGATGCGGAGGAGGAGGTGGTGGAGGATGTGGATGTGCTCCTCCTCCTCCTCCCCCTAGCTGCGGAGGTGGATGCGGAGGAGGAGGCGGAGGAGGAGGCGGCGGAGGTTGCGGAGGAGGATGCGGAGGCGGCGGAGGCGGCGGTGGATGCGGAGGAGGATGCTCCGCTCCTGCCCCTAGCTGCGGAGGTGGATGCGGAGGCGGCGGTGGAGGAGGCTGCGGAGGTGGATGTGCTCCCCCTCCTCCTCCCCCTAGCTGTGGCGGCGGATGCGGCGGCGGCGGCGGCGGAGGAGGTTGCGGAGGTGGATGTGCTCCCCCTCCTCCTCCTCCTAGCTGTGGATGCAGTGCCCCTGCCCCGGCCCCTAGCTGTGGATGTGCTCCTCCCCCTCCTCCTCCCAGCTGCGGAGGAGGATGCAGCGCTCCGGCTCCTGCTCCTAGCTGCGGCGGTGGATGCGGAGGAGGCGGAGGCGGTGGCGGATACGCTCAGGCCCCGTCTGGCGGAGGATGTTAGTTGCTATTGGAGTATAAAATAGGTTATGATCTGATTAAGGCGGAGGTGGCGGCGGCGGAGGTGGATACGCTCAGGCTCCCTCTGGAGGCGGCGGTGGAGGATACGCTCAGGCTCCCTCTGGAGGCGGCGGTGGAGGATACGCCCAGGCTCCGTCTGGCGGAGGATGTAAGTTGATGATTGAAAATCAATCCCAACACTGAAAATTGAACACTTCTTCAGGCGGTGGCGGCGGCGGATATGCTGCTCCTCCTCCTCCTCCCCCCGCTCCGTCTGGATATGCTGGACCTAGCGCAGCTGTCAGCAGCGGAGGATACTCCCAGGGAGGCGGTGGCGGCGGAGGATACTCCCAGGGAGGCGGCGGCGGCGGAGGATACTCCCAGGGAGGTGGTGGCGGCGGTGGAGGATATCCTTCTGGCCGCGTCGTTCGCAAGAAGTTCCGCCACGCTTAAATCACTCAGAGAAGAGATGCATATGTATATAAAGATATATGAATTGATCCTTGCTTCAAATAATTTGTTATGTTTTAACAATATCGTTTTGTCTTTCTTTAATATATTTCTTCTTGTCCTGATCTGACCGACATGACGGATAGACCAGCGTTAACCAGCTCATTTTGGATGAATGGAGTTTCCCCGATGTTGACGAACAACCTGGATGTCTCGCTCTCAACATTCAGTTTAATCACCATTTGCCGACCTTCAAAGCCGAAGCACAATAATGAAATATATGATCGCGTCGCCTGAACCGCATCACAAAGTAGATAAAAATGAGCATCAACGTCTATACGACTATAGGTTATCGACGCTGCAGGCATGTGGTGAACAGGACTGGGTACTTGTCATTTCGACATTTCGGAGGTGAGAAGACTTGTTACTGATAGCGACCTCTCGGCAACGACTCATCTCTTCGCGATTTTTTTCATATTCCGATGTGTGCCGTGTGTTGTGACTTAGAAATCGTTGTGAAATCCGCAAACAATCACATATCCGTATGGTCGCTTCTATAGAAAACAGGGAGAAAAACATCGGTTGAGTGTTGCGTTATTGGACAGAAAGTGGTCAACGGTTCAACATCATTTTTTTCGGCCTGGCCTTGAAAAGGAGTTGTTGCAGAAAAAAAAACTCGCCACCCCATTCCTCTCTTTCTGTATCCGTGTGGCGATTTATCATGCTTGCGTGCTCCGTGCTCGAGGTCGCATATGATCTCGTAACGGACCTTCTCTTTGTTCATTAGCCTTATATAACAGTATGTAGAACTGTTCCCTCGTCCTTCGTCGCACTACTGATACGGAGGTGAGTAGCATTCGAAGAAGTGCAGCACTTCCAAACTTGTGAAAGGTACTGTACCCTCTGATTCTAGTTATGAAACAAATCATGACACATTTATCGACGAGAGCAGAGTCTGTCGATTCGATATTACTATCGACTAAAATGCGGACATAGTGTTATTCGACACAACAAACCCTACTTCATCACATGTCACCTCCATTGCGGCAACTAGCTCCAAAAAAGAAAACAAAAAACTAAAAAAAATTGCAGAAAATTAAATTAACTGAACAACTGAACAACTGAATGTCATGCAATAGACGTTTAGAAACTGAGCTGAATCTTGATTTTTTACTATTTTACTTTATAAACATGCTCTACGAACACATTATCAAATGCCACATGATTCCCTGATCTTTCGCTAGACACTTCTCCATTGTCATTGTTCTCGAAACACTGCTGTTTAGTATCCGCATAACTGTCTGCATACCTGTCTGACGGGAACGAAGCAAACCAGCTCCTTATACGGTCACGGGCATTGTGTCACAGGTGTATATAAACGCAAAGAGAAAGTGTGTTCGTCAGAAACATAATCGAGTTAGCTCCGTTGCATAGTGGATTTCATTTTAGTTTTTATAAACTTCTAGTCGTTTAGGTAATGCGTACCTCACATCTGATAGCAGCGGCGCTGCTTATCGCGCCCATCACCGCCTTCTTATTCCCGATGAGCGGAGGAGGTGGAGGATGTGGCTGCGGAGGCGGCGGCGGATGTGGAGGAGGCTGCGGAGGAGGCGGCGGTGGATGCGGAGGAGGATGCTCGGCTCCTGCTCCTAGCTGTGGTGGTGGATGCGGAGGAGGAGGCGGTGGAGGATGTGGATGTGCTCCTCCTCCTCCTCCACCTAGCTGCGGAGGTGGATGCGGAGGTGGAGGTGGCGGAGGCTGCGGAGGCGGATGCGGAGGCGGCGGAGGCGGCGGTTGCGGAGGAGGATGCGGAGGCGGCGGCGGTGGAGGAGGCTGCGGAGGAGGATGCTCTGCTCCTGCCCCTAGCTGCGGCGGTGGATGCGGAGGCGGCGGCGGTGGAGGTGGCTGCGGAGGTGGATGTGCTCCCCCTCCTCCTCCCCCTAGCTGTGGAGGTGGATGCGGCGGCGGCGGTGGAGGTGGCTGTGGCGGTGGATGTGGAGGCGGCGGCGGTGGAGGAGGCTGCGGAGGAGGATGCTCTGCTCCTGCCCCTAGCTGCGGCGGTGGATGCGGAGGCGGCGGCGGTGGAGGAGGCTGCGGAGGTGGATGTGCTCCCCCTCCTCCTCCCCCTAGCTGTGGCGGCGGATGCGGCGGCGGCGGCGGAGGAGGTTGCGGAGGTGGATGTGCTCCCCCTCCTCCTCCCCCTAGCTGTGGATGCAGTGCCCCTGTCCCGGCCCCTAGCTGTGGATGTGCTCCTCCCCCTCCTCCTCCCAGCTGCGGAGGAGGATGCAGCGCTCCGGCTCCTGCTCCTAGCTGCGGCGGTGGATGCGGAGGAGGCGGAGGCGGTGGCGGATACGCTCAGGCCCCGTCTGGCGGAGGATGTGAGTTGCTACTGGAGTTTAAAATAGGTTATGATCTGATTAAGGCGGAGGTGGCGGCGGCGGAGGTGGATACGCTCAGGCTCCCTCTGGAGGCGGCGGTGGAGGATATGCTCAGGCTCCTTCTGGTGGAGGATGTAAGTTGATGATTGAAAATCAATCCCAACAAAACTGAACACTATTTTTCAGGCGGTGGCGGCGGCGGATATGCTGCTCCTCCTCCCCCTCCCCCTCCTCCTCCTCCCCCCGCTCCGTCTGGATATGCTGGACCTAGCGCAGCTGTCAGCAGCGGAGGATACTCCCAGGGAGGCGGTGGCGGCGGAGGATACTCCCAGGGAGGTGGTGGCGGCGGTGGAGGATATCCTTCTGCCCGCGTCGTTCGCAAGAAGTTCCGCCACGCTTAAATCAACAAAAGACAAATTATATCTGTACATAAAGATTTATGATACTATGATTCACTGATATGATATAATTTGTTGACAATACCAACAGTCAGAGTTACTATGTGATCATCTAGTACAAAAAATGGCACTGTATTAGATTACAGTTTATCAAATACAATAAAAAAGAAATTGTAAACAGCAGAAAGATAAGTCTATTTTATCGTGTTTTCTAAATTAAGTGTTTTTTAATCGTGGAATCGTTGTTGAGAGATCAGAACATCTGGACATCGAAATAGTTGTATTTGTATATCATGTGTGCGTGCCACGGTGACTAGGTCAGACAATACACGTGTCTATTGAAACCTAAAAATCACTTTTTCTACTTTTTAAAGGATGTATCCGGACAATGTATTTTCCGTGATCATCAGGATGGGGTCGCTTTTGTTCTCTTCAATGGAAACGAATTTTGAAGTACTGTTTGCGCAGAAAAAAAGGTAAAAATACAAACCTTTTTTCCACGTTTATACAACTTCAAAAAAAGGTTTCATTGATAAAAACGACCCCAACCTGAAGAACAGGCAAGATTTTATTGTCCGGATAAATCCTTTAACTTTGCTTGGGTATTTCTGATTTCAGTTTGTGAAATTTCATGGAAAGCCCGGTGTGTGGTCCCGTATGGAGAATCT
Organism: Rhabditoides inermis; assembly: GCA_963966185.1. Lineage (NCBI taxonomy): Eukaryota > Metazoa > Nematoda > Chromadorea > Rhabditida > Rhabditidae > Rhabditoides > Rhabditoides inermis. The sequence goes on along the minus strand of CAWZYM010000086.1, from coordinate 141,911 downwards.
TCATTTCTTTATTCAAAAATACAAGAGCTCAGCTATCTCATTTATTGAAATTGTTTAATATATACTTGATCGTTGTAATGAAGTAACAAATCCTATGATTATTTGAAGAAGTGGACTCGATCGTCCCTATTTCGACGCATAGCACTGCACGATCAAGTGTCACTAATTTTACATTAAAACTTATTTTAAAAGAACTTTTTGAAAGTGTTATCCAGTAAAGATAATATTTGAAAGAGAAGAAATAAACACAATTAAAATAGATACTAATCTTTCTGTTAAGCTATTTACAACTTCTTTTTCTATTGTATTTGAAAAACTGTACAAACTGAAATCAGAAATACCCAAGCAAAGTCTAATACAGTGCCATTTTTTGTACTACATGATCACATAGTAACTCTGACTGTTGGTATTGTCAACAAATTATATCATAACAGTGAATCATAGTATCATAAATCTTTATGTACAGATATAATTTGTCTTTTGTTGATTTAAGCGTGGCGGAACTTCTTGCGAACGACGCGGCCAGAAGGATATCCTCCACCGCCGCCACCGCCTCCCTGGGAGTATCCTCCGCCGCCACCGCCTCCCTGGGAGTATCCTCCGCTGCTGACAGCTGCGCTAGGTCCAGCATATCCAGACGGAGCGGGGGGAGGAGGAGGAGGGGGAGGGGGAGGAGGAGCAGCATATCCGCCGCCGCCACCGCCTGAAAAATAGTGTTCAGTTTTGTTGGGATTGATTTTCAATCATCAACTTACATCCTCCACCAGAAGGAGCCTGAGCATATCCTCCACCGCCGCCTCCAGAGGGAGCCTGAGCGTATCCACCTCCGCCGCCGCCACCTCCGCCTTAATCAGATCATAACCTATTTTAAACTCCAGTAGCAACTCACATCCTCCGCCAGACGGGGCCTGAGCGTATCCGCCACCGCCTCCGCCTCCTCCGCATCCACCGCCGCAGCTAGGAGCAGGAGCCGGAGCGCTGCATCCTCCTCCGCAGCTGGGAGGAGGAGGGGGAGGAGCACATCCACAGCTAGGGGCCGGGGCAGGGGCACTGCATCCACAGCTAGGGGGAGGAGGAGGGGGAGCACATCCACCTCCGCAACCTCCTCCGCCGCCGCCGCCGCATCCGCCGCCACAGCTAGGGGGAGGAGGAGGGGGAGCACATCCACCTCCGCAGCCTCCTCCACCGCCGCCGCCTCCGCATCCACCGCCGCAGCTAGGGGCAGGAGCAGAGCATCCTCCTCCGCAGCCTCCTCCACCGCCGCCGCCTCCACATCCACCGCCACAGCCACCTCCACCGCCGCCGCCGCATCCACCTCCACAGCTAGGGGGAGGAGGAGGGGGAGCACATCCACCTCCGCAGCCACCTCCACCGCCGCCGCCTCCGCATCCACCGCCGCAGCTAGGGGCAGGAGCAGAGCATCCTCCTCCGCAGCCTCCTCCACCGCCGCCGCCTCCACATCCACCGCCACATCCACCTCCACCGCCGCCGCCTCCGCATCCTCCTCCGCAACCGCCGCCTCCGCCGCCTCCGCATCCGCCTCCGCATCCGCCTCCGCCACCTCCACCTCCGCATCCACCTCCGCAGCTAGGTGGAGGAGGAGGAGGAGCACATCCGCATCCTCCACCGCCTCCTCCTCCGCATCCACCACCACAGCTAGGAGCAGGAGCCGAGCATCCTCCTCCGCATCCACCGCCGCCTCCTCCGCAGCCTCCTCCACATCCGCCGCCGCCTCCGCAGCCACATCCTCCACCTCCTCCACTCATCGGGAATAAGAAGGCAGTGATGGGCGCGATAAGCAGCGCCGCTGCTATCAGATGTGAGGTACGCATTACCTGATAAAAAAACTGATTATGCCACTGTCTAGGGATACAAAGTATAAAACAGGAAAGAAAGACAGCATTGACTGATGTCTGCCCGCTAACACTTTCGCTTTTATACGTGAGCATTCCATTCCCGTGACCGGAACTATCTGGTTTCATAACACAGTCAGACCAGCAGACAGTTATGCAAAGAAGACCGGATACGCCCACGAGAACTGTCAGTGTTGTTTAAACAGCATCCTACATATTGTTTGAATGCTCATAATATGGAAAATGCAATCTGCTAAATCTGTTGAAAACAACAAACGACTACATTTTATCTTAAGATTTTTATCTTAAAATCGGTGCCGCAGTTGTCAGTATAATGCTGCTACCAGGTCGGCTATGCGTCTCAATGTCATCTTTGAACCTGACATAGATTACAAAGATATGCGTGAATAACGAGATCGAAATCTTGGCGTTGCGCTAATACGAACCGCCTGTTCACTCACACTTCACATTGGTTGTGTGTGCAACAACAGAATGCCGTGCGAAGGAGTAAGTTTGCTTTATGGACTATTCGATAATAACACACCCCGTTCAGCGCGAGTGCATTTCCATTCACATCGGACAAGCGGGCGCACAGATCGGAAACGCGAGCTGGGAATTATACAACCTCGAACACGGAATCGGTATGTCTCAAATATAATAAAGTTATATAGTTCGTTTAGACATAATATTTGTTTAGATAACAACGGATTCATCCGTGAAGATGTGGATCAAAAACAGTTGGACACTCAGGTGCCTTTGTTTAAACAATAAACGTGTTACTCTTTTGTGTTTCAGAGTGTGAGCACGTTCTATTCGGAGTCCTCCAATGGCAAGTACGTGCCGCGTGCGCTCTACGTTGATCTCGAGCCGACTGTGCTGGGTGAGGAATGTGCTACTACAATATAAGCAGCGAAATATATTTAGATGAGATCCGAAGCGGCCCCTATCAGCATCTCTTCCATCCTGATCAAATTATCAGGTGAGTGTGTGGGAACGATGACACAACATGAACTCATTATTAGTGGTATGGAAGATGCGGCGAACAACTACGCCCGCGGACACTACACCATCGGCAAGGAGCTCATCGAGCCCGTGATGGAGCGCATTCGCAAGCAGGTGATATCAGCACGTGTATAAATGCATATTATAACTGACCTAGGGCTTTTGTTTCAGACGGAGAACTGCACCGGTCTGCAGGGATTTCTCGTGTTCCACTCTTTCGGAGGCGGCACGGGTAGTGGCTTCTCCTCGCTGCTCATGGAGCGTCTGTCGGTCGAGTTCGGCAAGAAGAGCAAACTGGAATTCAGGTGATAACCTATTTTTGACGGTGACAGCACATAGTTACAGTGTCTATCCGGCACCGGCTGTTTCGACGGCGGTTGTCGAGCCGTACAACTCGATTCTGACCACTCACACCACTCTCGAGCACTCTGATTGTTCGTTCATGGTGAGCATTATAAATAAATATTCAAGCTCCTTGATCACAATCACTGTTCAGGTCGATAACGAAGCAATCTACGACATCTGCCGCAACAACCTGCATATCGAGGTGAACAGAATTTGAACTATTTGATATATGAATGAACTGATCATTGATAACTGCTTTCAGCGTCCATCGTACGTGAACCTGAACCGACTGATCGCGCAGATCGTCTCCTCGATCACTGCGTCGCTCCGCTTCGATGGAGCTCTCAACGTCGATCTGACCGAGTTCCAGGTGGGCAGCGCAGCGAGTGGCGCACACACTCGCGCACTCTCTTTCAGACGAACCTGGTGCCGTACCCGCGCATCCACTTCCCACTGGCCACGTACGCGCCCGTGATCGCCTCGGATCGCGCGCATCACGAGCAGCTCGCCGTACAGGACATCACCGCAATGTGAGCCATTTATATTCACATATGAACTTCGAACGTCACGCGATGGTTTAGGTGTTTCGAGCCGGCGAACCAGATGGTGAAGTGCGATCCGCGCACCGGAAAGTACATGGTGAGCGAGGTCATCATGTACGTGTATTCTATCTTTTAACAGGCCGTCTGTCTGCTCTATCGCGGTGACGTAGTGCCGAAAGATGTCAACGCCGCAATCGCTTCAGTGAAAACACGTCGCGGCATTCGCTTTGTGGATTGGTAAGTGGTTGGCTTGGCCATCTCTATTCCCTACCAGTTCGAAATCTTGAAAGAAACCAAAACCAATGACCGCTTGACACAGAGTGTGAAGTGACCGCTCTTTGCCGCACGATGCTATCTCGTCCGCATTTGCAGGTGTCCCACTGGATTCAAGGTCGGCATCAACTACCAGCCGCCCACTGTCGTGCCCGGCGGCGACCTCGCAAAGGTACACAAACAAGGGGACGAACATAAAGAAAAACAAGAAGTATGAACAAATTTAAAAAAAAAGGTTCACCGCGCGGTGTGCATGCTGTCGAATACGACCGCCATTGCCGAGGCGTGGGCTCGTCTCGATCACAAGTTCGACCTCATGTATTCCAAGCGCGCCTTCGTGCATTGGTGAGTTGAATGTCGAATTTTCTAGAAACACGCCAAAATAAATTATTGTAGGTATGTGGGCGAGGGAATGGAGGAGGGCGAGTTCACAGAGGCGAGGGACGACCTGGCAGCCCTCGAAAAGGACTACGAGGAGGTCAGAACTCGCGTTTTCAAAAAAAAAACCTATTTTCCTATTTGCAAAATAGTCGCGTCTAACTTTTCGAGAACACCCACGTTCCTCATTAGACCCATAGGCGTTGTTTACGATGTTTCCAACAACAGTCTCCACCTAGTGCTAGTGTTACTTTACACAGCACAACACTGCCACTCATGAATGATCTTCGGGGCGAGAGAGATTAGCTCGGAGCGGCTATCATGTTTCATCTTTTTTCATGTTTCAGGTGAGCCGCGACTCGAATGAAGCAGACGAGGATGAGTTCTAATCGCTCGCGACAGGATGTTCACTAATAATATTATATACTATTTATGATTATTCAACATCATACAGATTTCTAATAAAATATCACGTCCATGTTATCGCCATTGTGTACGAAATGCTTCCGCTTGCGCATGCTCGATGCGATCCTAATGAGGCTGCGGCGCGACCCCCCCTCGCCCGCATTTCCCGATGACCGGAGGGGGTGACACTCTGCGCCCTCTTCCATTCTCGCACTCCCTCGCCCCGCTCTCGCCCCGCTGCGCGTTCCACGGATGGCGACTAGGCACACATAGACAGATGCTACTGCTCCCGATCCTATCGGCTTTCCATTGTCGCTGCAGACGCGAGGTTTTCGAATTCACCAAAATGTTGTCGTTAGATGAGAATCGCACGCGATTTATGCGGTAGGTTGGTTTTGCGGACAAATGAACGCGTATTCCACATCACTGACGCGATTAACATTCAGAGAAATCGCGAACAGATAATCACAGAGTAGAGAGAAGTGCACGAGAAATTGATCGAATAAATGGCTAGAAATGTAAAATGAGATTTACTGTTTCGCCCATTTGTATAGTGCTGATGAAGTGTGTTTCATTGTTCTTCAATGCAATAGTCACTAAAGTTTCAATTCCATTCATTTTTCAATCATATTCATGCGTTTGACATGCACCAACGCGTTGCGCCTCTTCTATCGAATCCAATAAATATGTTTCTCACATCAATAATGGCATGCATGGGGTCAGCCGGGCCTGACCCGATTTCGCGTTTGTTGGTTTAGAGAGCGGCGGCACCTACTTCCAGAGTCGTTCGCTATTCCTTCTCCTTCTTCTTCTCTTTCGTAACGTCGCCGCCGTTTGAAATCGATTCTTCCCCTTTTGGTGTGGTGGTGTCGCATCTTGCACATACCACTCACTTGTCAGTAGTCATTATCCACTCTCTGCTGTGCCGTCATAGAGTCGCATTCTTGGCATGATTCTCATACTTGTCCCGCTTTTTCTCTGTGTTCGCAGTGTGTTGTGTTCTTCGCGCGATACGGGGAAATGGGATAATCGAAACCTGCTGTCTGTGGGTGATCACAAACGGGCGTGGTACGCAACACACCCGCTGTTCATTAGAGACTACTCACACACGCGTTCTCGCTGTGATTCATATTTGATTGCTCACCCTCACACTGCTACTACTCGGAACGATGTTGAAGGTGCAGTCGAGTGGTCTGATCCTACACCATCACCACCACCCTCGTATGCCCAACACTGTCGTCCTCCGCGGCGAGTCGCCCACGTGCGGTACGTTTGATTGAAGAAAAAAACACAATAAAGCGTACGCGTCGTCGCCGCGATTACCCGCAGCGGCGGCGGTTTCACTTTTTCGAATCTCGCGCGCGTTCCGTTGCTAGCGACATAATCTTTCCCGCCACCGGTGTAGTTGTGAGTGAGCGCGCGCTCTCCCGCTATCACCCGTGTCTCTCACTCGCGGCGGCTCGCTACTTTGTGTTCCCCCGCCTCTGTTTGACTGACCACCGCCCGCCGCGGCAGTAGTACACTCGATCGATAGTCGAACTCGCTCGGATCTGGCATGGTGCGGAACACCACCTTCAAAACGCCGATGCGGCCGCCGCCCGCGAGCCACGCGGCGCGCACTCACGCCAGCCTCGGTCCGGTGGTTTATTATTATATTGTATTTCACATAAAACACTAAACAAAATATTCGATGATCATAACATAATGTATTGTATTGTTATTGTACTGTCGTCCTGCAGGCACTCTGCCCCGGGCGGCGACGGCGGCGTCGTCTGCGCGCCGGCGCTCGGTGCGTCCGCTGTCGACGGTGTCTCTGATGGGGCGGGCGGGCGGCAGCGACGACGACATGGACGGGGCGACGCCGCGCGCCAGCCACATGGACCTCACCGACATGACCAGCAGCCTGCACAGGTAGGTGTGTGAGTGTGTCTACCCTACCACTCCAGAGTGTGTTTGTCTGAACAAACCACTTTTTGCTTGCAACACTTACCGCCTTTCGGTGGAGATCTTTGCATTATTCACGTAGCTTGTTGATTGTTTGTTTATATGGATTTATCGATTGATTGGCAGGGACGAGGAGGAGCGGGAGCGAGCGGAGCAGGGGGACGTGTTCGCGGATCCGCCGGCCGTCTCCCACTCCCTGCCCAGGATGTTCCGATTCACCGGAAGGTGTGATATGTTTTTTTTTCTTGTATGTACACATGCTTATTGTAGGAAGATATGTCTTTTTAACTTACATGCATGCTAACTTACTTACATGCATGCACATTCTAGGAAAGCGAAACGACTGCGTTTCTACCGCAACGGCGATCAGTACTTCAAGGTGTGTTGTTGTTGTTGTTGTTGTTGTTGTTGTTGTTGTTGTTGTTTACCCCTATCCCTCCAGGGTCTTCTCTACGCTCTCCGCATTGACCGCGTGCGTATGATGAAGCCGCTCATGGAAGAGCTCACCCGATCGCTGTCCGATTCGGTGGGTATTCAATCAATCAATCCAATAGTGTACTCGATTATGTATAGTTTGTGTTACTGGCAGAATAGACGGATTAACCGATCAACCAATTAATTAATCAACGTGCTGGATTAGATAGGTGTTGATGTATGCCATGTTTGCAGGTGAACTTGCCTCACGGGGTGCGCCACGTGTTCAGCATCGACGGGCGGCAGAAGATCACGCGGGTCGATCAGTTCGTCGACGGACACAGCTACGTGTGCTCCAGGTATGGCTTCTTCTTACTTCTTTACCTTCTTTTCCTTCTTGATTAGTCGCACTTTTGTACAATCAATTCCATTTGAATTTCTTTTTTCCGTATTTCTTTCTTTTTGTCGCAATTTGACTGCCTATTGTCTCGAGCTGTTTTTGTATTTTATCTTATCAGTATCTCTTACTCATCTTCCGTATCTCTCGAAATGGCGCGGTCGTTCGTTCGTTGAAGTGATTCAGTACAGCGTACAGCGAGAGAGAGAGAAGGAGAGAGTGAGAGATGCGCACATTGGCATTTCGCAAAACTTGCACTTTCAATTGTATACAGGGGAACTCCTGGACGTGGGAAAAGGGTAGTATTGCAACATGCAGTACGACAATTCGTAACTATACAAATTCTCTCATGTTGACGCAATACATTTTCGAGAAGCTCCATAGGTCGGATAGCGGACAGCGGGGTTCCAGGCAGAGTGAAGAAAAACTTGCGAACATGCTCGCTTGCAGCACGGACGTTTTCAAGCCGCTGGACTATGCGAACGCGCGGGAGCCCTCGTGGAGTATGTCCCACGCGCGCCGGCCCCAACTGCCCAAGGAGACCGCCGCTCTCGCACTCAACATCACACAACACGTAGTGGTGAGTCGGTTGTTGTTGTTGTTGTTGTTGTTGTTTACGCGCTGTTTGTAGGAGAACACGGACTTTGTGTTCCCCCGCATCATCACTGTGATTCGGAATGGAGTGAAACCCCGCAAGGTGGTCCGCCATCTGCTCAACAAGAAGACTGCCAGGTCGTTCATGCAGGTGCGTTGTTGATGGATTGGTTGATTGAATGTTTGATTAATTGATTAATTAAAATTGTAGGTGATGGGCGATTTGACGGAGGTTGTCAAGCTGGACAGCGGGGTGATTCGCAAGCTATTCGCGCTCAGCGGACGGCAGGTGAAAAAATACCATATTGTATTGACCACGTTTCATCTTGATAAATGATAGACTAGATAGGAGAATTGGAGAACAAAAATAAGGGCGTACATGTGAGTGAATGAGTAAGTGAGTGTAATTGAGAGAGGGAGAGAGAGAGAGGGAGAGAGAGAGAGAGAGAGTACCTGTAGGTGACGTGCCTGTCCGACTTCTTCCACGACGACGACGTGTTCATCGCGTACGGCAACGAGCGCACGGCGGCCGATGACTTCTTCGTCATCATGGAGGGTGGGTGGAAGAGTAGCGATCGTTTCGTTCCATATTGATCTGTCCAGTCTTGCACGTGTTCCCATGTGCACATGTTCCTCACTGTCCGTTTGTGAATCACATTTGTCTCGCTGATTGAATCCCTTAGCTTATTGTCTGCATGTACTGGTTGTCGATCTTTTCTCTGCTTTATTCTCAGGCCACTAACCTACGTCAACCCTACTGTATTTTCCCGGCATTAGCCCATCAGATCTTGACCCACTTGAACTTGATTATCAGAATATGAGATGAGTGTGTTGTTTAAGAGTACAAGCGGGGCGCTGGTCGTCCGTCTACTCGGCGGACTCCGCGGCGGAGGGCGTTGCCTGCCAGGAACGAGTCGCTCAGGGACAGTAGGGCAGGCAGCGTCATGGACAGCGAAGCGGGTCAGGCACACTGGTTTCGGACATTCTCGCATGTGCAAACTCTCCGTCCTTTGCTCGTGTTCCCATTGCCCGTGACTAAAGTTTTTAATGTATTAAGCTGTTATTTATATTCGATTGATGTTTGTTATTCAGCCCGGCAGCTGCCTCAGCAGTTGATGGAGCGCCTGCAGATAGTGCGCCTCCTCGGCGACGGAATCACCGCACTCGTCTACGAGGTCGCCAATAGGTAGGCGGAGTTTTTTAATCTTACTGTATTTTTTGTTTTTCTAAGCTGTTGTCATTATGTCCAAGAGGTTATTTTTAAATCCGCAGTTCTCTTATCATAACCCATATTTTGCTAGTAGAATGAATTATTTCTCTACCGTAATTCGTATTTTTGCAAAGTGCATATTTCAGGCACAACGACGCTCGCCATGCTCTCAAAGTGATTTCGCGAGAGTGCGCAATGGGAAAGGAGCAGCTGATAGAACAGGTGGGAAGGCATATCTTTGTGTTACTCTATTTCCACCGTGTATGTTTTTGTTGTTGTTGTGTATTAAGTCATTTGATTTTTTCTTGAAGTTATGAATATCCTCTTGCAGGAGATCTGTATCATGTCGCGCATCTCTCATCCTCACATTGTCGCCCTCCTCCAGACGTCGTTCATCGACGACGCCTACTATCTGGAGCTGGAGCTGGTGCCGGTGGGTGGAAGGGAGAGGGGGAGGGGAAAGAGAGAGGGAGGAGATAAAGGAGAGAGAGAGAAAGGGAGGGAGAGAGAGGGAAAAGGAGTGAGGGAGGAGAGAGAGGAGGGAGGGAGGAGAGTGGAGAGGGAGGAGAGAGAGAGGAGAGAGAGAGAAAAAGGGAGGGAGAGAGAGGGAAAAGGAGTGAGGGAGGAGTGAGAGAGGAGGGAGGAAGGAGAGAGGAGAGAGAGAGACGATGTCTTGCAGTCTGGCGATCTGTTCGACCACCTCTGTCAGTCTGGCCGTCTCGCCGAGAACACGGCGGCTACTATCACGCGGTGGGTGAATTCAAATTGATATCTATAATTCGGAATCGCAAACACGATCCGCGTACGTACAAAACGAATAACGAAATCATTCATAAGCACCTAATAATGGGCACTAAAACCCTGTTGCGACACGGGATTTCCTATATATGGTGTGGATGGTGTAGTGGTTTGTGATGGTGTGATTTCCTATTCACCGGGGTTTTTTCCTTTGAAAGTGAATAAATGTGTATTGCAGGTCTCTAGCCGACGCGCTCGCCTACCTTCACGATGCGCGCGTGGTGCACAGGGATGTGAAGCCGGAGAACCTGCTGGTGAGCCTCTCTCTCTCCCTCTCTCCCTCTCTTTTTCACTCTCTCTCTCTCATACACTCTCTCTCTCTCTCTCTTTCTTCCTCTTCTCTGGTTTTCTGACTTGGGAGAATGTGAATAAGGTTTTCTGAGTGTCACGTGTTGCAGTTGTTCGAGTCTCCGGATGGCGGCCTGGACATCAAACTGGCTGATTTCGGCCTCGCCAGTGACCTGCCGGCCAATGGCGACAAGCTGATGGTGGGTTTATATCGAGTTTCGATGTTGTCACTTGTCATCAACTGTTTCCGCGAGAAACAGTCGAGTTATTTTTTAGGTCATCTGCGGCACTCCGACTTACGTTGCGGCTGAGGTTCTGGCCGAGTGGGGGTGAGGGATATTTATTTTGTGTTTTGATGATTATTGATTTTTGCGATTTGGTGGTATTATTGATTTTGTAGCTATGACGAGAAGGTTGATGTGTGGGCGGTGGGCGTGATCCTCTACATTATGCTGTGCGGCTTCCCGCCGTTCCAGAGGTAGGACTCTTTCTCTCTCTCCCTCTCTCTCTCTCTCTCTCTCTCCTCTCTATCTCTCTCTCTCTCTCTGTATTTCTTTATCACATCTGTCTGTCTGTCTCGAGGTGTGGTGGCATAGACTGGCGGATAGGCGGACGTGCATCGTTCATCTCACCTCAAGACTCATCCAACCCTCGCTTTCCTTTCAGCATGGACGGCGACCAAGTGGAGTTGTTCCGGGATATCATGCGCGGCAGGCTCACCTTCCCCATGCCCAGCTGGCAGGTGAGGGGGATAGAGAGGGGGGGGGGGTTGGAGGGAGAGGGGAAGGGAGAGCGTGATGACAGTGTATCAGAAGTAGTAGAAGGGGTAGATCACTTTTTCCATGCCGAGTTGAGAGATGGAGACAGGTATCTAGGTAGTTTTGAAAGAGGTGTTGGAAAGGCGTGTTCTTGGAATCCGTTTGGATCGGTGGAATGCATGTATGATGTCTGTTTCAGTGCATTTCGTGGTCGGCGCGCTCTCTCATCCAGCACTGTGTGGATGTAGACGTGGAGGGGAGAATCACTGCGCGCGCCATCGGAGACAATGTATGGATCAAGGTGAGAAGGTGAAGGAGCAGGAAGAAGAGGAAGGGTCCCTGCGTGTAGTAGGAATGGGTCGAGTGATGAGAGACAAGAAGAGAGTGCGAGAAAGAGAACAGAAAGAGAGAGAGAGGGAGGGAGGGGGAGGGAGAGAGAGAGGTTCTCCCGTTGCAGCACGGTGGCGCGGTGCCGGCGGAGCACGAGGCTATGGCGGAGCTGTCTGTGCGAGCGCGTCTCCCTCCGGACGACGAGGACATGGAGATGGAGGAGGGCAGGGAGGAGGAGACACAGCGGTACGTGCTCGCAGCAGATGTTTGTCTGTCTCACCCTCTATCTCTTTGTGTGTATGTCACACCGTCTCTGTAATAAACGAACTCGACTGACTGTGCTATAGCCTGCGCCAGAGCGATAGTTTTCGATCTACCTCACTTGCAGTTCGAAACACGGTGCCATAACCGTCTGCCTCTCTTGCGCGCCATTGCCGAGAGCTGACTCTCCGTCTTTCTCTGATCTACCCTACCTCGCGCAACTTATTGCGAGCACAGAATTATACAACTATGAAAAAATTAATGTCGCGGATTTTGATGAAATCAATTTTCCTGGTTTTCAGACTGTCAGAACACATCCTGTCTAAAAATTGTTTGGTACCGTAATATGAATCGTTTATGTTTGTTTGCAGTGAATACTTCCTCTCTCGTCGCACCAGCATGGACGAATTGAGTGAGGCTGGAGATTATTCGTTCCGCCACGGAGGAGCCACCTCGTATATGACGCCGTGATCAGCTGATCGACCAGCTGACTGATCAGCTGATCCTCCTCCTCCCCCGCTTTCCCTTTGAGCTCAATTCCAAAGCATCTGATCTACTCGCCTAGTCTGTCTCACTGTCTCGCCTGACACTCTCGCATAATGTGCTATATGATTGCATAAGGTTTGAGATTTGCCGCCCCGTGAACTGCTCATGTACGTTTTCTAGAGAGAGTATTTGTGGACGTTCTGTGAGTGTTCCTCTTTTGGCTCCCTGCTTAGATGTATATTCAGAGGCATTGCTGTGAAAAAGTGTTGTTGATAGCGTGCAATCTTTTGGGTATGACATAAATTTTGTTTTTGAATATTGCGTTTTGGTTTATAAAACAGGTTGGATGCTTGTCTTTCACCAATATACCTCAAAAGTCGAAGTTCTGCTAATAAACTCTGCGTTTGAATTCTGTACACTGCATTTGAGCAACAGTGCATTTGATACGCTCACATGTTGTCCAGAAACTTTCGGGGAGATGACGCTATATTTTGCATTCGATCGTTGTATCTTTGAGATACGAATTGAGAAATAAATAAATAAAGTCAATAAATATAAAAGAAAAAAAAACATAGGAAAGAAGATAAAAGCGACAAGAGAAATGAGAGAGAGAGTAAGCGAGAAAAAGAGAAAGAAAGAAATCATCAGTGTTCGATGATACGAGATATACTGAAATGATGTTAGAACAAATCAGTAACCATCATATCATGGTTGCTAAAATTTGTAAAAATATAATTATATTTGAAAAATCTGATTTCTCACTATGGAATATGTGGTGGTGTTCGGTGCAACACGTCTATGAGCGCACGATATTGTGTCGCGCGCGGATTTTCATATATGCGGATTTTCTTTGTATTTCTTTGTTTCATTTTTCACCTATGCTGCTCAATTATGTTTGTTCGGTTCATGTGATACTCTGATTGTGAACCTATTCGTTCGTGCGGGTTCGGACCATCAATCGCGATCACAGTTCGCCCCAACTTGAAAATGTGATCAAATCTTGATTATGTTGCTTCCATATTGTTAATAGTTATGTCTTTTAGCTATGGTGACGGCTACGCAAGATGAACAGAAGGTGAACCTGCCGTGGGTGGAGAAGTACCGTCCGGCGACGCTCGGCGACCTCGTCTCCCACACTGAGATCATCCAGACTCGTGAGTCTGCCTTGTTTCTTTTTATATGGTCTAACTATTGTATATAACATCATATTTGCAGTTGACGTAACTATTACGAACTCTTTGCAGTGAACCGCTTCATCGCGACGGACCGCCTGCCGCACCTGTTGTTCTACGGACCGCCGGGCACGGGCAAGACGAGTACGATTCTGGCGGCGGCGCGTACAATGTACACTGACAAGCAGCGGCCGAGCATGGTGCTCGAGCTCAACGCCAGTGACGACAGGGGTGAGTTGTTGCGTAGTTTCCGTCCAATAATACAACTCACCACATTGTTCTTACTAAACTATTAGCACAAGTTGTAATATTGTCTAAGACATGCGTGTGCAGGTATCGGTGTGGTGCGTGAGGAGATCGTATCGTTCGCGCAGACTCGCTCTCTGCACAGCGGGGCGGAGGCCAAGGGCCAGCAGAAGCTCGTCATCCTCGACGAGGCGGACGCCATGACCAAGGACGCGCAGAACGCGCTCAAACGGTAGGGATTCACTTAATTGCCAGCTTGTTTCTATAATAGAACGCACTCAACGGCTCAAGCGTTTACTGGTGAGGATGTATATCAATGTGGATAATTATTCTATATACATTATGTCGTTATTATGTTCTTTTATAATGTTTTATATATAAAGCGTGAATTATCCATTTTGAGTGTGATCGAGAAGTACACTGACAACGTGCGGTTCTGCATTATCTGCAACTACCTCTCCAACATCATTTCGCCCATCCAGTCGAGGTGCACGCGCTTCCGGTCAGTTTGAATCCTTTAGAATATAATGTTGTTCATTATTTTATTGATTATTAACTATTATTTGTTGTGTTTAGCTGTTAGGTTTGTTGTTGTCGTTGTTGTTTATAAGTGTGTTTCAGCTTCGCGCCGCTCACCGAGTCGCTCGTGTCGCCGCGCATTGACTATGTACGTTTTGGTTATGATTGAAACGGTCAAGTTTCGTAGTGTAGTGGATAGTGGGCATGCGACGCAGCGTCGAGAATAGGTCTAGTGCACCGTCTCACTGTCACTGAACCAGTTTGCGTATTTGAAATAGAATAGTGAGTGTAAGTGTAGTCTAGAATAGTGGTTTGTTGAAGGTTGGGGGGGAACAAATTCGGTCACGCAGGTGTGCGAGAAGGAGGATCTGTCTATGACGGAGGACGGCAGGCGGGCGCTGCTCCATCTGAGCGGCGGCGACATGAGGAGGGTACTCAACGTCATGCAGGTACGCGGAGATTGTTGCAATTTTATATATATATATATATATATATATATATATATATATATATATGTGACTGGGATTTTATATGAGTGTGTCGTAGCAGGTGTAGGATGTATCATGTGCATGTTAATGTTGCAGTCTGTGTCGATGGCGTTTTCGGAGGCGTCGGAGGCGACCGTGTACCAGTGTGTGGGTCAGCCGACGCCCAAGCAGCTCGAGGGCATCCTCAAGACTCTCCTCAACGACACGTTCGAGAACTGCTGCAAGAGTGGGTGCGGGGTCCTAGCAACACTGCAACACTTATAGTTCTATGCTCGCAATGAGTTGCGCGCGGTGGGGTAGATCAGAAGAAGACGGAGAGTCAGCTCTCGGGAATAGCGCGCAAAACAAGAGAGACAGACGGTTATGTCACCGTATTTTGAACTGCATGAGAGGTAGATCGAAAACTATCGCTCTGGCGCAGGCTATATACATGCCATCGCATGACAAGCTGCGACTTATTTGTGTGGGCTGTGAAAGCGAAGGGTGTGAACGAGCAAGAAAGAGCAAACGAGCTAGCTTGTAGGAAATGTTCTTGAACGAAAGTTTCAATATGTTTTGTTTTTGCAGAGCTGGAGCGGGACTGTCTCGGCGCGGGCTTTGCGCTGGCCGACGTGGTCGCCCGCCTCCACGATCTCGTCTACGAACTAGACGTGCCCAGCGAGGTGGGCGGGGCTGGAGGGGGCGGAGTCCTAATTTCTATATTTTATATACACTGTATTGTTTTCATCAGTGAGAGTAGTCACGTAGTTTTATTAGCGTGGAGTAAACACAAAGTAGAGTAGTTATTGGTGGTGGTAGGGTGCGGCTGCGACGGGGTTGGCTGAACGGGAAGCAGACGCTCCAGCTGCGTACGTGTCCCTCTTGCGCCGACCGTAGTAGCCATACGCAGGGTAGCCGTACATACCGTAGCCTCCGTAACCACCGTAGCCACCGTAGTAGTTGCCCAAGCCCGTACCGTAGCCGCCGTACGGGTAGTACTGTAAGAAATACGGTAGAGTGTTGTAAGTAGGAGTAACTCACGAATTGAGCAGCGACGTGTTCAGTGGAGAGGAGAAGTAGTGCGAGCGACAGAATTAAGGATACACTGTAAATAATAAAGTATTAGGATTAGTAGACTACTTACGATTTACGGTAGGTAGGGTTAGGTTTGGAACGTTTAGCAACTCACATTTTGACCATGTTGATGACAGTGGGAGTTATTGGGAATTGTTGTGAAGTATTCCGAATTCCGAGCACCCGTCTTTATATACACCTCCGATTTTGGTTTTACGACAGTGTCGTTTTGGAGGTGGTGTCGTTTTGCATTTGTGTGACGATGCGATGGTATTCGGCGAGTTTTCGAGACTATTTGTGAGAGGGAAAGTGCATCTCACAAAAGGGGTAAACATATGCAAAAGGAGCGGGAACCGGGAGGCGTTAGCACGGGTGTACGCTACACCCGCCGAGAGAATGAGAGAGAAGGAGAGAGAAAGAGAGAAAGAGAGAGAGAGAGAGAGAGAGACCTTCGATGTTGACTAGCGCACAGCGGGTAAGCGAGAGGAGTGAGACTAGGTTTGATTGAAATCGAGAGGACGAGAGGTTAAGGTCGTAATCGGTGTTGTTGAAAGGGTTGAGTGTATATGGGAGTACGGTGCTTTCGGGTTCGCAGGGGCGAGTGATGGGTAACCCGATAAGTGACTTGTTGACTATGGTGACAGTCATGAGACTGCAGACTGACGATTGAGGTTTGGGGGTTACGGTGGGAGAAAGGAAGTTTGACAAACGCACAATCGTCAGTCCACTAGGAGTGATTTCGAATGTTCACAAAAATGTGTACAAATCGATGACGATCAGACTCTGCCTATGCGAAGCAGGTATCGTTTAGGTGACAATCGTTCTGGTGTGTGCCCTGGCGGAGACGGAGCGTCGTCTGGCGATCGGGGCGAGCGACCGCGTGCAGACTGCCGGCCTGGTCGGCGCGTTCGTCAAGGCACGGGCCATCCTCGCCGACGAGATCAGGAAGTAGGCGCTCCTCGAGAGGTTGATTGAGTGTGTTCTTCTGTTACCTCGGCATTCCCTTCCCGGAGTAACGATTCCTGTATCAATTTCTGATTCATTTGTACTTTCTACGGTAGTATTCCCTTTTAGCCTCAAAATTCCCAGTGATCTTCTCTCCATTTTTGACATCGACCTTGTATCTCATGCGGACATGTTCTCATTTCTCAAGTTGCTTGCCTTTTGTCCTTTATGAAGTTTGAAACGGTTTTGTAATGTTGTAATGCGGTATGCGGTAAAGTGTTTCATTAATTGATTTTCTATTTCGATGTTATGTGCATACCCGTTGTGACAACGGTTTGATATCTGAATTCGACTACTTGATTTTGTATCATTTTAAATGTTGTCAGGTATGCAACACAACAACCCAGGAGGACCGGGCGGACCGCCACATCAGGTATACTCTATATTACTATCACAGTATTTAATCATTTATGCATATTTAGGGCATGCCCGGCGGAGGTCCGGGACAGTTTGCGGGTCAGCCTGGTCAGCAGATGTACTATGGAGGGGGAAGACCGAGTGGACCCGGCGGACCCGGAGGGCCTGGTGGTCCCGGAGGACAGCCCATGAACAGTGAGTGGTTCTGTTCTTCTACTGCTATGTTTGCAACCTCTGTATTTCAGGAATGTACGCGCAGGGTCAGCCTGGAGGCGGGCCTATGATGGGCGGGGCTCCGAGTGGCGCGCCCGGACAGATGTATGGAGGACCGCAGGGACAGATGCAGGGTGGAATGTATGGAGGCCCGGGAGGAGCTCCCGCTGGAGGAGGGTATCCTGGACAGCCCGGACCGGGTGGGCCCGGAGGACCTGGAGCGCCAGGGCAAACTGGAGCGCCTGGTGAGAGTTTTTGTGTCAAAACATTGGAATTGCATACGTATTCATGATATTTACGAAACGAAGTCACACACCCATGATTTTTATGTGTTTATTTCAGGCGGTATGGGTGGACAGAGCATGCAGTACCAACAGCAGCAGCAGCAGTACCTACAACAACAGCAGCAGCAACAGAGAATGGGGCAGGGTCAGATGGGAGGACCGGGGGGACCGGGGGGACCGAGTGGCGGGCCGGCGCAGATACAGCAACATCAGCAGTACGGGTGAGTGAGCAGTGATCGATACTGTATTTCCCCGGCGTTGGTTGCTCCCATTCATATTGTATGTTGTGTTCAGCTATGTGGATCAGAATGAATTCCGTTCTGATCTACTTTGATTCATTGATCATGTGAGTTTGTAGAAACTCGGTTCCGATGGAGCAGAGTCAGTCCGGTCAGCCGGGACAGCAGCAGCAACATGCGCAGGCTCAGCAACAACAGCAGATGGTGGGTTTGTCTCTGTAGGCGGTTCTGACCCTGCCACTTTTAGCCGCCGCAGCACATGCACTCGCAGCATGCGGGGCCGGTGGGAGGAGGAGGGGGCGGCGGGGGCGGACCTGCCATGCCACACGTGCACATCAAGGAGGAAGTCAAGGTGGGTTAGTGGTTTTTTGAAGGGATTTTTGGCATTGCATCAGTAGTAAGTTGCCGTTGATGATGTGGTGATGCAACGTATTTTGTGTGGGTTTGATGGAATGTGTTGGAACGCGTCATGTGCATGACTGTGTGCTTTTAGCCGGCGGTGCGTCCTCTGAACCCTCCGCCGTACTCGTCGGCTGTGCTCGACAACCTCGCCAGCTACTCGGTCGGCACACTCGCACTCATCGGGAGGGAGCTGGTGCACGATCTCGGAGTGAGGTGGGTGGAAAGGCAGAGAGGGAGTGCGAGTGAGAGACTAAAGTTGCGACTTTGCTCACCGGAGACCGGCAGAAATTGAGATATTCACATGATTGTGTTTCAGGACGTACGCTCTGTGCGCCTCTCTGAAGGCGGTGTCTGAGAAGAAGGCCGCGTCGTCCGGCCAGGACCCCGATCAGCTGATGCAGTACTGCGCCATGCTCCTCGAGAAGTTGGCCGAGATCCGATTGAGGTGGGGCTGCTTGGATTTGTCTCTTTGTATGTATGCTTGGTTCTGGTAGTTCGTTTTCTGTCTTGTTTCATTGTTATCAATTCGAAAATGTTTGTAGTTAGTTGATTCTACTTTTGTAGGATCGAAAAGCTGCAGCCGGAGACGACGCTGGATGCGGACGGGTTCATTGCGAGGATGGCGGACGATGGACGAGAGGAGGAGAAGATGGGAGAGGAGGAGAGGGAGAAGCAGGTGGGGGTTAGATACGGTAGGGTAGAAGACAATGTGTGTGAAAGATGGGGAAAACGTGAATAGTGAATGAATGATGATTGTGGACACAAGTATGAGAAAACGAAAAGGTGTTTGTCGCAGGCAGTGTTCGCGGCGAACCGCGAGAAGCTGGTGCGCATCTCAGCCGATGTGAAGATGCTCGACTGGCTGGCCGCCGTGTCGGACCCCCACCACCTGAAGACGGTCGACAAGCTGGACAAGTAGGGAGGGAGGGAGCGAGGAGGAGGACGAGGTTGAGGCTGGCTAAGTTTGTTACGTTTCCAATTTTCCATTGTACAATCTCATAAATTACATCCCGTGTTTGTTTTTGTGTTTTCTTGTTGTACATATTGCATAAATATTTTATTATGTGGTGTCTTTATGATCGTTTATATTGATTGTTACGGGTTATGATTGCCCTGGAATATCTCGTGATTATCGATTTATCGATTATTGCATATTGTCCTGTCTAGACATGCCGAAGACGTCCATCTTCCGCTCGCGCGTCGGCACCGAGCTGCTGATGGGCAAGGTGGTGCAGCTGAGTCAGATCGGAATCGACCGGATCCCCTGCGCACAGGTGAGAAAGGGCTTCGTGGGTGGTCTGGAGAAAAGACGTCGTCGTGTGTGGTCCGTGTGGCCGCTGGGAAATGTCATTAGTGGCGGAAGAAAGGGGAGAGGGTCGTTCAGAGGCTTTTCTGTGCGCATGTCAGAAACAGAGGGGGCGTCGTGGGTGGTCTAGGAGCTTGGTGATCCGGTGTGTGGACTCATTCCACCTCCGGGTTTTTTGTCCACCTCCGGGGTTTGGTGAGTGTCTGTTCCATTTTTCGTAAACCGAATGGTTATATCCGATGAGTCTGTGAGTTCATCTTTTTTTTCTCAAACAACCGGTGAGTGTTGGAGCAGTGAGCGGGAGGTTCAGCCAGTAGCCAGTAGCCAGTAACATCATCGTGTAGACAAGCCAGCCGAGTGAACCGAGTGAGTGATAGTGAAAACAGCCGGAGACGGCAGGCAGAAGAGCTCACGAGCCGCCCCCGTGCGGTATTCCTGTCGTGTACAGCGTTTTAACAAGTTATTTTCTAGCTTTAACTTACGCGGGGAGGACACCTACCCCCAGCCCCGATCTCTACCGTTTGGGACCGAAGATGGGCATCGGAATTCAAAACAGAACTGCGTCGGCGAAAGTAGCCTACGGGAATTCTCCGGCCGGAAATCCGGCGTTAAAGTTTCGCGTTTCGTGTAACCGTTTATAACGACTATTTCACCATAGCCAGCGTGGCCGAACGGTCAGCGAGCTCGTCTAGTAAGCAGGCGACGCGGGTTCGATCCTCCCGCCGGAGAATGCTCGTAGGCTACTTTCGCCGACGCAGTTCTGTTTTGAATTCCGGTACCCATCTTCGTAAACAAAACTGTAGAGATCGGGGCTGGAGGGTAGGTGTCCTCCCCGCGTTATTATACTAACCTTTAGCAGAAATAAAATGGCAAGTCCGTCGAGGAGTGGGTAGAGTGTAATTAGGTCATACACGTGCATGCTGAAATGTTATCATCTCACCTTGTCGCATGTCATTGTCACAATGTATTTGTATCACCTGTATTTGGACATGTCAACTCCCACAACTGATGAAGTGAAAATACACAAAAGTGGCAGTGTTTGGAGACATATGGGAATAGACGCCTGAATGTATGCGCATGATTGGAACATCTGATCAATTGATCTCGCTCTTCAGAGTGCAACAAGTAAAGTATTCGTTTGGATCCATGCCTGAGAGACTTCAGTCAGCTTATGGTGTATGTGCACTATGCTAATATTCTCTGGTGTTGTATAACTTATATAAGCTATGCACTTGTGACTAACTGATACAGTATAAGTTCACAATGAAAACCTGTATAATGAGTACACGCATAAGTTGCTTGTGTAGTGCGCTCGTGCGAGCAGAAATCTTGGCGACATTGATGCCCCTGAAAAATGTTTCTATAATAGGCTCGCACTTAGCTCAGGATTTTTTGGTGTACATATTAACGATTTTGAAAATACAGTATTCTGAACGAAACGAACAGCACGTTTTCATATTGCATTGAGTTCGAGACCCATGCAGTTTTGTCAAAATGAAAACATCATACCATTCTGATCGTGTCTAACCCTAAGGTCTCTAGTAAAAAGAGTGAAACTCATTTGCTGACCCACTATAGAAAAATAAATTAAAAAAAGATTCACTGGCAAGTGAATGCGACTGAAATCTCAAGAGATTGTCTCGCTCACTGCATGGTGCCCACTCCAAATACCACCATAGTGGTGCATGATATGGTAATTACTGAGACGAAAAAAGCGATAAATATCGTCGAGGTGGGATCCGTGTGCGTGGATGAGGGAGTGTGAATCTGAAAGTGGCAGTCAGTGTCTTCGCAGTTGTCAAACAGGTGCCGTTGAAATATGTTGCACTGATACCATCTCGATTCAAAACCGGCTGGTGCATACATACCAGAAGAACGACAGCCAGCAATGCGCAGTCCTGTGGCGGAACGCCGAACATCTCCATGAACTCATGGTAGATAGTGGAGTAGACGTATTGTGTGGTGGAGGTGTGGGGTACTGTGAGTGTGCACACCATGACTAGCCAAACTATAGCCACCGCACTGATCAGGGCAATGCCGATAGTGATACGAAGCGTGGTCAGGTCTGCTCTTCTGAAGAATATAGATGAAATATACTCGGACAGTTGTGAGCTTTTCGGCCTTTAAGCTTTTATTGATGCGAAATCAGAAGACTCACCTGTGTATGGATTTGTATCGGTAGACAAAGTGAAACGCTAGGAACATTATGAGTTGGAGTTCAACGCAGGCGTGAAGGAATAGGAAGGGTCGACCGAACATAGGATAGGTGGAGAGAATACTCCGACCTACGAACACCATTACGCGCATAGAATCGAACAGTACAATGACCTGCATTTAATGATGTACATGACATATTTATACAATTATACAATTTATCTCACCGGTAGTATTGCCAGCTTAACGAAGGCATATGCGATTTGGAGGGTACTGAACATTGTGAGAAGACGTCGATAGTTTCCGAGATGATTGTGTACTCTGTACATGATATGGAGAAGGAATGAATGAACGATGATTCCCGCGATGGAACACACAGTTGGTAGGATTTCCACGCCAACTTGATTCATTTTAGTCTAAATGTAAGAAATATTGTGCGCAGTTGTTCCAATCTAATGAAATCCAATAACACCGTGCTGAACAATAAAAGATGAGCAAAAACTCGCTCACAGTATGCGACTTTATAGGCGGTTATTACTATTCTACCCAATGTGCCCATGTCACTTTCCTTTTCGCATTTATGTTTACGTTTTGAAATGTGAAACAAATCGAGACGCGAAAGAGTGAATGTAATTCGAAAAAGACGAGGCAGCGTGAATGCGCGCAATGAGGCTGGTGCGGAATGATTTCACGTCATCGGATGGTGGAGTGTTAGAAGAAGGTCAAGTGAAATACGGTAGAGAAGACTGTGAGCGAGATAAGAAAGGTGCTCATGAAGTACTAGGGGCGCTTTTGTAGCGCGTGTAAACGTGCGATTTGTCGCCTCTCTTTGTTTACTAGTCGCAAATGTTGTAGCTTCCGCAAAGTGCGCTTGCGATTTTCAAAGGAGCCATCACATACATTTCGTTTGCACGTAGCTCAAAATTTCTCGTCAAAAACATTATGTTTTCACTGTTTATTTTTGATGTGTGACGCAGTTTTTCTGCAATAAATTGTTATTATTACCAGTCGGAGTTTCGCCTACGGCGCTCCTCCTCCTGGGTTTTGTGAGGAATCCCCAGTGGGGATGATTTCGCAATCACATGCTCTCGCTGTGAAAGTGCAAACCCGCCGCGTCTCACACGCTGGCTGCGGCTGGGCTATATAAGCGTCGCATGAGCAGACAGACGGACGGACGGACAGGCCGTTTTCTATATTATATTATTATTATATATTATTAGTATGTTTTACAATAGTTTTAAGTACTCTAAACTGTTGGATAGTATAAATTTCATCTCACGTTCACTTCTCCTATTCGCAAGGTCGCCGCATCTAGCTAGCGTAGTCGAAGCTCTCTCGTTTCCCGCAGGTCACGCAAAGTTTTGTTAATTTTAATTTGAAACTTGCGTGCGAAAAGTAGCCGGCTACAAAAAAACTCCCACGTATTTCGCTCACGTATTTCATTGTTAACGTGGCGACAATTCGCGCTAAATTTTTTTTCAATTGTAGCCTGCGTCTCTTCGCTGGCAGACTTTAGAAAAATAGCTTGGCTTTTCTAAAATCGCACGGGCACGCGCTACAAAGTATGTAGGGCCCCTTATGGCTGCCCTTCCCGATGGAATGCTTGTCCCGAGACAGCGGAGTGAGAAGGACAGCACTATGGCCATTGAGAGGGATGGAGTCTGTGCTGTGGTGGCAAGTGCGAGACTACGACTACCCGGTAAACGAGTTAAGGAGGCTATGGAATGCCCTACCGGAGAAGGCTGTATTGGATTGGAGGAGACCAATCAGTCGTTCAGGCGTGTTGTCTATAATCTGTGAATAATGACTGCGAGAGGCGGCGTTTCATCATACTAACAGTTTGTTAATAGGCTAGAATGTTTCTATAACATGTTAGTTGAACTTATCTAGTTCTCACAGTCATTATGATCCAAGACACTTTTTTCGCCTGAGAACAATTGGTACGGTTATATCTTTTTTACCCTCAACGAGTAGTGAGATATACGCAATACCAACAAAAAAAGAAGAGTCATCTGTCATAATGAGCTCATGCGACAAGACTCGTGAATTATTTATCGAATTGTTTATTACTATTGGAGAAATAGAAAGGGGAAGTTGACTGTGTGATCTCGAATGTGAAAGTGAAAGTGACAGAGAAGCAGCACAATATACGGGTCGAGTCGCGAGAAGAACACTGCTGGTGCTGCGAGAAATGACCGCACAGAAAACAACTTTTGTTTCAGACAATGTAATAATGGTGGTGAGAATCTGTACGGCGTATGTAAACCGTTAGATAGTGGTAATTTGTGTAACTACTAAGCTTATTGAGTTTTCTAATATTGTGTTAACATAACAATAATTTTGTGTTTTCGTTAGAACCGCTAGATAAATCAAAAATTGTGTGCTTATTAACTTTATTGGGTTTTCTAGTATTACGTCAACATGACAACAATCATTTCTGTTACTCAGTGGTTTCTCTTACTCATTATTAGTTAATTCAATGACAAAACTCTCACTTCTACTCTACGTACTCCCCACTTACTTTCCTTTTACTTTCTACATGCTATTATCTAATGCCCTAGCGTATACATCGTAAATAAGTGGAAACTTAATGGGAAGTTAGCAGGAAAATATAATGGCTTTGTTGAAAAATAATGGTTCACAGTGTGCAAGTGGTGAGAAAAACGAGTTTTTTTTTTAACAGTTTCCTTTTAATTGTATTCACTGTTAGAGAAATAAATATGTATGAACTTGGCGGATTGTGTCGATGTCTCGTGTTTCCAGGTTCGCTGCAGCGTGAACGAGTTCAACATCTACCTGAAGAAGTACTTTGCACGCTCGTTCGACTACTGGGCGCTCGACAAGGGCGCGGTGGTGAGTGTCGAGTGTGTGTATTGATTGATTGATTGATTGCTTGATTGTGTCAGGGCGGTCTGGGCGACACTGTGATGATCCGCCGTATCGATGGCCAGCTTCGTCCCACCGCCACCGTCTCCCACAAGCTCGACAAGATTGTATTCAAGTACGGTGAGTGAGGCAGGAGGGGTGGAGCTTGAAGAGCGGGCAGTCGAGTAGGTTGTAGTGAGAGATGTGTGTTTTGATAGACAACATATGCACGAGGAATGTGTTTATGTGCGGAGTGCGGGTTGTTGATGAGTGATTCAGGCAACATCGTGGACCCTGTGACTGGGAAGAGGGTGGTGGCGGATGTGCTGGAGGACGAGGCACAGCTGCGGAAGGAGCTGGTCGCCGAGGTCGTCGACCAGCCATTCGAGCAGGTACGCGACGGATCTCTCTCTCTCTCTCTCTCTCTCACCCCTCTCTTGCAGGACTCGCTGCTCTTTGACGAGCGCCGTGTGGCGCAGAGGCAAGTGCTGGAGAAGAAGCGCGACGAGCTCGCCTGAACATCCGGAGGATTGGCAGCGTAGCACCCGCCTGAGTATCATTGTGTGACTCGCTCTCAGCTCAACGGTTTATTGTTTCGCGCTAGATATGTGTATAGAGTTATCCCGTAGGTTTAGAAGGACTATTGTTATTTGTTGATTTGTGTGCAGAGCGTTTGAAAATGATAAATGTTTTTTTGAATGTTGTTGAGAAAGTGATTGTGAAACGCTTGGACATGAGTTGCGAACGAGCTCTGAAATATCTGATCGTCAAATAAAAGAAATGGAGCTATTGATTTATCGCTTGATTGTGTAGATGTCGGTGGAGCGACCGACGACTCTCGTGGTGACACAGTATGTGGAGAAGCGAATTGCACAGGTCGCCGACCTGTTACAGGTACGCTATCGATTGATTGTTGATTTTTGATCGATACTATCGATCGTTCAGATGGTGGACAACTCCAAGTTGGTGAGCGGCGAGGTGACAAAGGGACCGCGAACAGCGGCGCAGCGACTGCCGCGACATATGCGGAGGTGTGGTATTGATTGATTGACATTATTGATATTGATTTATTGATTCCCAGGCGCGCCATGGGCTACAACGTGAAGCGGATGCCGCGTTCGATGCGCGAATTCGCCGCCCCGTTTCTCGCGAACAGCAAACATCGGTAGGGTTTTGAAAATATCCAGAAAAAGAACAGAATGTTGTAGAAAGAAGCCGCCGTCTCGATTCGCGCGCCGCCGCCCCAAGAATCTTCTGCTCAACTACATCAGGAGGCAGAGGGAGAAGGTGGGAGAGAGGGGGAGGGAGGGAGAGAGAGGAGAGGGAGAGGGATGGAGAGAGAGAGTGTGTGTCCTTGGTGCAGGTGTGGCTGGAGACGCACATCTGGCACGCCAAGCGCTTCTACATGATGGACGCGTGGGGCTACCGACTGCCCGACAGGAGCTTTCAGGTTGGTGGATCTTATCACCCATTTTGCGTAATTGTAACTGTATAAGTTTTGGCTGGATTGAATGTTCAAAGTTCGCAGCGTGGAGTTGATAGTGATGAGTTGACTCGGCTGTTGCAGCGCAACTTCCGTCCCGTGTACCGCGCGTCGATGCGACACTGCGCCGTCAGAGACCACAGCTACCTGTGCTGTCTGCAGGTGAGTGCTTGTTGTTGTTGTTGTTGTTGTTGTTGTTGTTGTTGTTTCAATTGTGCTAGTTGAGGTGTCGTGTGCGAGTCAGTCGGATCTGATTGCCCGTCTCGCCCCTCTGTTCTCGGCAGAAGCCAGCGCCACGCCGGCGTTCAAGAGCGCTCTCGATGGACGGTGAGCATCTCTCTCTCTCTCTCTCTCTCTCTCTCTCTCTCTCTCTCTCTCTCTCTCTCTCGTCATTGCCACCATTTCAGGTACGAAGTGTCTGCACAGATGTTCCGTGCGAGAGAGTACCCTCGTGGCTTCATCGCCCCCGTACGCCTGCAGTGGAGTCGGGGACAGACTGGGTGGGTGGGGTGATCGATGTATTGATTATTTTTGAATATGGGAAAGTATTTTGCAGCACCTACCAGCTGCAGTTGTGGACACACCCGGCGAGCTATGCGGAAGTACGAGAGCAGCTCGTCTCCATTCTGAGACTGGAGAAGAAGGATGTCAAGAAGGAGGAGGAGGAGGACAGGGATGTGAAGATGGAGGTGGTGGAGGAGAAGGGAGAGGATGGAGAGAAGAAGGGTATCCCTCGTTCGGCGGCCGAGTGGCGACTGCGGCGGTGCGAGCTGCAGACGGAGGAATATAAGAGTGCGGACGGGAAGGTGGAGGTGAGCGGAGGGGAGAGAGGGAGGGCGAGATAAAGAGAGAGGATAGTGAATGAAAGGAGCATGTTCAGATGCTGGACCTTCGCGACCAGCTGGTTCGCGTTCGTCTGTTTGGCGCGCGCAGTCTGGCGGTCGCGGCCGCCGCACTGCGGACAGTGCGGGGAGACGGGGAGGGAGAGTGGGGGTGGGTTGTAGATCACAAGCATTTCGACAGATACGCATCGTTCAGAGTCCTAGATCTTTATTGATTGCATCATCACGACTATGCATGTCTTTCCAGCGCGAACCACTCTGAGTGGCGTAGCGGGGGCGTGGTGGGGGAGGCTAGCGGCGCGCATCAACTGCCAGACGGCACGGTACTCAGTCTGCTGGTAGAGGACCCGCGGCTGGCCAAGCCCGTCAAGAGGTACGCGTGCACATCTCTCTCATACGGCATACGAGTAATGGGCGCTCGCAAGTGATTCGATTTGCAGAACGTCTCCGGAGTGGCGCGCGGCGTGCGCCGATCCGGTCGACGCGGCGGCTCTCGCGCCAGTGAGACATGAGCTGTGGCAGGTGCGGCACTCTCACTGTTCCATGTGCAGTGCAGTATGGATGCATTTGCAGCGCGAGGCTCGTCTCTCCGCGCTCCGCACTCGTCTCACGGACGCGGAGCTGAACAAGCGGAGGGGAGAGCGGGTGGCGACAGTCGAGGAGACAGAGTGCAAGGTTGGAGGAGGGGAGGAGGGAGAGTTCGGACAAGGTGTGGACGGAATGGTGTTCAGATCCCAGTGCAAGTGATTGTCCGCAATGCTCCGGGCGGGGCGACTCCTCTCTGCGGCCTAGAGATCATTGCGCCCGCCGGGTTTGGTGAGTGCCTATTTCATTGTTCGAAAACGGAATCGTTTACCGCACTTGCGTTGCGACTAGAGTTTCGTTCGATTTACGAAACGGTCATTCACAAAAAACCTGTAATAACGTACATTTACGTCTCTGCAACAAATCTCACCGGCATTATTGCCAGCTTGGCGAAGGCGTATACGATTTGAAGGACGCGTATGTGAATCGCCAGATAATTATAAATCATGTGAATACTACCGTTATTGAGTTTTGTAGTATTGTGTTAACATAAAAACAACCAATTCAGGGATTTGTGCGCATTAGTCGATTAATGCCGTACAAATTGCACGCACGTAATGAACCGATAATAACTGAGGTGACACGTGTTTATCTACATCACTTTCCAAAAACTGGCGAAACTTTTGTTGATACAGCTGCTTGTTTGAAAAAGCGAAACAAACGTAGAATTTCTTCTCTATATTGCTTGAGAAGCAAAATGATAGCTATAGCATCCAAAAGCGGGTAGATGGATACGACATCATAAGTCAGCACGCTGAAATGTGTCGACATTATGGTTCGAAATGTTATTTACTTGCCTCATTTCTGACATCTCCAGTGCAAACATGGCTGTAACCATAATTGTGAAGAGCGGAAGTGTTTGCATGCACAGCGGTATCACAGCCTGAATAGTAGATTTGAACTCATCCACATCGCGACTGCGAGTGCAAAGTACACCTGTATCACGAGTGCCCTCATCAGTTGTTTCTGCAAGTCGGCAGTCTTGCGTGATACGGTAGTGGAATTAAGTCCGCTAAACGAATTGCTTGGGAACAGGCTGACCGAAGCGATTGCGTTACCGTAGAGTGCGAATGCCGAATACTATCATTGTGGCGCAAGATAGAAGAACTACGAGGCAGAAATACCCCATGACACTACGGGAAATGATGTTTGTCGTCGATGAGTCTGTGTCGTTGGACAGTGTGAATTCTGGCGGTGGACCGGAAGGTGGTGGTCGAGAAGGAAGGGGACCGAACAATGGATTGGAGCCCGGTGCAGGCAGCCCTGGATCAGCACTGCTCGGTTCGACTGCATGAATCTGGAATTATCATCGATGATATGACATATCATATTATGCGACGAAGACATACTTTGATAGCGACTGTGATGACGGACATGTCAATAAGGCTCTCATTGAACAGGTATTGGAATTCGTTCCAAATTGTGTTTCCGACGTATGGGTTGGGACGCGTGAAGACGGCCACTAGCACCAGCCACGTCACAGCAAGGAGGAAAGCGACCACACATCCGATAGTGACGCGGACAGGCGTTAGATTGTGCGAACTAGAAACGGCATGGATTGACTAGCTGCTCCGAAACTACCTGTGAATGACTGCGTAGCGGTAGACAAAGTGGAAGGCAAGACACACGACGAGTTGCAGCTCGGTATAGGTGTGTGTGAAGAGGAGGGGATAGCCGAATCGCGTGAATGTGAGCGCACTCCTGCCGACGTAGCCGAATATGCGCGACTCGTCGAACATGATGATGACCGGCTCGACGAGAATGTTAGTGAGAGCATAGATAATCTGAAAGATCACTTGAAAAATCACCCAATCGTGAACTGAACAGAAGCAAAGTAGCAATGATTCACTTGGAGTATGCGGCTGAATGCGGTGAGGAGTCGTCGATATCCGCCGACGTGGTTCTCCACTTTGTACATTATGAACAGGAGGAAGAGGTGTGCGGCTAAGGCGAGAGCCGAGAAGGTGGTTGCGATGTCTGGACGACCGACTAGCAGCATCTGTACGGAAAAGCGTGTATACATTAGCACAAGTGAGTTCACAATAACGTCACAGTTCAAGTAATCTTTTTTTTATTATTTAAAAAAAAGTCGCAATGTCATGGAAACACTAGGAACTAATACAGTGAAAGTGGGTGCGACTAGCGCGCTTCGCGCGCTAGAAATATGGGTATAAAATAGAGGAGAAAATCATCTATCGATTGATATATAGATTGACTTGATATGTGCTCTAGAAGTGCTATTAGAAGCTGTGCTAGAAGTGCTGTTGTCAGTCTACCAGTAGATGACTGATCTTTATTCATTTCCTTATTTTTTTTATATTAATTTTCAGTAATTTCAAACAATTAGAAAGTGTCACAGTCTATCTGGTTGATAGTATCTGCTTGACTGCTTTTCTACAGATGTTATATTTACTATGCTCATAGAAGGCGCTCCGGCACGCTTCGCGCGCCTCCGCGGTCAAAGTCGATCAGTAGATCAGTAAATATAATAATTTATTAATCACTGATACTGATATACAATCTTTTCTACTCTCTGATATTTTACTCTCTCGTATGCACATAAAGGGAGCTCCGGCACGCACCGCGCGCCTCCGCTGTAAAAAAGCCTATCAATTATCAGTGGCTCAGTAATATAAATATTAATATTTTGATTACTGATACTGAAATGCATTTCTCTGACTCTCTGATCTTTCACTTTCTCGTATGCACATAGATGGCGCTCCGGCACGCTCCGCGCGCCTCCGCGATAAAAAAGCCTATCAGTTATTAGTAGATCAGTAATATAAATAATAATACTTTGATTACTGATACTGAAATGCATTTCTCTGACTCTCTGATCTTTCACTTTCTCGTATGCACATAGATGGCGCTCCGTCACGCTCCGCGCGCCTCCGCGGTAAAAAAAGCCTATCAGTTATTAGTAGATCAGTAATACAAATAATAATATTTTGATTACTGATACTGAAATGCATTTTCTCTGACTCTCTGATCTTTCACTCTCTCGTATGCACAAAAAGCGCTCCGGCAAGCTCCGCGCGCCTCCGCGGTCAAAGTCGATCAGTAGATCAGTAATATTAAAAATATATTGATCACTGCTACTGATATGACTTTTCTCCGACTCTCTGATCGTTCACTTTCACGTATGCACATAGAAAGCGCTCCGGCACGCTCCGCGCGCCTCCGCGGTAAATGCTTATCAGTAGATCAGTAATAATAAGAATATATCGATCACTGCTACTCATATGCATTTTCTCCGACTCTCTGATCTTTCACTTTCTCGTATGCACGTAGAAAGCGCTGCGGCACGCTCCGCGCGCCTCCGCGGTCAAAGTTGATCAGTAAATCAGTAATAATAAGAATATATTGATCACTGCTACTGATATGCATTTTTTTCCGACTCCTGATCTTTCACTTTCTCGTATGCACATAGAAAGCGCTCCGGCACGCTCCGCGCGCCTCCGCGGTCAAAGTTGATCAGTAGATCAGTAATAATAAGAATATATTGATCACTGTTACTGATATGCATTCTCTCCGACTCTCTGATCTTTCACTTTCTCGTATGCACATAGAAAGCGCTCCGGCACGCTTCGCGCGCCTCCGCGGTCAAAGCCGAATATCAGTAATTATAATAAAACATTGATCACTGATACTGATATGCATTCTCTCCTACTCTCTGATCTTTTACTCTCTCATATGCACATAGAAAGCGCTCCGGCACGCTCCGCGCGCCTCCGCGGTCAAAGTCGATCAGTAGATCAGTAATAATAAAACTATATTGATCACTGATACTGAAATGAATTTTCTCCGACTCTTTGATTTTTTACTCTTTTGTATGCACATAGAGGGCGCTCCGGCACGCTTCGCGCGCCTCCGCGGTCAAAGCCGATCAGTAGATCAGTAGTTGTAATAATATACTGATCACTGATACTGATATGCATTCTCTCCTACTCTTTGATCTTTCACTCTCTCGTATGCACATAGAGGGCGCTCCGGCACACTCCGCTGTGAAACAATATAAAATATAAGATAGAGAGAGAGAGAGAGAGAGAGAGAGAGAGAGATTAAGAGTGGGTAACCGTGGGATGTGCAGCTGGTTGACAATTATGATTTAATTTAGATGCAAGTACATTATAGTTATCACTAATCTGAAATCATAAAATATAAGAGAGAGATAGAGGAAGAGAGGAGATAGGGAGAGAGAAAGAGAGCGAGCGACCGAGAGAGAGAGAGAGAGATACGAAAAAGAGCAAGACAAAAGAGAGAAAGAGAGAGGGATGAGAAAAGGAGAGGGATGAGAAACGAAGGTTACATAGTATTTCGCCTCGCCTCACTTCTCTGATTAAATATAGAATGTCGTTAGTGCATACAGTTATATTTGTATTGTATTTGCTCAGAATATAGAATTTGCACAGTTTGTGGAGTGTGGTGAGCTGTTTCGTAGTGCATGGTGCTGTTCTCGCTCATTTGCACAATTTACTGTTTCTTTCTCTAACAGCAGACAGACTGGCAGCTGGCGCACTCTCACCTCGCCACACTCTCTCGTCGCGGGGCAATAAAACGACGTCGATTAGAGGAATTTAATTGATAGCGGGCGTCAGAGGTCACAAAAAGATGCAAATTTTGGTAGAAGTGTAGTGGCCACCTGTATGCATGTTGTAGTAAAGGGAGATGTTACACGGTTGCCTAGTTTTCTTGAACAGCCCGCGACAATTGTTTGGTGTCGCCTCGCCTCGATTAAATCACTTCGTGAAAGGAAACCAGGAGGAGTTATGAAAAGATTACGGGCAGATTTGTAGATTAGGAAGTTTAGAGGAGTGACGTCAAAACCGTTTCTCGAAAGCTGGAGTCTGCGATTCGCAGTACTCGTTCTTGTAAGGCCTACTCGATGCAACCGTTCAACCACCTACCCGTCTCCTCGCCTCACATACTATTTCGCTGCTTTTCTGTCTGACGCTCTCTGATTACGCGCTATTTCGTCGGACTTTCTCGAGCTTATAGCTCCGCGGATATGAGAGATATGATAACATAAAGATTTTGGGAGCATCTCCAGACCGAGGGCTTTACAGCCATACCAAATTTAGCCGGATCCATGCATCGGTGGCCTTTGTGGAGCCATGTATGGACGGACACCATAGGGCATTTTACACATACAGGCGCAGCGGCGCTGCGATAGGGTTCTTGGAGAACGTTTAAATTAGAATTCATTTATCATTGGACTATTGAACAAGGTAGCAAAACAGCTGTATAAATATAAACGGCCGATGAATGACTCTATTTTTATAGATTGAAGTTGGCAGCGGGTATTAACTCTCGCCTTATATCAGTCCCAGGAGTTTTCAGCCAATTACGGTCTATTAGCGGAATCGTATAACATTCATGTTTCCATTATCCCAAGATAGGGTTCTTGGATTACGAGATTACGTTGACCCTGCCCACCTCCTTGCTCCTGACTGATGAGAGTAACACAAAACAGGGACTGGGAGAAAGTTTTTGCGCATCTCTAAATATATCACACATTCCGCGTAAGAATCGAACGATTTCAGAGTAGATAGGACCTAGGAAAACGATGGATAGGCGACGTTGCGGGGATGGGGGATGCGTGATCTTGGATGTGGAATGTGGAAGTGTGAATGACACAGGAACTGCAGAAGTTATTTGATTTGATAGCCCGGTGCACGACAATCGAGAACAAGAAAGAGCACGGCTCGTAAGGCGAGAAATGGCCAATTGTAGAATTTTCTGTGTTAGGCTGGGGGTAATCCCGTTAGTAGTGGTAAAACTTCTAAAAACAGGTTGAAGGTTGTGTTTTTGTTCATAATTATGGTGTGGGGTAGATTGATACGACATCACGTTCTGCTTACAAGGAGTGACGTTTAGGTCACAGAAGCCGATAGTGACCAAACTGATATCAGAGATACCCTAGGAAGTCACTAGCCATACATTTCGAGATATTTACGTTTCAACTTTTGGAGCTGAACCGTGTGGATTGCTTTTGCGGTCTGTCACTTCATTCGCGCGAGCTGTGAAACAGCTGCGGTGGCCTAGTGGTTAGAGCGGCCGTCTGTCAAGCGGCAGGGTGTGGGATCGCTCTCCGGTTATGCTTTTCATTTTGCCGATTCTCTCCAGACTTGTACTTTTTTGTTCGAATGGTTGGAGTCACGCATGGTGAGGGGATCATGTGGAAACCTTCGTCGGTAATATTTTTCGATTTTTTTGAAAATGAAGTTTAAAGAACGCAAACATTTTGTAATGAGCCCTCAACAAGACATATGACCGTTCGATTTGAAAAAAGAAGATGATAGAAGTTTTCTAACAACTGCCCAATCGTCACCAGAAGTACAAGTCCGGAAAGAATCGGCAAAATGTAAAGCATATCCGTAGAGCGAACCCACACCCTACCGCTTGACAGACGGCCGCTCTATCCACTAGGCCACCGCCGCTGTTTCACAGCGCGCGCGAATGGAGTGACAGGCCGCAAAAACAATCCACACGGTTTAGCTCCAAAATTTGAAACGTAAATATCTCGAAACGTATGGCCGGTCCTGTGGATTTGAAAACGGTTTTCGACTAGTGACCTCCTAGGGTATCTCTGATATCAGTTTGGTCACTATCGGCTTCTGTGACCTAAACGACTTTCCTTGTTAGTGAGAATATGCGAAGATTGCGTAAGTGAATCGTTAGGTAAATGTGAATAATGACTACTTACACTAACGTTATTGATATTTGTTATGTCGATAACAATCAGATCAAGGTTTGTGTTTCTTTTACTCAGTTAGCATCGATTGAAACATTGTAAAACATTGAACGCAATTCTCAGATATGTTTATTTACACATCACTTTCATATTAACTGGCTACTCGTTTGGAAAAGCCAAACCAATGTAGAACTTCTTTTCTGTATTGCTTGAGCAGCAAAATGATAGCTAACGCATCCAAAAGTGGGTAGATTACGACATCATAAGTTAACACGCTGAAACGTTTCGACATTAAGTACAGTTCGAAGCGTATTAACTTGCCTCATTCCCGCAATCTCCAGTGCAAACATGGCTGTAACCATAATTGTGAAGAGCGGAAGTGTCTGCATGCACAGCGGTATCACTGCTTAAATAGAATGGAACTTGTTTGCATCGCGACTATGAGGTGTGATGTGAGTGCAAAACACACCTGAATCATGAGTGCTCTCATCAGCTGTTTATGCAAGTCGGCAGTCTTGCGCGATGTGGCAGTGAAGTTATCTCTTCTAAACGCATTGGATCATCTGGATCGAAGCAATAGTTTTACTGTTGTGTGAGAATACCGAATATTATCATTCATGATAAAAGAACGACGAGACAGAAATAGCCCATGACACACACCGCAATCATGTCTGTCTTCGATGTCGAATTTGAATCATTTGAAAGTGTGGATATGAGTGATGGTGGCCCGGAAGGTTGTATTCGTTTGGAAGGGAGAGTACTTCCTTCCAGACGATGAATTTGATTGCTGATGAATTTAAGCGCTGGGGAGGTAGTCCAAGATCAGAACCGTTCTGTATAATTGCGCGAATCTGGAATTGTTCATCGATGATATGCTATCGGCATCATATGCTGCCCACTTTAATAGTGACCAAGATGACTGACATTTCATCATTGAACAGGTCGTGGAATTCGGTGCGAACTGTGTTTCGGACGTTGTGATTGGGTTACGACCTAGTCGAGGAACAAGATAGAGTTCTTGGATGACGAGATTGCGAAGACACCACAGCTTCCGAGTCCTCAGATTGTGCTTTGACGCTCTCTGATTGTCGTGAGTCATGTGAGTGTGATTTGCTTCTCACACCACATTACATCGACTGGGAGAATTTCGCAAGAGAGTAGACTTTGAGGGAGTGATGGACACAGTGAGTGTGTGGTTGTGTTGCAGGAATGGACATGTGGGCGCAGCTGCAGTTGCGTACTGCGAGGGCGAGTGGAGTGAGGGACCAGCTGGCGGCACAACTGGAGGCGGAGGTGCCCGCCTGGCCGGCCGATGCACTGGACGGACGGGGAGGGAGAGAGGAGATGGAGAAGTGGGCGAGGAGCAAGGAGGTGGGCGGGGGGTGGAACGGCGAATGGGAAAGGTGGAATGATGGGAAATGTGCGTCTTCAGGAGATGGGCACGCGAAAGAGAAAGATGGTGCTAAAAACTTTGAAGAAGCTGAGAGTGAGACGCAAGGGAGATATTACAGGACAAGGAGCTGAGCCGTCCGCACAACAAGCGCGTGCGGTTCTGGGGAAAGCTATCGGTGAAGCACCCGCACAGGGTGCAGGCCGCAGAGCTGGTCAGGGACTGGGCGGGAGGGGGTGAGTGGAGAAGGGGAGGGAGGGAGAGAGAGGGAGGGAGAGAGAGAGAGGGAGAGAGAGAGAGAGAGAGAGGTGCTCTGTTCAGACGCGAAGGAACCGTACGTGTTGCGTGACCGCCGGGGGCTGATCCGACTGGAGAAGTGGCTGCGCGGCTGTGGAGAGAGGCCGGGTGAGTGTGGATAAATGGAGTGGGCAGTCTCGGCATCATATAAGCCTTGTGTATAGGGGTGGAAGTGGATGATGTAACTGTGATGCATTCCAGCCGATGTGCTCTCCGCGCACCCGCACGCACTCCTCCCGGTCAAGGTCGATATGCTGGCGAGAGGTGAGCATCGAGTTATTGATTGGATTATCGATTGATTGCAG
This sequence comes from Rhabditoides inermis, assembly GCA_963966185.1. Classification (NCBI taxonomy): domain Eukaryota; kingdom Metazoa; phylum Nematoda; class Chromadorea; order Rhabditida; family Rhabditidae; genus Rhabditoides; species Rhabditoides inermis. Next base: position 105,734 of record CAWZYM010000086.1, on the reverse strand, counting down.
GCCACCCGAAGCGCATGGCTCTGTTGTGCTTGCCGACTGCCGAGGATTGGGAGAAGATTGCTGGGAGACACGCGAACGGACCGAGTATGATCAAGCAGGTGCCGAGGGAGAAGGAGGAGGAGGGAGAGGAGATGGAGCAGGAGCAGGAGGAGGAGCGGGAGAAGAAGAGCAAAGACGAAGTGCGCGCCGACAAGGTCAAGGAGATGTGGAAGGACAAGGTGGGCTGGGCGATTATTGATTGATATTGATCGTTCATCGATTTTTTGCAGGTGTCGTTCGGGCAGGAGAATCGCGAGAAGGCCATCTCGCTCAAGGATATGTTCCCCGATCGGGTCATGGAGAGGTGGGGGATTATCGATTTATCGATTTTCCAAAATCCCTTTTTGATTTTTTTTTTCAGGATGCTGAAGCGTAAGGCGGTGAACCGCGGCAAGCGGCAGGCGATCAAGAAGAGGAAGGTGGGTTGCGATGGATTTGACATTTTTACTCCGAATAGAAGTAGATTCACTAGTCGATATTCGGTCTGTTGCATTAATATCAATATATGGCACTCGTCTCACTTAAAAATGTGTTTCAAATTTGGCAAAACGTTTTGCACCGACCGGGACAGTACCTTGGTCATCCCTATTTCCGAGTTAGCTCACTAGCCACTAGGCCGCCGAACCGTTGTTTCACTGTCCGTATTTCGGGATGGCATGCGCAATTACCTATCGCGCATGGAAATGCATGTGAACTTTCGGTGCTTATTTAAGACATTTCCGGTGCTCTCCGAGATTTTAATTTTGGCTAGGGCTTGCTATTGGGCATGCCTACCATCATAACATAGCGAGTTGTGGAGGGTGATCTGTTGCCATTTGCTTTTTAGTGACCTCATTGCGTTTATCGAAAAGAAATGACGATCATTTCATATCAATTTCTGGTGAAACGTAAGCTCGCGAAAACATGAAAGCTCTTAGTTACTGTATAATCCATTTGAAATTTTCGTGCCCGGACCCACCATGGGGAAGCTAGTGGGTCTTTTCAATTTTTTGCCGTCTTTCCCATGTCATTGATAATCGATAGGCGACAGATAATGGGACGTTTGCCTATTTCAGTTGGTGGCGGGAGAGCGGGCTGCCGCCGCGCAGTCTGAGGCAGAGGAAAAGGCGGCAGTCAAGTATAGGATGAGCTCCAATCGGTGCGTATTTTGTCGGTATTGGTGCTTTGTTATTGCGTTATAAAGCAAAGTAAACAAATACTACTTTTTGCAGCGAGGTGTGCGGTCGCGTGGTGCGCGGCGACTTCTCGTTCTGCGCGGCTGCCGGAAAGGGACTGGGCTTTGTTCCCCTAGCAGCCCTCGACTCTATCATCCAGAGTGGCCGGAGTGGGAAGGGCCGCGGACAGCTGCCCATTGTACTCGTCCGAAACGCCACCAGCAAGTACTACCATCCCGCCAGGCTCGAGGTGAACCGCCGACAGACCGAGATCTGAGTGGGCGGGGTTTAGGTGGGCGGAGTCTTGATTGTTTTGTTGGGTACAGTTGCTGCCTTGCTATGTTGTTATTGTTTGTTGATTTTGAACGTGTTGTTGAGGTTTGGATAAAGTTGTTGAGCTGTTGTATTGCTGTTTTTATGCAACATGCGAATACGCGTTCGAAAGCGCTGTGATATCTGCATTTTCTATTGTTACTTGATTGTCGATTTATCGATCGATTTCAGGTTGGGTGGATGTTCAAGGGTCTGTTGTCGCGCCTGTCGACACCGACAGGCGGTCGCGACAGCCCCTCGTCTGGCAGGAGCACCCCGGCGGGAGGAGATGAGAGGTGGGCGGGGCTTGGAGGGGCGGTGCTGACTGTTTTCAAGGGACTCTCCCTCGTCTCCTGGCTGGTCGGCCGCGTTCGCCTCTGACCCCACCCAGTGGGAGGTGGCATTCGAGGAGAGATGGAGGAAATGCGAGAAGTACCTCGACAGACACTTTCTCGAGCCCGGACATGTCATCGACTATGGAGAGGTGCGCGAATATCGATTGATACGGATTATCGATTATTTTGTTAGATGACGACGGTGCTGGGTATGCTGTCCCATATGTGCCAGCTGCTGATGATGGAAGTGAACGCGCAACCGGAACCCGCGATAGGACCGATCCTCGACAGGTGGGCGGAGCGACAGGGGCGTGGCTTATTGTATTGCAGGTTCTTCACGCAGCAGATTCTGGAGCGTACGCTGGACTGGGCGATTCAGATTCCCGACTTTCTCAAGCCCACCTGTCAGGTGGGGTGAGATGAGAGAGAGGGGGAGGGAAAGAGATGAGAGAGATTTGATTTCAGCTTTCGCTGATCCGCGTCTTCGAGGGTATAGTCTCCGAGTCTCATACACAGAACCACTGTCTGCTCGTGCACAAGCCGGTGCTTAACCCGCTGTTCAGACTGTTTGACTGGTGGGTCGCGTCTCTCTCTCTCTCTCTCTCTCTCTCTCTCTCTCTCTCTCTCTCTCTTCCTCCCTCTCTCTCTCTCTATCTCAATCTCTCAATCTCTCAATCTCTCTCCCTCCCTTCTCGCGATTGCCGGAAAATGGTGGTGAAATTGGTCGATCAGAAGATGTGCTCCCAGGTGTCGCCGCACGGCGGACGCTCGCCCAGTGAGCCCGCGCGGTCCCTCTGCCACCGACAAGCACTTTGTGCTGCTGCTCAATCAGATCTGCACCAAGATGGCCGAGGACAGGACGCTCCTCCACTTCTTCTTCACGTGCGGCGAGCAGGTGAGGGAGGACGAGTACGGTAGGGAGGGAGGAACGAGAGAGAATGTGGCTTGATTTCAGGAGGGCGAGCAGTTCATCGTATTCAGTCTGCTGATTCGCTTTCTATACGAGCAGGTGAGTAGTGATTGATAAGAAGATGTTCCAATCAGTCACCAAAAAAGTTTGATTTGATTTGTTCCCCCATCAATCTGTTCCCAAATGACGTAGAATGACATCAGGTGAATGACTGACGTCATGTTTAGAATGACGTGGGTCAGCTGGCGCGGGACGCACTGCTGCTGATACTGTCTGTGTCGGCGACCAGGGAGGACATTGCAGAGTTTGTGGCGGACAAGGTGAGGGGGGATAGAGAGAGAGAGAGAGAGAGAGAGAGAGAGAGAGAGAGAGGGAGATCATGTATTGCAGAGCGCTTTCTGTGAGGTGGTGGCGACTGGTCTATCCGGCTGTTTCTCCCAGCTGGATCGAGTCGTCTCCGGCGAGAGCTTTGATCGAGTGCTGCCGGAGAGGTGAGCGAGAGACCCGCCCACTGTGACCACGCTCCCTTTCAGATCGGCGGAGGCGCTCGCCGACTATCACTCGTCTCTGCTGTTCTGTAATGCGGTGGTGCAGGTGGGTGGGGAAAGAGAGATAGAGATAGAGAGAGAGAGAGAGAGAGAGAGAGAGAGAAAGAGAGGGAGGGAAGGAGGGGGAAGGGGGAGAGGTTCTAGGCTGCCCACCCAGCTGTGGTGACTCGCATCGCTGACTACTTCTACAGTGGATTCCTACTCAGTGTTGTCAAGCCGGCACTAACTCAGGTATGTTTGACATTTCGCTTTATTTTGATTGATGAGATATTGATTTTTACAGGACACTACGTATTATATGGTATGCAAGTGCATTGGTTTTGTGATTTGGTTATATTGCTTGCTCGCGCCTCGGATAATGGAATGAGTAGTGCCGTGCAACTTTTTTTCTTTTTTCAATGATTTTGTATTTTATATTAGATCTTTTTTTCAGATGGACATGGAATCACTGGCGGCGGCGACGCTCTATCTCAATATCTGCCTCGAGACTATTACGGAGGAGGCACTGGTGGGTTGGGAGGGAGAAAGAGAGAGAGAGAGAGAGAGAGAGAGAGAGAGAGAGAGAGAGGGAGGGAGGTGAGGAGGGACCTGCCTGGTTCAGGTGCGTATGGTGATCCGTCTGGTCCTCGTGGAGAGGGACGAGCAGCGCCGTCCTCTGCTGCAGACTGTCATCGAGAGGATCGGAGGACCGGATAAGGTACTGCGGAGATCTACTGCAGTCATAGGCACATAGGAGCTGTTTGGTGAAGATGTGTGTCGTTAGTGAGAAATGCAGCTGAACAACTCCATTGTCTACAACCGTCTCTAGAATGTGATAGCAGAACTACTGGATTGTGGGTGTGATCGTATATGCTGCACTCGTGGGCTGATTATCATAGGAGCTGATTAGTAAGGAATCAAAATGTGTCGTTATTGTGTTGATTCGAACGTACCGGTGGAATAATAACATTACAAGAGTAGTATGAAGGGTACACAGCATCAATGAAAGTGAAATAGGAAGACATGGTGAAGTTGAATTGATTTTCCAGCTGGCCGCCGCCTCGCTCTCCCTCCTGAATGCCCTCATCCTGACCGGCTGCGAGGACGTGTTGCTGGTGGCTGTGCTGCGGGGGCTTCTGCCTATGAACACCGTGTCCAGGGGCATGCTCGCTAAGTGAGTGGGCCGTATTGTATATCAACACATTAGACACACGTCTCCTTTGCCTCCCTCACACTCGCATGCAAAGACAGTCATAGAATAGTTTATTCATAAGTTGTTATGACATACACACAAGTCGAAATATGTTATAGTACAGATACGGTTTGGAACTGTTCGTATTCGATTTGCGGTGATTCATTTTCTTCAGGCGCTGTTGGCGTTACAGCATATGCGAAGATAGGAATCCAGTCATGTGAAGGGAATAGTGACATCACGATTGTCATCTCAACTATACATGTCCGGCAAGAGAGTGATGCTGTGTGTTGCTGCAGGGTGCGCGACCGTGCGCAGTGCGTGTCGGTGGCGAGGCGACTGCTGGCGTGCGTGCCGAGGAGTATGCTGCGATACTCGGAGGTAGCGATTCTCTTTCCATTCTCGTTGGCACACCTTGTGTATGGGGACTGCAGGTGTCGTCGCCGCAGACACTCAAGCAGTACATGCGCGAGGCGAGCGAGCTGTTGGAGGAGCGGTGAGTGAGAGCGGCATCATTGGATATTCCTACCGGCTCATCACTGATGATGGTCCCGGCCGGTAGGATCACACATTCGGTCTGGTGAAAGCGACCGAAACCGGATGTGTGCCATGCCAATTACATGTACTATTTCCTGTATAATTTTGTCTGAATTATCTTGCCGATCATCAATGGGAGCAGTGGTGTATTGAGGTGGTACAAGTAGGCAATCTGTACTGACTACTGACGATGTAGCCGTTGAGTTTCATGTGGCCAGAAGTTTTGGAGATTCAAGAATTGTACAATATCGGGACAAGTTGTGTGCGAGCTGCTCGAGGATGAAGGCAGCTCTGTTCTGCGAGCTGCCCGAGTGCGCTTCGCACTACCCTTTCCTCTTTGAGGGCGTCTGCGTGCGCGTCGTGGAAGTGGCGCTACGACGGCAGCCATCCGTCGCCCCTCCTCTTCAGGGCGGACAGCGACGAGGAGGCTGCGGGTGGAGGGCATTCGGTGGGCAGAGGGAGGGGGGGAGAGAGAGGGAGAGACAGACAGACAGCTGTGGAGCAGTGTGTGGAGAGTTGAAATGCGTGGTGGTTGCAGCCGTTCACTCGTCTCTCCTCGTGTCGCTCCTCCCTCTCGTCGGCGGCTGTCGGTTTGAACCGTTACTTTGCCACCAAGGGCGCCCATCTCACCACAGACAGCCAGCACAACAACAACAGCGCCAGACTGGCAGAGTTGGGACAGAAGGGTGAGTGCATGGTGGTTGGTGTGGTTGATTGCTCTCGGTTTACTGACCTAGTGCGTTTACTATGACGTCAAATGGAGTAGAGGAATTTATGGGTTATTGATCGAAAAGGCTTCGGGAGTATCATATTGGATATGTCAGGTTCCGGCGACGTCTCCCCCATCGACTCTCCCGTGGCGATCGAGGACGAGCAGTTTGTGCTGCCGCCCATCACGTGAGTCGTGGCACAAGTCATGAACACAACAAGTCAAATCGATTTCATCTCATGTTTATTCGGAATCGCAAACATAACCATGACATGTTTTATTCAACGAATTCACTCATCATTCGTCTCGTACGTGGCATGATTATGGTCATAAACTTCACCCTTACTTTGACTAGGGTATGACGTCTGTGTTGTTTCAGGTCGTCTGGCGTGATGACGTCATCAATGATGGACTACTTCCAGCTGATGAACTACGACGATTTGTCGGATGAGATGTGCTCGTCGCCGGAGAGGGAGCAGAGAAAGAGAGAGCAGGGAGGAGGAGAAGGAGAGGGAGATGGGGATAAGAGGAAGGAAAGGTGGGTAGAAAAGGAGTGTGTCCGAAACAGAGTGAGTGGTTGGAATAAGGACGTTGCTTTTTTAATAGATTTTTTGCAGCTTTCTCGAATCTGGCACCGAGTCTTCGGGACGCGGATTTGACACCGATGCCGAGATGGCGCGTTCCTTTGTCCTCACCGGATTTGCGGACGTGGAGGTGAGTGGGCGGGACTTTGAGGGGCGGTACTGATTTCTCTGTTTCAGGACATGGACACGTTCATGTACCTGCTGGACCGGCGGCAGGTGTCGAAGGGACGGGGCGGGGAGGCGCCCAGCCTCGCGGAGCTCACTGCATTCATCGACTCGAAGGTGCAGTACATGCGGGAGAAGGAGGTGCGTGGGGGATAGGCGAGGGAGCGCGTCTTCAATCAAGGAGAATCAATCGAACTTTGAATTCAGGGGTGTCGTTACAGAGATCAGAGGTGTTTATGGAAAGATATTTCAGATGGACTTCGTCGACGTGGATGGTGTGGAGGTGGAGAAGAGCAGCGGAGAGGAGGAGGGAGGAGACGACGGCGGATGGAGGGGACTGCCGGTCGAGGAAGTCGGAATTGGTGAGTGTGCATCTCTCTCACACACACACACACACACACACACACACACACACACACACCCATGTGCCCTGTCCGCAGACCCGTGCCTCCTGCTGGAGGTTCTCCTCTCGGAGGTGTCCCGTCTGCCCGACCGTCCCCTTCCCGTGTCCCTCGGAATGGCCACTCTCCTCGCCACTCTCGCCGCCCACCCCCAGCCTCTCCTCATTGCATTCATGTTCGACGTGGGAGAGGGAGGAGAGCGAAGGATGATCCGGGTGGGCGGGGATTGAGGGGGCGGGACTTATGGGGAGATGTTTAGATGCTGGAGACGCTGCGCGACCGCATCGACGAGCAGATGGCGATGGTGGAGGGACTGGATGTGGGTAGAGAGGGAAGAGTACGGCAGCAATGTATTCGTTGCGGGACCTGATTTTTGCGAAATTTGGTCCGGCTATGAATAAGGGTACAACGGCAGTGACATGATGTTTGCAGGACCTTGTGCACCGCGCGGTTCGCGGTATGACGAGTCGGTGCGATCGGATGGAGAGGGCGGGAGAGTTCTCACCCAGGGTCGATGCAAGCAGGGGAGGCAGGGGAGGTGAGTTCTATGGAAATGTATGATCCACCAGTCCGGATAAGCAATGTTTTTATGGCTCGTCGTTACTAAAACGGTTCGAGATATATGAAAGGTTGAATTGTTGCAGGTTCTCTGACCCCGGTCGGCCCTGGTCTGACCGTGCGCCCCCACCCCATCCGATACCATGCACACAAGGCAGTCGAGCCCCGCCACATGACACGCAACGACGAGGTCACCAAGAGGGCCGTGCAGGTGAGCTCGCGATTGTAGAATCCTACCGACCTGCAAGTAGTAAGGATGTCAACTTTACTTTGTGCTTCACGTTTCCTTTCCGCATTGATTGATTAATTGATTGCAGGCGGGTATTCTTCTGTCGAATCTGGCGCAGCAGCTCGCTGCGATTGCGATGCAGCACGCTGTATTGGTGGTGGGACGGGGATAGGGAGAGAGAGAGAGGGAGCACAGTTTCAACTTCTTTTTCGACAATGGCTCTCTGTCCTCTTAGTCTGCGTGCGTACTTGCGCTGTTTCGAAGCGCTGTGAGTTTGACTCGACTTTTTTCAATGGCTCTGAAGATTCTATGTCACACATGTATATGCGACACTTTCTGTACACTATATTGTATTTTTTTCTCTTTCTGTGGCTTTGCAAAACACTTATTGTAACGTTTACAACTTTGTACATGTCCGCATTACTTGTAATCTAATAACTTATTTTGGGCGTTGGGAAGAGGTGCGAGCTACAAGCTTTCTGATAAAGAGATTTATTTCGAGAAATATATTTATTTTTATGAGACCCGTAGTAGAGAAATAGAGAAATCTTGATCTTACAAGTCAACAGTACAAGTGCCACACGTCTTTCTGCAGATCACGATCCGCACCTCTTTGTATTGCTCGCACGCCTGCAAAAAGTGACGTCATCATTTATATAAGTGACGTCCGTGTCAGTCACGCCACCTTGTAGATGTTCCAGTAGGGGCATCTCCAGTTGTCGTCGTCGCATGTTTTCGACGCACTTCCGGCGACTGTCTCGATGGCCTAAAAGTGATTTGAATTGGTATAACTGTTTTGTAATATAAATTAAAAGAAGTGAAGATCTACTTTGATATGGTGTGATGAGGCGTGTGGCAGTTGGGTTTCCGAGGGAGACTTGGGCGGGAGTGGAAGGGAGGAGGGGGTGCCGTGTGCATGCACTGTCGCCGTGCTCTGGAATGTTCCGGGATCGACCACTCTGATTTGAATGCTGCATCCCTTTCGATGCAGCTTTTTCAGTTCAGTGAAGAACTCTCGATCTGTTTGCGATACATTTTGTGTGTCGTGATCGCTTTGCTACAGTGGTCTTCTAAGTCGTTTCCGTGTCCGCCGTCTTTTGTCCTTTTACGGGGGACGGTGAAAACGCCTGGGGGCTTTTTGGACGCGCGCCGGTAAGCCCTCACTCACACCCCGGTAGTTTGATGAAGGGATTAGGTGTAGCTAACAGTTCAGCGAAAAAGTGCGGGCTCTCTTGCAGAGTTTACTCGTTTGTTGGCTCAGCGCTTTTGCTGGACCGCGAAAAAAAAACCGAAGTTCGATCACGACTGCGAGAATATTATCTTGTGACGTTTTTGAGGTTGAACGAGTGCATAAAAGTTATATCGTTCTAATGAGTACCGACGGACCGATGCTTGCTTAATTTCGACCACCAATCTTGCCCACCAACAAAGTGACACTGATGCACGTGAAAACAAGTACGCAATTAAATCAGCACATAAACGACACAGATGTGAGCAAAACAAAGTTTATCACAACCGACAATTGACAGAGCACATTGACCATACACGTGTTAGACATACACACACCCACATTAACATAACGAAAACAATGGACTAACATGGACCCGGTGTAGGTGAAAGAAGGGGTGAAAGACGTGGAACACAACACAGAACACATATAAGCCCTGAGGGCATCAACCGTAAATGCGGATCCTTCCGGTGCCGCTGGTGAGGCTACCATGTGTGCGCACTGCGGGCACGGCCCGTTGGGATGCGCTGTGCTGGTCTACCTCGAGAATCGAGTTGCCGCTCACTCCCCCCGCAGGACAGTTGTACAGTTTGTTGATCTTCCGCACGTCGACTGGCGAGAACTCCACCCGCTGACCCATCCGCTCCGCCCCCGATTTCTTGGGATTCAGCGTCTTCTTGCCTAGAAGATTATGATATGACGTCACATTGTTGTTTGTGTAATGCACTCACCGTTTCCGCTGAACGCGTACGGTCCGTAGTGCATGATCGAGGAGTAGTCGTAGGGCTCCTGAAGCAAGCACGGTAATCCAGTATTCTACCGTATTGCAATTTCAAAGTACCGTACCCCGAGATGGTCGATGACTGTCAGGATGTACTTCTCGAACTGGTCGTCGGCGCCGTTCATCACGTTGCGCCACTGGATGTCTAGGTAGTCATCGCGGTCGGCGCTGAATGATCAGTTGATCAGCTGATAAGAGGTGATCATTGATCAGCTGATATGATAAACTCACCGACTCTGCTCGTGGAAGAAGCCGACAGCGTGCATGAGCTCGTGAACTATAGTACCAACCTGAAGATAGAGAGGAGTGGTGAGAGAGAGAGAGAGAGTGAGAGGTGAGAGAGAGGGAGGGGTGAGAGAAAGAGAGAAAGAGAGAGAGAGAGATTTCCTCACCTGGATGCACCCCGAGTCGAGACTGAGCGGTTGGCGTCCGCCCGTCTTTCCCACGAGGGAATAGCAGCCATCATCGGGGTGGATGTAAATGTAGTCGGCGTGCTGGAATGCATTCATTATGCTCCGCCCCTTTAGCTCCGCCCACCTTTGACGGGTCGCGCGGCACGAAACGAACGCAGGTCTTGGTGTGGTACTCCTAAACGTTTAAAGTATGAACCACATTTCGTTTTACCACCCTCTTTCTTTGGCCTTGCTGAGAGGTCAGCGGCCGCAATTGCAGCGCGTCTATTTTAAGAGAGAGTGAGGGTCATTCTCCCTCTCGCTTCTTTCGGCCACCTAATCGAATGTAGCATTGAGTTGATCAATGTTGTTGTTAGCAGTACGCTGCGCCCTCTCAAGTTGCCGCACTCTCTCGGCGGCGTCTGACCGCTCTCGCCCGCTGGCGACCGGTTTGCATCGCTTTTGTGGTGGCGTGTGGCAAGTGGGCAGAGAGGGGGGGGGAGTTGCAAACGCGAAACATTACTGTGGTCGCAGCAGTAATAACCTAGTAGGCAGAATGTGCGCCTGCGGTCATGCGAGCACACACCAAACACCACGTGGTTTGTTGTGTTGTGATACTTCGAAACATATGATCAGCGAACCTGCACCCCCAATCTTACGGTTCTTATGAGAGATTACGTGTTTTAGTATTTGATTGTTTGATTGATTGATAGTGATGGAAGCATACCTGGAATGCCTTGGCGATGACGGAACGGGCATATGATCCATACTGGGAAGAGAGGGTGTAGGGGATCTCACCATTCGGCCAGCGACTGAAAATCTTCCTTCTTTCTCTGGGAGTTACAACTAGGTTTCGGGTTTCCGACATGTGAAGATCAGCAGACCGCAGACCGCACTGGTCTCCCGAACCCTAGTGCAAGAGGTGAGAGGAAGCGGAGATTAGAGCCGTTCGAACTATGTGTGGAGAGAGAGAGGGAATAGAGAGAGAGAGAGAGAGAGAGAGAGAGAGAGAGAGGAGAGAGAGAGAGAGAGAGAGGGGGGGAGAGAGAGAGAGACTCACCGGTAGGCGTTGCGAATCGCATTCCTTCCGAGCTTGTTGTTCTGATCAACGAACCTGAAAAGTGGTACGGTACTTTGATTTCAGTTATACGGCTCACTGTTTAATGTTGTCTAGGGCAATGTCTCCTTCCATGTGCCGGCCCATGGTCGGATCGTCCTTCACTCGGATTCCTTCAAGGTATACGGTAGATTACAGTACGCCGTAAGGTACCGTATTACTAACCGAGCTTTGTGATTTCAACGTCATGATGGGTTGCTTCAAAGTCGGCCGTATTCAGCGTCGTTTCGACGTCCGGCTTGGTTTTGTCGACGACCTTTGTAAACAATGTAAACAATAACAATAAACAAGAGTCTCACATCAGCCGAGGAGAGTGCGGCTGCGGAATAGCAAAGAGGCACGCAGAGTGCTAGGGTGAGCAATCGGAGGAGAGACATAGTGGTCACTAGCAGTTCACTCACGCCAACCTTTATAGCCGCCCACCCCCTACTTCTTCCCTCACTCTGCACACTCCTCTTTCAACACGCTCTCTCTCGCTCGAGAGAGCGCGTACAGTTTAAAAGTGGGCGGAGCGAGAGGGTGAAAGTGGTCAGCACAATACCAAACATAGACAATAGAGAGAAAGATCGCGAGTATATGTGCAAAGAGAGTTTATTCGAGGGTGAATAGGGGACGAGTATTTTGAGTTGACGCGTCTAGCACGCGATAGGCAGCGCAGTGTAGACGGAAGTGGTGGGGCTGGAAAAACACGTGGTTAGCCACACCCCTCCATGCCCCGCCCCCTCACCCCTGCGGCAGCTCGGAGATGTACTGCGACTGCTGCGGCGGCTGAGCGATCGGCGCAGACTGACGGAACTGAGAAAGTTCAAAACTTTCAAACCCTTTCAAATGTTTAGAATGTTTTAAAAGTGAACTGATACTCACAGCAGCCTGGGCAGCGTCGACTTGCTTGCACTCACCGAGGAGGGAGAGGAGAGGCGGCATCTGAGAGGGAGAGGTGAGAGAGAGAGAAAGAGAGAATATAGAGAGGGAGAGGGGGAGGGGAGGTAAGAGAGAAAGAGAGAGAGAGATAGAGAGAGAAATAAAGAGAGGGAGAGAGAGGAACGGAGAGGAGAGGCATACCCTGATGACTCCGAACGGGTACTGCGCGGTCATGGTGGTGGGCGGGGTTAGAGTGGGCGGTGCTAAGGCGACCGCTCGGTGCGAGTAGAGGGTGAGTGAATGCCGGGGTGAGGGTGAGCGAATGGAAGGACGGAGACGGAAAGAGTAAGGAGATAGGGGTGATAATTATAAAATAGGGAAATGTACACCTTCCTTGTTCTTACCAAGATCAAGGTCCTTCTCCCTAGCAACCCATGAAAAAACAAGATCCCTCTTCCAACACGTATTTATCAAACAATCAAACAGCCAATCATGTAACGATCACTTCTTTTTGGCGGGTGCTTTCCCGGCGGGTTGGGGGGCAGGCTTGGCGGGAGGCTTCTCCTCCTTCTTCTTCTCGGGTGCCTTGGCAGTGGGAGTGAGTGCTTTCGCAGGAGCCACAGCCTTGGCTTTCTCCACCTTCTTCTCTCTCTTCTTCGGGCTTTCCTTCGGGTTCACCTTCTTATCCTTGTCTTCGTTTTTCGTAATCGCTGGAGAGCTGGAGCCCTTGGTTCCCTTGGTGTCGTCTTTGGTTCCTTCTTTAGAGTTCGTTCCTTTGGTGTCCTTGGCTCCGTCTTTACCGGCACCAGCTATTCCCTTGGTACCGTCTTCTTCCTTGGATCCCAACTTCGTGTCACCCTTGGTATCCTTCACTACGTCCTTAGATTCAGGCTTGGTGTTGTCCTTAGTTCCCTTGGTGCCGTCGGTGGTGCTTTCCTTAGAACCAAGCTTCGCCTGGTCCTTGGTTCCTTCGGTGATTTCCTTGGAACCCAACTTGACCTCGTCATTGGTTCCTTTAGCATCGCCGGTGCTCTCCTTGGAACCAAGCTTGGTTCCCTCCTTGGTTCCCTCCTTGGATGTCTCCTTGGTGGTCTTCTTGGACCCCTGGTCACTCTGCGTCTTCTTCTCACTGTCGTCCTTCACGTGATGCTTGTCCATGAGAGCGTCCATGACAGCCGTGATCTGAACGTACAGTATACAAAA